>CM060962.1:286592200-286997200 GCA_030765045.1 Tenodera sinensis | reverse complement strand
GGTTCCTTCCTGATGCGTTCCGTGCGTGGAGGAGGAGTGGCTGAGCGGTTTGTTGGTTGGTTTAACCTTGAAGTGGTCGCGAATCCCGCGATAGAGAAAGGCATGTGAATAACGTACGTAACACAACCTTCAACAAACACACTCCAGAAGTTGTAAAACTGTCCTTCAACCTTCTTCCGCTGCTAATGACGTGAACACAATAGAGAGGCTCTTAGTGAAACATATACTCATAGTGAAACAATGAAAGAATCTGTTGTTGCTTCGACAACTGAGCAGCAACATGGGTCGTTCCAGAAGTTAGGCTCTTAAGTAGCGACCAAGTAGCGCAGCAGCAAAAATCGTCAAGGAGAAAGGAGTAGTTTGGCCGCCACGCTGCAACAGCCCAGCGCAGCAGCCGGCTGGCCCCGCCTGCCTCTCGGGAGTGGGCCAGCCACCAGTTCACCGGTGTCCTGCGGGATCTGTAGGCACGTTATGTGCTTGCAGCAGTGCAACAACAGCCTTCAGCAATGGGGGCCATTCGCATTCACTTCGCTCGGGGACCCACACTGCTTGTCCGTGTGGAGCTAGCAAGCCACACCGACCTGCAAGCTGCCTTGGCATCGAACCTACCCTTGTTAGGGCGAGCGCTACGCGTCGAGGACAACAATCGGACCTTTAGCTCCATGCCGCCGCTGCTGTGCTTACGGACACTACAAGGGAGACTGCACAGAGTCACCAAAGTGCCACTATTGTGGTGCTTCATGGATCACTTCGGCCTGTAAGCAGCACGACCTCCACCGTCGCCGCCGCTATTGTGCCAGCTGTAGAGGAACCGGCCACTTCACGAGCCAGGCGCTCTGCCCCTACATCCTTGCAGGAAGTCATCGCCTGCGCCACCACCGCGGCCTCAATCTCAGCCACAACAGAAGCCGCCATAGCCAGCGCCAACACCATCAAGCACCATCGCCATAGACACGCTAAGCCTGGAAATCGGGGGCTTATGCGAGGCCTTCCAGGTCCTCCATTCGGAGTTCGTGAACCTGGAGGCCAAGCTGACAGCTCTGGAGGATCGCTTACACGAGCCTCAAGTCTCCACTCCATCTCATCATAGGATCACAAGAACAACGCCGACACAAATCCCCTGCACCTGGACGCCATCGACGTCACCACGAGGGCCCTGGAAGCTAGCCACTCCCAGCTCAGAGCCGTTATGGACCAGGCACCAAGGTCAAAGAAGAAGCCAGAAGCAATACCATTATCAAACTACGCAGACATGATCAAGGCAAGGATGAAGACAGCGCAGGATCATCGTCATTTCCTTAAACCTATCCCTACCTAGTGTCACCATTACCCCCTAGGTTGCAGTCAGGTTTCATGGCTGTAGCCTAGTGCCCATCATTTGAATTGCTCCCTTCCATTGGGCGGCAGCCATCAGCGATAAACGTACTAACGCGGGTGCTTAATGCGGGACCGTACTACTTAACTTCAACTCACACCATCCCTGTCCGGCGGAGGTCTTTTAGTTGAGTAGTACCATTGCGGCGAAGCCAACGCTCCCCACTGTGCTCTCCAACACAGTGGAAGTCCATAAATGTATCTTTCCTCCACTCAAAAACTGTTGTTGCCAAATCGCTTACAGTTCTGCATTCAGAGTGCTGTTAAAGATTCTGCTTGTTGAATTACACCTCAGAGCGACCAAGTGAACGACCACGACCACACGTCCACGCGACCAGTTGGCACTCTAAAAGGTAGTGGGATGAGGAAGGCCGTTAAGGCATGGGCGATACTACAACACATCAGTTTCACAGAGAAAAACAAGTGGATGTAACACATAATTTTTTAATAAGTAGAACGTGATTAGAAAAAATATGTGAGCGCATCACATGAGTTTCTCTACTCTTGTATCAACTATTCTTACAAACTCTTATTCCTCTATCTTCTTCATGTTAGTTGAGATATAAAATTTGCAGAAATTATCTTATTGCTTATTTTCTTGTAGGTTCAAGGGGAATGCAGTCGGGTTTGAGCGATAATGAAATCTTTTAAAACTTTGAAACTCCGTTCTCTTTGCACGGCCAAGAGATAAAAAGTGAATAGCGACTTTCCATTTGAGAAAAGTTTAAGTTTCCAAAACTCACACAAGTCACAAGGAATATCTCCAAAATGATTCACTCCACAAAAAGTGCATTAGAGCATAAATTGTGTATTTCAACGAGATCTACATTTTTTGTGCAGTAAGACTTGGTATATCTCATACCAGTTATGCAAAAGTCATCAAGAGTAAATAGGACTACATGGCTATAACCAGGGAATTCAAAATATACATTTTATTTGCCATAACATTATCTTAAGTGGTATTTTAATCAAAATCGCTAGAGCTATTTTTGAGAAAGTCTAAATTTTCCATGTAAAGGGCAGTTTGGGGTGGAACAATTTTCTTCAGTCTGTGTCGCATCCTGGAAAGATATTAAACTTAAATACCAAATTTGGTTTTTAACCGATTTTTGAGTTATGCTGTTCACAGGCACCCAAACACACCCAGACACCCCCCCCCCCCCCCCCCACACACACACACACACATGGACCTTTTTCTAAAAATGCTTTTTTATTCAGGAGACCTCACAACATGTATTTCCGGTGAAATCTCGACACTGAAATTTTGGGTCGAATATAATACTTCCCCTACTTACTATGCGTAATAGAGAAGGTAAATAATGTTATACGTTTTTTTATTATGATGGAATTATTGGTATTGATTTTACTATAAAAAAATCTGATGTGTTGCACTCACATGACTTTCTCTACTCTTGTACTAACCATTCTAACAAACTCTTATTCCTATATTTCCATGTTAGTTAAGATAAACATTCGTACAAATTATCTTATTGCTTATTTCCTTGTAGGTGCAAGGGAGATATTAGAATACAGAAGGCTTTGTGCGACAGTCAAATCTTTTTGACCTTTGAGATTCCGTTCTCTTTGCACGATTAACATATAAAAAAATGAACAACGTTGTTGCATTTCGCTAAAGTTCTAAGTTTTCCGAAACTCACACACATAACAAGGAATATCTCCGAAATGGTTCACCCTACAAGAAAATTTATTGAGACATAAATTGTGTATTTTAGCAAGATCTACATTTTTTGTATAGTATGATTTCGTCTATCTCTAACGCTTTATGAGTTATGCAAAAGTCGTCCAGAGTAAATACGACTACAGGGGCTATAGCCAGAAAATTCAAGATATACATTTCATTTGTCATAAAACTATCTCAAGCATATGGCATTTTAATCAAAATCGTTAGAGCCATTTTCAAGAAAATCAAAATTTTCGAAAACTTTTTCCATGTAAAGGGTAGTTTAGGGTGGGGCTATTTTCTTCAAAATCTTCGTGTCACATCCATGAACGACATTAAACTTAAATACCAACTTTGGTTTTTAACCGACTTTTCGTTTTTGAGTTATGCTGTCCACAGACTGACACACAGACACACACGGACCTTTTTCTAAAAATGCTTTTTTTGGATTCAGGGGGCCTCAAAACATATATTTCCGGTGAAATCTCGACATCGAATTTTTGGGTGGAATACAATACTTCCCCTAATTACCAGTAGAGAAAGTAATAATAGATACTAAATATCACTCGAGTGATGTACACTTGCGAACGCGATCTCAGAAACTCTTGTAATATTGCCTACGATAGAATGGACATCTAAGCGCAATATTCCTGTTCCATCGAACTTCGGTTGCTTCTTGTCCCTTGTACAAACGTATGGTATCCATAGCAACAATATCT
Organism: Tenodera sinensis; assembly: GCA_030765045.1. Classification (NCBI taxonomy): domain Eukaryota; kingdom Metazoa; phylum Arthropoda; class Insecta; order Mantodea; family Mantidae; genus Tenodera; species Tenodera sinensis. The sequence continues at coordinate 286,993,426 of CM060962.1, read as the reverse complement.
ACTGATAACGCTTTGCTTTCTGTACGCACATCTTTGGAGTTAACGTTAAGTACTTCGAATATTTGCACACTCTGATACAGCCATTAAGAGATATATCTCAAGTGGCATGTAATAGCATTCTTTTTAACGGAAAGGTGTAGATGAAATTGCATTTACTGCTAAACTCTGTTATTTGCTCGATGATAAAGCAAGCAATATTAAAAGAACCATAAATTATTTGCATGCATTCCCTGTTTGTGAACAAATTCCCATGTTTATCCAGATTTCTGCGTAAATAGATTGTTTAAGGTATTTGAGTAGGGAACTATTTTTATCGCAATTTTCTTTCTGTAGCTAGGACAGTAACAGGAACTGACTTAACAAACATCTGCAATCTGCAATAAATAGCTTTACGTGAAAAATATTAGCATTAACTGATTAGCTACTAAGAAGAATCGCAATATTCCGCCTCGTTGGTGTTGTGGGAGTCTTTCTGCTGTACATTCAACAGTTCCCAAGTTCGAGCCTTGGTTAGGATGTGTTACCGGAAAATGTTTTTCCGTTTTCCCTTATCCTAAGAAAACGAATGACCTAACTTTAAGCTCCGTAGACTCGGGGTTCATTTGAACATGATTTCATCCGCTGATCGCCGGATATGTGTAGCTACCGGCTTCAAGGGCGTCAATTTAATGTGTGCACTCACATGACTTTCTCTACTCTTGTACAAGCTGTTCTTACAAACACATATATCTACTCCACATTAATCGAGATAAACATATGCAGAAATTATGTATGTGTATACATACACACACATACATATATAATTAAACAGTAACAATATTGATATTAATAATCCCCAGAGCGTCTCTTCTATACAGAGGTTACCCTCATCGCCCGGCCGCTGCGTCCTCCAGTCGCAGCCAAGGCCACGGAGGAGCGCAGGTTGGGGGAGGCGGGGATCAGCACGCCGACTCTCCCGACCGCAAGGCGAATACTTAACCTTTTAGGGACGCTATCTTTCTATCAGGATAGCTCCTCAATTGGCCCCTCAGGAACCTAACGAGGCTGAGTGCACCCCGTACCAGACCTTCCGGCGGGGGAAAAATCCCATGCCGGTACAGGGGATCGAACCAAGATCCTACGAGACAGAGGCAGGCGCGCTACCAACTGCGCTACGGAGGCGGTCACAATTCTGATACTGTTCGAGAATTTAAATATTTGGGTAGCATAATTTATAAGTATGGTGGAGCTCTTGAGGATGTTAAAGCCCGAATAAAGAAAGCAAATAGTGCATTTGTCCTGTTATATCCAATCTGGAAATCCAATGTTATATCTAGATATATTAAAATCAGAATCTTCAATAGTAATGTGATATCAGTATTATTGTGAAACATGTAAAACAAGCAAAATTATACAAAATAAATTACAAACATTTGTTAATCGATGTCTATGAAGAATTCTAAGAATTAGATGGCTAGATTTTATCCCCTCTGGGAGGTCTGGCACGGGGTGCACTCAGCCTCGTTAGGTCCCGGGGGGACCAATTGAGGAGCTACTTGATGGAGAAGTAGCGACCCCAGGTCGAGAAGACCGCATGACTGGCCGGGAGGGCTCGGGGCGCTGACCACGTCCCACCCTCCAGTACTGCACCTCACCAATGACGCCTGTAGTGGGCAGAGGTGGGGGACGCAGCGGCTGGGCGGTAGGCCTTGGCCCTTCGTGGGCTGTCGCGCGGGGTTTAAAAAAAGATGGCTAGATATAATTTCAAATCTAGAACTATGGAAGATAAGAAACCAAAAGGAAATTACAATAGAAATCAAAAGACAAAAGTGGAATTGGATAGGACATGCACTAAGAAATGAATACAAGACAGTAGAAAGAATGACTCTGGACTGGAATCCTCAAGGTAGAAGAGCGAGAGGAAGACCAAAAATACATGGAAGAGAACAGTTCTTGAAGAGATTACTAAAGAAAGGAAAGCATGGGGAGGAGTAAAGAAGTTGGCTACAAATAGGGCCCGGTGGAGGGAAAAAAAAGAAATAGGTATATAAATTTAACGTCCTTTAAAGGGTTAGGCTATATCGGATTATGAATGAAATAGGTGAAATGATGCTCATAAGAGTCCGGGGTCCATAGAGCTTAGAGTTAACAGACATTCATCTTTCAGGATAAGAGCGTGAGGCAGACGCGCTACCCCAACACCACAGAGGTGGGCACAAATTATCTTATTGCTAATTTTCTGTAGCTGCAAGGGGAATATGGTAATACAGTAACCTTTAAACGATAGTCAGTTCTTTTAAAGCTGGTTGATATGTGATGACCTTGAAATCCCGGTTTCTTTGCATGGCCAACAGATAAAAAATAATGAATTACTACATCCCATTTAAGAAAATTATAAGTATTGCAGAATTTAGACAAATAAAAAGGATTATCTCCGATTTTTCATACATGTATGTAAACAATATTATTAGGATATTAAACTACTTCAAACAGGTTTTTGAAAATTTATGGTAAATTTTGTGACAGTATTTATGGTTATTTTCTTCTGATTTTCCGCAAATAACAAACAACGTAGATAAAGTACTGTAGACAACTCGTGGGAAAAGTACTTTATTGCCTATGGGTCTTAGATCAGTTCCTCCGGTCGTAATCTAACGGTAATAAAGCTCCACTTTTATAGCTGATTGTATGATATATTACATATTTATCCCTGAAACGGTTTATTGCGTTTGCAAGGTACAAGCGGAATAAATTGCGCTATCTTAATAAACTTAATGGTCATAAAGAGCATAAATGTTTTCTCTGTTGTATTTCAATACAGAACGCATATCAGTGGTATGCAATATGTCATATAGTATTGGGAGTTTCAGCTTAGTTAGCTTTGCCTCATATGGTGAGCCAGTTCACATAATTTGTCCAAGACGTACGTCACTCGCCAAACATTAAAGTTTATTCATATGCTAGCAGAAACCACAGCTTGGGTTATGTCTTGGTGTGGTAAGATCTTTCTTCTGTCTCTTTCGTCGCCCCCCCCCCCTCCCTCTTTCCCTCTTTCCCAACTGTCCATGTTAAAAATCTGATGTGATGCATTCACACGACTTTTTCTGCCACCGACAAATTGCACAGGCTTTAGTAACTAGAAGTATTGCATCCCACCCAAAAATTCGTTGCTGAAATTTCACCGTAAATACACGTTTTATCCCCTAAATAACAATTTTAGGTAAAGGTCCATACGTGTGTGTGTGTGTGTGTGTGTGTCCATGTATCTTTGAACAGCCTAACTCAAAAATGAAAATTCCTAGTACTACCAGTGGGGGGGGGGGGGGGTTACTTTATGTCCACCTTCTGTAATTCTTTAAATTCTGTCGTTTAATTTTTTGGTTAAAGGCATGCAGTTAATAGTTATTGTCAATCACTGTTCACCTACTGAATTGCGTAATTCCGAAATTTCAAAGTTTGGTCTTTTTGAGACAATGGAATGTCAAATTAAAATTGAAATTATTTTTCTGTTTAGCGACGCTTTCAGTTGCTAGGATCACATCAGCGTCGCCGGTGTTTCGGAATTTTGTCCCTCATGAGTTCTTTTACATGCCAGTAAATCTACTGACATGCAGCTGTCGTTTTTAAGCACACTTAAAAACCATCGGTCTGGGCCGGATTTGAACCCGCGACCTTGGGATCGATAGATCAGCGTCTAACCAACTGAGCCACACAGACCGACATGAAATATCAAGGTGTTCAAAAAATACTGCCCCGTTGGTATAGTGTGATTCGTGTAAAAAGTTAAGCAATGTTAAATACTACCTTTATAAACATGACAAGATATAACACCAATTTTAAAATAAATTTGTTTTAAAAATTGCTCACGCATTTTGTTACCAGTGGTGGTCACAAAGTACCCCCCCCCACCCCGCCCCCACCCCCGCCCCCGTTGGTAGTATCAGTTCTGGAATAAGGTTTGGCATTGCTAGGGTTAATTTCAGCGTCCTCCAAGGATACGACACGAAGATTTTTAAGAACATCCTCCACCATAAACTTCCCCTTACATGAAAAACACTTTCGTTATTTTTGATTTTCTCAAAAATGTGTCTAACAATTTTGTTAAAATACCTATATATATTTAACAGCTTTGCATGCCAAAAAATTATATCTTGAATTTTATGGGAACAGCGTGCGAATTCTTCATTCTGGATGACTTTTGCATTACTGGTAAAAAGGCAGACAAAATCTTGTAGAACAAAAAATGTAGATCTTGTTAAAGCACACAATCAAGGGCATATTTTAGGATGGGTCCTGTGTGTGCCAACCCCCACCAAAATATCCTTTCACCTTCTATAAGAAACCGCCTCCGTAACGCAGTTGGTAGCGCGCTTGCCTAGCGCGGAGGACCCGGATTCGATCCCCGGTACCAGCATGGGAATTTAATCCCCCTGGAGGTCTGGCACGGGGTGCATTCAGCCTTGTTAGTCCCGGGGGGACCAATTGAGGAGCTACTTGATAGAAAAGTAGTGGCCCCAGGTCATGAAGACCTCATAACTGGCCGGGAGGGATGGGGATGCTGACCACGTACCACCCTCCAGTACTGCACCCCACCAATGACGCCTACAGTGGGCCAAGGTGGGGGACGCAGCGGTCGGGCAGTAAGGCTTGGCCCTTTAAGGACTGTTGTGCCGAACAATAGCTTAGCTTCTATAAGAAAACCAATCGCACTATTACGTTGTGAAACACTTCTGTAGTAGGCTATGGAAATATTTAAAATAATCTTTAGAAACATAAACTAATATAAAGTAGACATACATTCTTTCCTAATTGGCGGTGGATTACAGCCACGTAAGACAGCGAATATGGTTAATTTTTGCTCCTATTCTTAAAATTAAATATTTAAAGGTTTAGAAGTGGGGGTTCTGATGACTTCGGTCGTTATCAATGTACTCCTGAGGTGGTTGTTGTTTTTTTTTTTCCTCCCAATAAATAAACTTAACGTCCTCCAACAATGTGTCATATCGGACGAATGAATGAAATTATGCTCAAATGAGCATGGAGCTTTAAGTTACTCGACATTCGTCTTTTCAGGGTAGGGAAAACCTCGGAAAAAAACCTTACCCGGATAACTTACTCTAAGCGAGATTCGAACTCGCGACCTCTTGAACGTGAGGCAGACACGCTAACCATCACGCTCCTGAGTCGCTCCGTGGCTGCACTTTGTGTTACCGTATGTGTTATCGTATGACCAAACTGCTTTACGGCCAAGAGATTTTACGTTGGCAAAATACCTTTCAGCAAAGAGCAGTTACCAAATTGGTTTAATCGTCGGAGTTCCTCTGCTCAGTGACGGCATTACTGCGACAATATACAGTAATAATTCCCAGTATGCAGGGGTGGTTCAACTTTCTGCTTTAGAAGCTTATGCTTTATGATTCAAGTTATGATTGTCCCGGTGCAGTTTGAAAGTAGCTTTAAGATCGTCGTCCATTAGTCACTGTGATATTGCTTACAGTATTCCATTGGTATAGAATTTTGGTTAATAACAGTTGTAGGGCAAACAGCCGATCGGCAATTCCAAGAATTCAATATGGCCGATATTACACTAAACTACAGACGACATTATACCAAAAAGCAGTACTGTCAACCTACATAATAAAAGCATTATTTGTACCCTCAAATGTCACAAGGTTAAGGTAACATTTACACAATATATGATCAACCTTTGGCAAATTTTGTTCTGCCGTAACGCTTTTGGATAAAGTCACTTCCAAACGCTAAATATCGTGATATATATTTAATGCACTACTGTGTTGCAAACACAAAAATAACAATGGTATAAAGGTAAAGGGTAAAGGGTACAAATACAAAGGGGGACACCTCGCTCACTTCGACCTACACAGATCTATTGTGACTACCACCCCCCAGGAGGCAAGGATGAAATGAGGGAACCGAAGGTGCCACACAGGATCGCAGCTAAACAGGCCACAAAGACGCGCGGAAGTCCCTAACAAGTACTGAGATCTCATCCCGGCGCCAGGCCCCGCCAAGCAGCCATCACACAGCGGTTCCGGTGTCACACTAAGCGACCCCCTCCCCGACGGAGGACAAGGCCGACCAAACGCCACCTAGCGCCGAGAACAGTAGTTTCCATGCGCGATCACCCGCGCCATCTGTCCGGCACTGCCAACACTACACGCCTGAAAGTACACCTGAAAGATGAGAAGGAAATGGAATGAAAGGAAATGATGGAAAGGAAGTCTTGGTATGAAATAATGCACCCCAGAAGTCGCCTAAGTGACACGGGGAAACCACAGAAAACCCCATGTCAAAGTGCGCGGCCACGGGGATCAAACCAGTGACCTCCCGAATGCGGGCCACAGACGTTACCGCCTGAGCCATCCCGCTTGGTAACGGTAACTGATGTAATGTTCTAAAACAAATCAAGACAAGATCATGCACACACGAGCAATACAATGGCATCCACAGATTAATACGGCGTCTAAACAGAATCTTGTATTAACATCTATCGCTTGGCTTCTTTGCAATGGGTTCAAAAACAACATAACGGATGCAATAACTCCAACTATGGCAGTAGCTTTACCATGGCTATATTTTACGAACAGTTGACGGTACTAATGCAACCTAACAGATAGAATATCAACAAATATAACCAGACTGCGCCATAAAGGGGGAAAATATCACAATTGATCTTTGGCACTGGTAAACATGCTTGTGTTTATTTTAAGTAGATAGCCATTATAGTAGCAGTAGTGTTTTTAATTCTCACTTCACTATAATAATTACTGAAGCTAATTGTGTGTATGCAGTTCTCTGGCACTCCTGTAAGCATTATTAGCTTTTTAATGTTCCATTTATATGCCTCCTTTAACGTTGAAGGTCATATCGGTGGCTTTTAACCTCTTGGAACAATTACTCAACAGAAATTATGTTCACTCGCTTAGCTGTTGTTTTAAACTTTGGGTTTCTATTACTTTGGTCTTTTTTCTAATTTATTACACTCATTCACACTCCCACTCCCCTTCATACGGCCGCGTCGTAGTCGAGTGGTTGGACCATTCGTTTCTCACTAAAGCGGCCCGGGTTCGATCCCAGGTAACCGCATGTGGGATTCGTGCTGGACGAAGCGGTGCTGGGGCGGGTTTCCTCCGGGTTCTCCGTATTCCCCCGCCATCTCATTCTACCGGTGCTCCATCTTCATTCCATGTATCATCAGTGTCACCGCCTGCGGTGCCGTATGTAGTAAAAGCGGGCGTTAAACACTACGAAAGAAGAAAGAACTCCCATTCATACTTACGGAGCGGGATGGGTCAGGCGGTAACGTCTGTAGCCCACATTCGGAAGATTGCGGGTTCGATCCCCGTGGCCGCGCACCTTGACATGGTTTTTTTTTACCGCGGTTTCCCCATGTCAGGCGAATGCTGGAGTGCATTATCTCATACCACGGTATCCTTTTCATCATTTCCCTTCATTCCATTTCCTTATCATCTTTCAGGTGACTTTCAGACGTGTAGTGTTGGCAGTTCCGGACAGATGGCGTGGATGATTGCGTATGGTAACTGCTGCTTTCAGCGCTAAGTGGCGTTTGGCCGACCCTTGTCCTCCGTTGGGGGGGGGGGGGTGCTTAGTGCGACACCGGACCCGCGGTATGATGGCTGTTTGGCGGGGCCTGGCGCCGGTATGAAGTGACCTCAGCACTTGTTAGGGACTTCCGCACGTCTCTATACCCTGTCTAGCTGCGTGTATATAAACTAGACCTGGGGTACGCGAAGACCATTTTGGGGGTACGTAAAATTTAAAACACGCATACAGTCAGTATACTTGAATGATCACAACTAACGAAAAATAATGATTAAAATACATATACTGTTGGTTACTAAGTTTACTGTGGATCTCTTCCAACGTTTTGAACTACAACTAAATATTTTACCACGACATTGGCTTACAAATTAGTCGTCACTCTTTGAACATTCTACACAATCTTTTGTATACTGCACTAAATTAAATAAATGAGTAAATAATTCTAAAAATCTGATGTGTTGCACTCATATGACTTTCTCTACTCTTATACTAACCATACTTACAATCTCTTATTCCTCTATCTTCTTCGTGTTAGTTAAGATGAGCATTTGCAGAAATTATCTTGTTGCTTATTTCCTTGTAGCTACAAGGGGAATATGGGAAACAGTAGGCTTTGAGCGATAGTCAAATCTTTTAAAGTTTTCAAATTCCGTTCTCTTTGCAGGTTAATATTGAATAAAAATGAATAACGATGTTCCATTTGACAGAAGTATAGCTTCTCCAAAACTCACACAAATAACAAGGAATATTTTCGGAATGGTTCACTCTATAAACATTTTTTGGCATAAATTGTGTATTTTAGCAAGATCTACATATTGTATAGTAAGATTTGATCTATCTCTTATGGTTTACTAGCTATGCAAAAGTCATCCAGAGTAAACAGGACTACATGGGCCATAGCCAGAAAATCCAATATATACATTTCATTTGGCATAAAATATCTCAAATATATGGCATTTTAATCAAAATTGTTAGAGCCATTTTCAAGAAAATAAAAATTTTCGAAAAAAATTTCATGTAAAGGGTAGTTTAGGGTGGATGAATTTTCTTCGAAATCTTTGTGTCGCATCCTTGAAAGATATTAAACTTAAATACCAACTTTGGTTTTTAACCGACTTTTCGTTTTTGAGTTATACTGTCCAAAGACTGACAAACACAGACACACACACGCGCACGCGCGCGCGCGCGCGCATACACACACACACACACACACACACACACACACACACACACACCCACATACGGACCTTTTCCTAAAAATCTGATGTGTTGCACTCACATGGCTTTCTCTACTCTTGTGTTAACCATTCTAACAAACTCTTATTCCCATATCTTCTTTATCTTCCTTGAGATAAACATTTGTACAAATTATCTTATTGCTTATTTCCTTGTAGACGAAAGGTGAATATTAGAATACAGTAGACTTTGAATAGTCAAATCTTTTAAAGCTTTGAGATCCCGTTCTCTTTGCACGCTTAACGTATAAAAAAATGAACAACAATGTTCCATTTCACGAAAGTTTTAAGTTTTATGAAACTGGACTAGGAATATCTCCGAAATAGTTCATGTTTTTTTTTTTTTTTTTTTTTTTTTTTTTTTTTTTTTTTTTTTTTTTTTTTTAAACGTCCTCCAATGTGTCATATCGGACGAATGAATGAAATGGATGAAATGATGCTCAAATGAGCCCGAGGTCTATGGAGCTTTAAGTTACCCGACATTCGTCTTCTCAGGGTAGGGAAAACCTCTCTTACGGTTTACGAGTTATTCAAAAGTAATCCAGAGTAAACAGGAATACATAGGTTATAGCCAGAAAATTCAAAATATACATTGCCTTTCTCATACAAATATATTAAACATATGGCATTTTAATCAAAATCGTTAGACCCATTTTCAAGAAAATCAAAATTTTCGGAAAATTTTCCATGTGAAGGGTAGTTTTGGGTGCAGGCATTTTCTTCAAAATCTTCTGTCGCATCCTTGAAAGATATTAAATTTAAATACCAACTTTGGTTTTTAAACGACTTTTCGTTTTTGAGTTGTGCTGTCCACAGGATGACACACACAGACGCAGAAACACGCGCGAGCGCTCACACACACAAACACACACAAACACACACACACACACACACGCGTACACACCACGCACAGACCTTTTTATAAAATGCTTTTTTTGGATTCAGGGGGCCTCAAAACATATTTCCGGTGAAATCTTGACATCAAATTTTTGGCTGGAATACAATACTTCCTCTTCTTAATACTTTCCCCTTTTTAATTTTCAGAACTTTGTAACATGCGTGTCATACAACTGTGATTTCCCAACGTACTGTTCTAATTAACCAAACACTGAGTTAATGCATTTCTTGTCGGAACACCTAATTGCCTTAGCTACTCTGGCTTATAACGAATTGTTTTTTTCTCAACAGTTAAATTGTCTGGTAATGACTTCTTATCCCGTGACAAAATTGCAACTCGTGCTTCTTACGCTATGCTGATTTTAACATATGGAAATTATTTATTTCTCTATCATTCCTTTATAAAGTTAATTTTACTAGTGAATAACTCCAATATCAATGATTCCTGTAAATATTTGAACGAATACGCACTTCAGAGGTACAAGTTCATATTTGCCGGTGTCTGACGTCACACAGTGTGAAACTGGTTTGAAAGCGACAATCACAATGGATACAAGCAGTTGTTTTCCTCATGTGAGCAGGTTTGCCAACCTGTCTAGCACTACTTGTAATATTTTTATATGTTATCACTATATGTACGTGAACCTTTATATTCGTTATTTGTAGTATCAACCATTTAAAATGTTAGTTTTGTTATTAATTAAGACACGCCAATGTTTTCATTTGTCCTCATTCAGTGAAATAGATACTTGCCTATGGCATGGTTATAACGGACTGCAGTATGTGGCCCCGTGTTCCAGATATGCATTAAAAGATACAGTTGCTTGCTTACCTTCATTTTCAACTTCATGGTGACAATGTTTGCAGAGAACTGAACTTTATTTGAATGTAATGTTCTGTTACTGTTGCATCAAATAAACAAGGGTATTATCCGCTGTTCTGCTGCAGCGATAAAGCACCTGCCACTGCGGGGACACGAAAGCTGGTATATACAAGGAAAAAGTGTTACATCAGAGGAACTATTGCGAAACGTTATTTCCCTACCAGAATAGGTATATTATGTATTGTCCTCGACAAAGGTACGGTGTTCTCCCACTCCAAAGGTTTACGTCGGCAAATCAAATGCTTATTGTTGCCAACGGGGCGGCGCCGTCACTTTTAGTTCTTGTATTTCATTTCATTACAGAAAATGCAACATAAAACTGTCGTCAGGTTCAGGCACAGCAAAAATTCCAACTTCAAAAAGGATGTCTCTGAAAAAAAATTTAAACTTGCAGTTCCATGACAGTTAAATTGTCTCTTAACAATTGTCACGCAGAGTTGGTACTATGAAATAAATAACTTAATTCCCCATGACGCAACAGCTCTTTCCAGGCAAAGGCCGATCGCACGGCCGCTGTGTTCCCCACCACTGCCATCACAGGCGTCATGAGGAAAGTGCAGTACTGGAGGGTGGGACGTGGTCAGCGCTCCGATCCCTCTCGGCCGGTGCATGCGGTCTTCACAACCAAGGGCCGCTAAGGTAAAAGGTAAGTACTTTTCAATCACGTAGCTCCTCAATTGGCTCCTCAGGAACCTAACGAGGCTGAGTGCACTCCGGACCAGGTCTCCCAGTGGAAGAAAATCCCCGCGCCGGTACCCGGAATCGAACCCGGGTAAGCAGCAGCACCACCACCGCGCTAAGGACACTTACTTTAGTTACTGTTAATGTGGTGAGTGCACCCTTGCTTCTAAAGGTCCCCATTTCTGCATATGCGAACATCTTTTGAGTCGAGACTGATATTTACCTACAGTTTGTTGAAGTAATGGATCACTAGATGGCAGCACGCCTGAATAAAGACAATAGACACAGATTTAGTCTCATTACCACAATTCTTTGGGGCGGCGGCCATTGTGGGTTTAAAACTGTCAAGTTATCGCAACTGTTTCTAATGGTAAATACAGATTTTTGTAGAAAAATGGCACATTGCACGTTACCAAGTTGCGAAAGTTTCTTCCTCTTCTTATTCTTCTCCCCGTATGGAGGACTAACACTCCCATCCTAGCCTGCGGGGAGCAGACAAACCTACGGACTGGACAGAGTGAAGACCTGGAAGCGGGTGGTTAGCCCAGCACCAGGAAGAGGATGATATGAAATTCAGACGAAATGGATGAATGGAAAGGTAATGATGGAGCAGTTTGTGGAATGAATGGCGGGAGAAATCGGATAACTCCGAGAAAACTCGCCCAGACCCCGCTTCGCCCACTACGAATATCACATGCGGGTCCCTGGGATCAAACCGGGGCCACCTAGGTGATAGGCAAACGGTCTAACCACTCGGCCACAGCGCCGCCCTCTGTTTTATTTGCAAAGGAACAAAAAAGAGTAATTCACCTTCCATCTTAGAAGTATTATAAAAATCCTCCATTTCAAAATACCTTTTATTCTGAAATTACTGACAACATATTTATGTAGAATTAAAGTGCAAATAAATAAATGCCTAAGGTGAACCCAGAGGACTGAGCCCTCCCCCTAATTACACGAAAATAATGTTGTGGTGTTGCTTTCCTTTGAAAATTCAAGACATACATTTTGTCATGCAAATACCTTAAATATGTGACATTAAAATCGTATTCTTAAAGCCTTTTTTGACTAAATAAAAAATAAGGAACATTTTTCAATGCAAAGTATACTCTGGGGTGGGGGGGGGGGGGTTCCTGAAAATCCCGGAAAAGCACAGCAGGCAATATCTAAAAAAAGAAGAATATAGGCGAGGTGACAAAAACATAAACGATAAATGAAACTGATTAAACCGATAGGATAGGATAGGCAGCCTGATCGGTTCAAATGCAAAGCATTGTTGTCTTAGATTGATCACTGGGTACATGAGTACATTAGTTGGTAAAAATTGATATCCAGCACCTCTTTTAATTGATCCTTTCAGTAATGTCAAAACGTCGGATAGTGTAACCACTTTTAATAACAATAAATTTATCAACAACGCTATCACAACCTTCGCTTCCTTTGTTTCCAGAAGCTGTTGAAAGCAATCGAATTGTAGTGTTTCGGTGTCGATGTGCTTAAAGTTTAGATTTCTAAATGCTATTTTTATTATGCTTGGAATACTTAGTTTCTTGTAGGCATTACCAGTGATGCCCAAACTTATGCGAAAGAGGGGAGAGCGGATTTGCCTACACCTACTTTTCGTCGAGCTATGACGCATATATGGAACTCAGAAACAAGCCTCTCTAATATTTGGTTACCTGAATGAGTGAAAGGGAAATGCTTCATGCACAAAACGAAGGAGGTTGGGTAGAGCAACAAGGTGACGTCACTAGGAGACAAGGTTGGGCATCTCTGGCCATTATCAGAGCTAGGACAAATATCCTTCTGCTTGCAATGTGTGCATACTGTGAGATGTGTGGATAGTGCGGAGAGGGGAAGGGGGTGACACAGGTAACCTGGAACTATGAACATCACAGTTAGAGGAGTAACAACAAATCTAATTTAAAAATATACATTACAGATACATTCATGCCTATTTTCAAAAATATAAACATTTATGTGCTGTATTATCTTCTCATTCGTTTGTTTGTCAAATAGTTTAGTATATTTCCTGGTGAAATTTTTAAACTCAGGATGGTGTGGTTTGTAAAACAGTATATTGGTATGTATAGTTATTATTTTACACAGATCTTCAAAAAGCTTCTATTGTAATGAACTTATTTGTTCTTCTGCCTTCTTACTACCTGACGATGGAACAAGGGATCTATATTTTTTGTATTACAGTGTTGTTTTAACAATTTTCTTTAAAATTTGGTATTTCTAAATGACACAACCTACATTGTATGTTTTCTCCATTCACGGTGAAATTATTTGTACGACATTCTTCCACTAACGCATTCAATGTGGCAGCACGTGATGATTCTGACATACTGAACTTTGTATAGCGCAGAACAGAACGTAAACACAAAGCGCACATCGACCAACTCTACACTTCCAGAACTGCAGTTGAACTACTGACTCAGCTATACAGCCCTGGATCCGAGTGTTGAGTACGACGTCACGTGTACTAGGCGGAGTGGTAGTTACGCTGATTCCACGCTCAGTAGATATTTGTCCTAGCTCTGGTCATTACACACATGAGGTATGAAAAGGTTCAGGTGGGAACTTAGCACCTGGATCTATTGAAGATCTTTTGTACCACGCCCATGCGGAGGCGTCCCCCGGGAGGGAGCGGTGAGGTGAGAGGATACTAAGGTTGGCCAGATCTAGGAGACACGGCAGTAGAGGGCAGGGTTCACAACAGTTTTAGATTTAAACTTCCCGGTGGCAGTTCATACAACTGACTCCCCTCCCCCTGCAGGATTACACATCCTTTGGGTGCCCGGGACTCGGAGACCGCCCCCGATCCGGAGGAGAAGGTTTGTAGAGTATATTCCCTGCCATGTATACGGTTGTCTCATAAGTTCGTTTCTCGTTACGTTTCTATCACTAGGAACGCCTGGGAACACACCTCACCCGCAGCACAGCTACGACGGAGTAGTTGCCAAACTTTCTGTTTTAGGGAGAACTTCCCAGATCGAAATCGATTAAGCCATATTTGATATCCTCGATTCGTTACTGCATCTTCCCCGTAGATAGCACAAAATTTCTGCCAGTATTGTGCGGCGGTTTTGCCCTTACGATAGTAAAACTGCATAAGATGTCGGAAATGTTCCTTTTTGCTTTCCATAGTTTATAAACACAAGTTCACGTTGTTCCACCCAACGTATCCAATAGCGAGTCTGATTGCTGAGCTCTAAGTCGTAGGGGAGGTTAGGCAACTATAATAACTTGAGTGTACAGCGGGTTCAGGCGCTTTAGATGGAACTTGCGAGCAAAACGAACCAACTTATGAGACAACCTTATACGTCCACACTTACAACTCTGAAACAGCCAAGCAGGATGAAAGGTGAAAAGAAAAGAGAAGTGAAATGAAATGAGAAGTGAGGTGAAATGGAGGTACAGGAAATTCGGGGGATGTAACCATTCTTCCTATTATTCCCCTAACGACCCGAGGAAACCACTCAAACAACCCAGGGGTCAGGAAGGTCGGCTACTGGAACCAAACCCACGACCTTCTGAATGCGAGCCACAGACGCTACCTCCTAAGCCATCCCGCTCGGTCATTTCACGCATTGCTTTAAGTGTAAAATAATACTCAGGTTTACATTTTCTCATAACAAATTACTCCTGGCTTCATTATCCTAAGTCTATTGATAAATTGCTCCAGTTTAATTGTTCTCGTAACAAATTTACTCGTGATTTCATTGTCGTAAGTCTATCGATAAATTCAAAATATGTGGCGAGTTTACTGCAGGTAGCCTATTTTCTAAACGGTTGTCAAATACCATTATCTCTTTGTAGTTTCGCGCAAAGAAAGAAGAAAATTAGCTAAATATTCCCTAATTACGTTTTGTGGCATTATATTTACATTAATGATTTCCTTAAGAATGCGATTGGTGGCAAGGAAACTGAAGTTCCTGTGCGTTCAATCATTTATTGAGGCAAAATGTGATTGGAAAACCCGATGTGTGTGCCTACACGGATTATAATATTGATTTTCAACGGCGACATCCGGGAGATTTATTATTAGCCCTGTCCGTCACACGCAATATTTACAGCGTTCGAAAGAAAAAGAGTAAAATGAAAGGTGCCAACATATTTAATTGTTTATGTTTTAACATGTTAAAGCCTTTTGGCTATTACTTTCTCTACTACGTAATTATAGTAAGTAGTGAAAGTTTTGTATTCCGTAAAAAAATTTGATACCGAGATTTCAGCTGAAATACATGTTCCGGGACTCCCCTGAACTACAAAACAATAAAAAAAGGTTCACTCTTGGTATTTAAATACAGCATATTTCAAGGATGCGACACAAAGATTTACAAAAAGAATCTCCCCCATACCAACTACCCTGGCCTGGATATGGATAATTTTTTAAAATGTATGTTAATCAAAATCGTTTGAGCCATTTTTGAGAAAACAAAAAATTTTGAAAAATGTTTCGGGTAAACGGTAGTATAGGGTGGAACGGTTTTCTTGAAAAATTTCGTGCCGCGTTCCTTGGAAGATGCAGAACTTAAATAGCAAGTTTGACATTTAACCAACTTTTGGTTTTGAGTCATGCTTGAGGAATGCTTTCAAAGAATGTATAATAGTAGCAGAGAAGTGGTGCTTGATTTGTAAGGCAATCTAAAGTCGCCTAGGAATGCACTACAGCTACGCAACTCGACAGTCATTTTCCCAGAAATAAAAGCTTATCATTATGTAGAAATGCATGGACTGACGCTTGCAGCAGATACAGCGTATTGCGCATTAGTTTGCAGTATGTTCTAGTGAGGCATAGCACTCGTAATACTGTAAAGAAAGAAAATTGTGTATGCATATGTGTGTATATGAGGGGTGGGGGGAGTATTTCGAAAACCACTAAACCAATTTTGAACAACAATGTTGTTTCCGGTGGACATACACCATGTTATTTCAATTCTTAAATTACTGAAAAGGATTTACAAAGCAGTGTATTATAATACAAACATGCGGAATCGAAAGAACATGCTTGCCAAGGTGCTTTTGACTTATCTTGATAATGATCTATGACGCCTTTGTGTTAATAAATAATTACATGTCAAAGAAATAGTACAAACAAAGATTTAAATTCTCGTCTGTAGTAATTATTGTTAAAAAGTACACGATCATCTATATATTTAATTCACTGCCAAAAGTTACTTACAGGATATGTACAATTTCCTAAACTTAGAAGACTGTTTGGGAGGCGAGGTTAAGGAAATTATAATCCGCCGACATATCATATCAATGATTATGACTATCAGGGGGCTTTCCATCCTTATTAGGGATGTTGAGGTCTGTATGAGAGAGGTTGTTGTTGTTGTGTTGTTGTTGTTGTGTTTAACGCCCGCTTTTACTATTACGGCACCGCAGGCGGTGACACTGATGATACGTGGAATGAAGATGGAGCAGCGGTGGAATGAGATGGCGGGGGAAACCGGAGCACCCGGAGAAAATCCGCCCTGACGCCGCTTCGTCCACCACGAATACCACATGCGGGTCCCTGGGATCGAACCCGGGCCGCCTAGGTGGTAGGCGAGCGCGCTAACCGCTCGGCCACGGCGCCGCCATGAGAGAGGTTACGGGGGTGTTTCATCATAAAACATTTTCTACGCTATTGTCATTTCATAAAGAGTAGTGGATGGTATAAATGGGCATTGTTACCGTTGGAATGTATTGTGCAAGAACGTGGCATAAGTCGACTTCAGTAATTACCCGAGAGCTGTAGTTATGCTCTTCCCATTAGTTGCATGGTGTTCATCCGCGACGAACTAATACATTCAGTACCTGGGTGACCGAGCTTCGCTCGGCGATTTTCGCCTCTGTTTTTGTGATTTTTTTTAATACGTTGCATTTATATTTTAATCATAGAAAATTATATGAATTGTATGTTGAAGGGCAAACAGGGGATATACGAATGTGCTACGTAAAAGAAAAGCGAGTAGAAAGCCATTTGAAAGTAATATATTGTGTAGTAAAACTGTTATCATAAAAACTTTCTTCAAGGAAATATACACATACGTGCCAAATTTCACGGTGATATGATATGAATTGTTTAAAGAAAAGTGAGTAGAGAAAGATGTGAATTTGTTACCTAAAAGTGAGTAGAGAAACCACTGTGAATGTAATATGCGCATTTCTATTTCAAACATACAGAAAATTGTATGGCATTTGTAGAAGAGTGAGCAGAGAAAGAGATGTGAATGTGTTACCTAAAATTGAGAGGGGAAAACAGGGTGAATGTAATAGTATTTCTATTTCAAACATACAGAACATGGTATGACTTATTTTAAAAGCGAGGATAAAAACTTTTTTTTTGTGTAAAATCACGTTTTTTATGGAAAATTGTTTATAGAAGAGTGAGTAGAGAAAGAGATGTGAATGTGTTACCTAAAAGTGAGAAGAGAAAACAGTATGAATATAATATGTAGCATTTCTGTTTCAAACATACAGAAAATTGTATTACTTAATTTAAAAGTGGGGATAAAATGGTCTTTTTTTGTGTAAAATCACGTTTTTTATGGAAAATTGTTTATAGAAGAGTGAGTAGAGAAACCACTATGAATGAAACATGCAGCATCTCTATTTCAAACATAAAGAAAATTGTATGACTTCTTTTTAGAAGAGTGAGTAGAAAAAGAGATGTGAATGTGTTAGCTAAAAGTAAGTAAGAAATCACTGTGAATGTAATATGCAGCATCTCTACTTCAAACATACAGAAAGTTGTATGATTTCTTTGTGGAAGAGTGAGTAGAGAAACCACTGTGAATTGTGTTACTTAAAAGTGATAAGAGAAAACAGTGTGAATGTAACAGTATTTCTATTTCAAACACACAGAACATGGTATGACTTATTATAAAAGCGGAGATAAAAATGTTCTTTGGTGTAAAATCAGGATTTTTATGGAAAATTGTTTATAGGGGAGTGGGTAGAGAAAGATATGTGAATGTGTTACCTAAAAGTGAGTAGAGAAAGCACTGTGAAAGTAATATGCTTGTATACAAAAATTTAACCAAACCTTTAGAGCCGTTTCTGAAATACCGGCAATATATATTCAAGAATTTCACTGTAGAAGCGGGAATAAAAAATGTTACTTTTTATGTAAAATCGCATTTTTTTCGGGAATCACACCTATATAGATGAACTTAAAAAGCAAAACCCTATCTGAATACAAAATTTGATGGAAATCGTTAGAGCCATTTCCAAGTTGCCCGGAATAATACATATACAAGATGTATATATATACACAAGAATTGCTCGTTTAAATATATAAGATATAACAGCATAACTGAGGCGCACAGCATCAAACGCCGCCAAATCCACTCGGCAAATTTTTTAGATAATTGCACAAAAAAAACTGCCCTGAATAAACCATTATCCAAAGTAATTTAACTTCAATGTTAAACTATTAAATGAGTCATTTAATGTAAAATTTTTAATATAAAGTACCTCTGGAGTATGGTTTTATTAAATATTTCAGAAATAAATATGAGAAAATTAGATCTGTTGGGGTTTGATACCAAAATTTGGATTTAGTGGTTTCTGAAAATACAGAATGAAAGATTTGAGATTATATGTAACACTAAAAGAGGTGCTATTACTTCTATATTGTAAAAGTAACATTTTTATGAATTCGGTTATCTATAAAGTTAAATTTAATACCTAATAAAAGCAGGTGTCTCTTGATTACAACACAAATCAAGAAGCATTATTAAAAATATGACTCCTAGGTTTTAAACTTTTCTTTCATTTTGCATTATATCTGTGTCTGTTTCTTCCTCATGAACTACTTCTCTTCGTTTTCCTCAATCTGAGATTGTAGATCTTCCTGGTTTCTAAAGCACAGTAAAATTGAAGCAGCTCATTGTTCCTCCATTCTTCTCCAGAATGTTTTGATAGTTTGATACATCAGTACCTTGGCAGAAGTTTGTAGTCTAATGTGAGTAAGGTTTAGATTAGTCTTAGTGGCAAATTTAGCCCTACAAACCGCATTTTGATAAAAAAAATTCACCTTCAAGCATAACCTTTCTTTCCTGGGTTAAGTCTAAAATGTCGTTCTCCGGGTTTCTTAAGACTTTTTTCAGTTGCAGATTTCCAATCGTGATCAGGAATATTAATTGCTTTCAATACTGTTCCACGGCTTTGGAAAATTTATTCGTCTTCAAGCTGAAGGGTAGTATTTTTACAGATCTTTTTCAACTAAGCCGAACAATCGATCTTTTCATTTTCTCTACTGGTAAGTAGAAGGAAGTATTGTATTCCACCCAAAAATTCCATGCCGAGATTTCATCGGAAATACGTGTTTTGAGGTCCCCCGAATAACAAAAAGCATTTTTAGAAAAAGGTCCGCGCGCGCGCGCGCGCGTGTGTGTGTGTGTGTGTGTGTGTGTGTGTGTGTGTGTGTCAGTCTGTGTGTCTGTCAGTCTTTGGACAGCATAACTCAAAAATGAAAAGTGGGTTCAAAATCAAAGTTGGTATTTAAGTTTAATATCTTTCAAGGATGAAGCAGTTAGTAGCGCAGTTGGTAGCGCACTTTCTTCTGGCGCGGAGGAACCGGGTTCGATGCCCGGTACCAGCACGGGGATTTTATCCCCTCTGGGAGGTCTGGCACGGGATGCACTCAGCCTCGTTAGGTCCCGGGGGGGGGGGGGAGACCAATTGAGGAGCTGCTTGATGGAGAAGTAGCGGCCCCAGGTCGAGAAGACCGCATAACTGGCCCGGAGAGCTCGGGGCGCTGACCACGATCCACCCTCCAGTACTGCACCCCACCAAGGACGCTTCTAGTGGGCAGAGGTAGGGGACGCAGCGGTTGGGCGGTAGGCCTTGGTCCTTCATGGGCTGTTGCGCCGGGGTTTAGTTTAGTTCAATCTTTCAAGGATGCGACACGAAGATTTTGAAGAAAATAACCCTACCCTAAACTACTCTTTACATGGAAAATGTTTCGAAAATGTTGAGTTTCTTGAAAATGGCTCTAACGAATTTGATTAAAATGTCGTATGTTTAGGGTATTTTTATAACAAATTAAATGCATATTTTGAATTTTCTGGCTATAGCCTAGTCTGGATGACTTTTGAATAACTCGTAAACCGTAAGAAATAGACAAAATCTTACTGCACAAAAAATGTAGATCTCGCTAAAACACACAATTTGTGTCTGAGTAAATTTGTTTGTAGAGTGAACCATTTCGGAGATATTCCTTGTTATTTCGGAAAACTGAAATGGAACATCGTTGTTCGTTTTATATGTTAGTGTGCAAAGAGAACGGGATCTCAGAGCTTTAAAAGATTTGACTATTACTCAAAGCCTACTGTATTCCCATATTTCCCTTGCACCTACAAGGAAATAAGCAATAAGATAATTTCTGTAAATGTTTATCTCAACTAACACGAAGAAGTTATAGGAATAAGGGTTTGTAAGAATGGTTAGTTCAAGAGTAAAGAAAGTCATGTGAGTGCAACGCATCAGATTTTTTTCTTGGTGCCCACCACTCCCATCCGCAAAACACATAACGCTGTGTTTTCTTCAAACGCAGTGTTCGTTACTGTAATGACGGACACAAGAAGAAATTAAGTTTTCAGTTTTAGGAAAGTCACTTTCATACCGTGTGTAGCCGGCAACATTTTCATTTGTCACACTGGGAAGTCAGGGAAAGCGCTGATAGGCCGACAGGGATTTATTGGACTTCGAAACTACAAATGTCAATGTAGGTACTAGATTTGGTACTGGTACTGGATTTCAGCTTCATTCTTGACTATGTATTTTAATAAGATGTGTCGGGTTTTGCTGTCATATCATGGCTACATTGAATTCCTTGAGGTAAAAACTATCAGAAGCGATGCATAACTCAATTTGGTCAAAAAATGTATTTGGCGGCTTTTAATACTAGACCCCTTAATTATCCAGTACACATTATTACTTTCTCTACTGGTAAGTAGGGGAAGTATTGTATTCCACCCAAAAATTCGATGTCGAAATTTCACCGGAAATATATGTTTTGAGGCCCCCTGAATCCAAAAAAAAAAGCATTTTTAGAAAAAGGTCCGTGTGTGTGTCTGTGTGTCTGTGTGTCAGTCTGTCAGTCTGTGGACAGCATAACTCAAAAACGAAAAGTCGGTTAAAAACCAAAGTTGGTATTTAAGTTTAATGTTTTTCAAGGATGTGACACGAAGATTTTTGAGAAAATAGCCCCACACTACACTACCCTTTACATGGAAAAATTTTCGAAAATTTTGATTTTCTTGAAAATGGCTCTAACGATTTTGATTAAAATGCCATATGTTTGAGATATTTTTATGACAAATGAAATGTATATCTTGAATTTTCTGGCTATAACCCCTGTAGTCGTATTTACTCTGGGCGACTTTTGCATAACTGGTAAACCGTTAGAGATAGACCAAATCATACTATACAAAAAATGTAGATCTTGCTAAAATACACAATTTATGTCTCAATAAATTTTCTTGTAGGGTGAACCATTTCGGAGATATTCCTTCTTATGTGTGTGAGTTTCGGAAAGCTTAAAACTTAGCGAAATGCAACGTTGTTCATTTTTTTATATGTTAATCGTGCAAAGAGAACGGAATCTCAAAGGTCAAAAAGATTTGACTGTTGCACAAACCCTTCTGTATTCTAATATCTCCCTTGCACCTACAAGGACATAAGCAATAAGATAATTTTGTACGAATGTTTATCTTAACTAACATGGAGATATAGGAATAAGAGTTTGTTAGAATGGTTAGTACAAGAGTAGAGAAAGTCATGTGAGTTCAACACATCAGATTTTTTTTTATTTGAATATTCAATAAAAGGAAATACAAATTAAAGTATACTGAAGATATGCACATGAGACACCCAACGAATACCAACGAGATACATCTCAGTGAGGAGTTTGTATGGTCTACTATTCAGCTGCTGTTGCGATATCACGACTTCAACGTAAATCACCTTTGTATAAATAAAACTGGTGCAACCAGATGCTTACGGAAGAAAATAAAGACAGTTGTTCTATCATACAGTTCAATAAGACTTCCTTGAAACATTCTTCATATGAATTATAACGCGACGAAAAGACTAACGTGATCTAATTTTTCGTTCGTCTTCATGTATAAAATCACCTCCTAAGAGGAAACATCTGCCTCCTTCCACCTGGTATAAGGACATGTGACTGTAATACTTCCAGTTATTTTCGTGTTAATTTCAGTATTACCTTCTAGGATATTAACATCATTTCCTTAGATAACCAAAGCAATAAAGGATGTAAAGATTATGATCTTATGAGCCCACCGTTGGTGCAGGAGTGGCACCCTTATCTCCCAAGTTGCTGTCGCGAGCTCTGTTCTCATTGGATTGACTATGGCTGACCAGGGAACAGGGAGAGGGACATTTCGCAACTCAACCCAACGCGGATCTTTTGTGCTTACCACACCCACGAGGAACCGATGAGCGGAGGAACCGCAGGAGGCCATAGGCCGCCAGCAAGTTGACTGACAGAGACGTGCAGACGTCTCCTAAGATCCAAGTTTAAGGACACAGTCACATCTTCAAGCTTTTCAGAGCTTCCCTCTGGCGGAACCGGGAAAAACTCGACCCATCTAAGGTGGATCATAAAAGGCTGCCATCTCGCAGGGGCGAGGAGAACTTTTCAACAAGCAAGCATCTGGGCCATGTGTTCGACGCCGACCGACACAGCAGAGCCTCTAAGACTACTTCAAAGACTTCCGTGAAAGGGAAAGCAAAATAACAGGAGTTGAAGGAAAGAAAATTCGTAATAGAAGAGAAACCACCCAGCATTCAACTTGTCAACCAGGGAAAACTATGAAGAACCCATTGTTATAGTGGCCGGCCCCAGGAATCGAACGCAGAACCTGCCGAATGCTAGCCTCGCACTTACCGCAGAGCCATCTTGCTGTCGGTCTGGGTGGCTCAGTTAATTAGACGCTGGCCTACCGATCCCCAAGGTCGCGGGTTCCAATCCGGCCCAGACCGATGGTTTTTCAGTGTGCTTAAAAACGACAGCTCCATGTCAGTAGATTTACTGGTATGTAAAAGAACTCCTGCGGGACAAAATTACGGCACACCGGTGACGCTGATGTGATCCTAGCAATTGACAGCGTCGTAAACAACAAAATAATATTTTTAAAGCCATCTTGCTTGGTTTTTCATATGGTTAATCTGGCTAAGTCAACTACAGGCACAAGACATTTTTGCTCTTCCTTTTCGGCTCCAGGAATTCCAGGCTCATCCAATCATCTCAAATGCGTGTCTTGGCGTTAAACATGTTCAGACATTCAATTGCAGACTGACATTCCGAAAGAAGTTAGCTTGTATGGCAGACGCAAAATTTAATGACGGCTGATACCTGACCATTATTATTTTGTTTCCTATTATGCAAATAAATTTTGTGGGCGCAAATAGTATTTATATCATCGGCATCACAGCTGATTTTACAGCGTGTTTAACTACACAACACCACAAGGCCTGGCAAGTCTATGATTGGATTTTATATTGAGCTACCCGCCATTAAATTTTGCGACAGTCATAAATAAACCAAAGAAATATGTATAGAGGCTGTTAGAGGTATACGTGCAGAAAATTTGATAATTGGTGTCTTATTATGTATCCACTTGGGTGTGTTAGTTGTTTTTTCTCTTCGTTTAACAGTTTTTCCATAAACCAATCACATAGTTTACTGCTTGATGTTATTTGCTATGGTCGTAACTGCGCCACGAAATGAGCAGACAGAGCACCCGTTTTGCTTCACACCTCAATGCGTGACCTACTGGTCTAGGTAGGTAGATCTTTGACCTTGCAGACAGCATTCGAACTCAGTTCCGATACAGCGTTCTTTACCGCGTTACAACATTCGTTGTGCCCCCTCTGCGTCACGTCTACTCTGCCACGACACTTGGAGATACTAACCAACCCCAAAACATACTGCTCTTAATAAGTAAACTTGTAATTCCTCAAAATATGAAGCAAATTATTGGCGTAATGTTGTTCATTACCCTGTCCTCAATTACCGTACAAATATCTGTGTTTATACTCCTAACATCTTGTATAATAAATTATCCAAAAATTGATGTAAAGCATCACAACTACCCGTTAACGCTAGAAACCCTTTAGCATAACCGAACCGATGATGTGAACGAACTATGACGAAACTAATGGCACGTGTTCAAAGGATGCTTCAGAGGTGTCACAGAGAAAGTTTCCACTCCTCTTCAGATGGCATTTGGCATGTTTCCGTCAAAAAGAGGTAAACTATGTCTGTTTGGCCATGAAGTGCCATACAGTAGAATGTTTATCCGTTTGCATATCCGTAGTTTCGTACATATTGATAAAGATGAGAAATATCTAATATATGAAAATCACACATCCAATATGACTTATATTTCACAAATGCTTACAATAAATACCATCTCTGCTTTTCAATCCCCGTGTCCATCGTGACGAACACTCTCTAGAACTTTTTTTTTTTTTTTTTTTTTTTTTTTTGTACGGCAGCAGTTGGGGCGACAGTCAGGTATTTTAGAAAGTAAGTTGATAATGATAGCCAAAATATTAATATTCTTTGCTTGAGCTTGTGAGAATAAAAAGAATGTTCATCTTGAATGTTCAACTTATATTTCAAAATGTACTGCTTAACATAGTTGTGCATAAATTGTGTTTGAAAGATGTCTACACTTTTCCTGCTGTAAGTTTTTGTAGACCATGTTTTCCCACTTGTATGAAATTCATTGAGAAAGAAAACGGCTCCACAAACTGATTCTGAAAATGTTGAGATGTATGGTTTATTGCTCATGCCAACTATGATATTTTAATCAAAAACGTTTACAGCTTTTCAATGCATAAAAAATTGACTTTTTTCAGGTAAAGGCTGTTTAGT
The DNA here is from genome assembly GCA_030765045.1 of Tenodera sinensis. NCBI lineage: Eukaryota > Metazoa > Arthropoda > Insecta > Mantodea > Mantidae > Tenodera > Tenodera sinensis. Next base: position 286,968,255 of record CM060962.1, on the reverse strand, counting down.
GATGGAGGGAATACATTTATTGAATGAATTCAACGTGAGCATGCCCACACATACACACACACATACACACACATGTGTCGATTGCAGTGCTTCTGCCTAAATGAGCAGTAGAGAAATTAATGAACCATTTGAGTTTGCATGCATTTCACTGACAGTGACAGTTCACATGCACATGCAGAGTTCGAGAATTATGTGGGTCACAATTTCAGTATTATTAATGGTGTTAATCGAAAGCCATATTGAGCGTTTTTCGCTTTTAGAGATATCCTAATACCGCAAGAACTTTTCCCGCAATAATTACTACCAAGAACTTCGCTCATTAATCAAGATGGCCGCTTAAATAACATGGTTACGTATTTACTTAACGCAGCTTAAAGAATATATGCCAAATACTTTATTGACCTTTATTATTTTTACTGTCTACCACGCATAGTTAAGTCGGCGAAATATTGCACTTCACTAAAAAATTCGACACCAAGTTTTCACCCGAAATACATTTTGAAACTTCCTGAATCCAAAAAAGGCATTTTTAGAAAAAGGCCTCTCTCTCTCTCTCTCTCTCTGTGTGTGTGTGTGTGTGTGTGTGTGGGTGTGTGGGTGTGTGTGTGTGTGTGTGTGTGTGTGTGTGTGAGCGAGTGAGTGTGAACAGCAGAACTCAATCGAAAAGTCGGTTGTATACCAAACCTGGTACATATTTAAGTCCAGCATCTTCCAAGAACGCGACATGAAGTTTTTCAGGAAAATTCTTTCACCCCAAACTACCCTTTACATGGAAAATTTTTCGAAAATTTTGACTTTCTAAAAAATGGCTCTAACGATATGGATTACAATACCACATGCTTAAGGCATGTTCGTGACGAATGAAATGTAAATATTGAATTTTGTGGGAATGCCCTCAGAAGTCCTCTTCATTCTGGATAGCTTTTATATACTAGGTAAACCATAAGAGATAGACAAAAATGTAGATCTCGTTAAAACTTATACTTACTTCAGGTCAATTGCAATTTTTTTTTTTTTTTTTTTTTTTTTTTTTTTTTTTTTTTTTTTTTTTTTTTTTTTGGTGGAGTGAACCACTTTGGGTATGTTCCTGGTTAAACGTAACCCCATGGCACAACAGCCGATCCGGGCCAAGACCTACTGCCCGACCGCTGCGTCCCCACCTCTGCCCACCTCAGGCGTCACGAGGGGGTGCATTAGTGGAGATGGGACGTGGTCAGCGGACGTTTATGCGGTCTTCTTGACCAGATATTCCTTGTTATTTGTCTGAATTCTACAATACTTAGGTATACTTTTCTCAAATGGGAAGTCGTTATTCATTTTTATCTCTTGACCATGGAAGGAGAACGGATAGCGACATAGCGATCAGCTGTGCTCCTAAGAGATTTGACTATCGTTTAAAGGCATTCCCACATTTCCCTTGTACCTACAAGCAAATTGGTAATAAGATAATTTCTGTAAAAGTTTATCTCGATTGACATGAAGTAGATACAGGAATACGCTTTTATAAGAATAGTTTGTACAAAAGTATAGAAAGTCATGTGAGTGCAACACATCATTTTTTACTTTCTCTATCACGTACATAATAGGCATTGCATTCTACCCAAAAGTTTGATACACGTTTTGAGGCTACCTGAATCCAAAAAGAGCATTTTTAGAGAAAGGTCTGTGTGCGCGTTTGTGTGTTTGTGTGTATGCGTGTGTTTCAACAGTATTACTCGAAAACCAAACGCGGATAAATACCAAACTTGGTATTTAAATTCAGTATTTTCCAAGGGTGAGACTCAAAGATTTTCAAGAACATCGCTCCGCTCCACACTACCCTTTACATGGAGAATGTTTTGAATTTTTTGATTTTATAGAAAATAGCTAACGATTTTGATTAAAATACCATTTATTTAAAATATTTTAATCACGAATAAAATGTGTATTTTCAATTTTCTGGGAATGTCCAGAGAACTCCTCCTCATTCAGGATGACTTTTGCATAACTGATAAACCGACAAAATCTTACTACACAAAAGTGTAATCTCGTTAAAACGCACAGTTTATGTCAAATACATTCTTCTGCTTCTGCGAAGTGAACCATTTCCGAGAATTGTTGAATGTTCAACTGTTCAATACTTATAGGTACTTTTCTCAAATGGGAAGTCGTTATCCGTATTTTTATCTTTTAGCCATGCAAAGAGAATGGAATTTCAAAGGCATCACACAGCGACCAGCTGAGCTCATAAAAGATTTGACTATCGCCCAAAGCCTACTGTAGTCCCATATTCCCCTTGTACCTACAAGGAAATAAGCAATAAGATACTTTCTGCAAATGTTTATCTCGGCTAACATGAAGTAGAGTTGTTGTTGTAGTGTTTAACGCCCGCTTTTACTACTACGGCACCGCAGGCGGTGACACTGATGATACATGAAGATGGAGCACCGGTGGAATGAGATGGCGGGGGAAACCGGAGTACCCGGAGAAAACCCGCCCTGACGCCGCTTCGTCCACCACGAATACCACATGCGGGTCCCTGGGATCGAACCCGGGCAGCCTAGGTGGTAGGCAAGCGCTAACCGCTCGGCCACGGCGCCGCCACATGAAGTAGAGGAAAACGCATTTGTAAGAATATTTTTTACAAGAGTAGAGAAAATCATGTGAGTGCAACACAATTTTTTATCTCTTTGTCGTGCAAAAAGAACGGAATTTCGCCGCCATTACGTAGCGACTAGCTCTTAAAATATTTGACTATCTCTGAAAGTCTGTTGTATCCCCATATTCCCCTTACATCTACAAGAAAATTAGTGATAAGTTAATGTTTATCGCGATTAACGTGAAATAGAGGAATAAGGGTTTGTAAAAAATAGTTTGTGCAAGAACAGAGAAAGTCATGTGAGTGCGACACATCAGATTCCCCCCCCCCCCTTTTTGTTTTAGACACATAAAAAGTACACATATAGTCCCACATTCATGATTTGTCGTCCTCTGTGGTCTAGAAGTAATATGCTTGCCCCTAGTTCCGGAGGTCGCGGGTTCAAACCAGATAGAGGGTTGTGGATTTCTTTCTTCTGGCGTAAAAATCCTTAGATAGATATTTTATTAGCTTTGAACATGTACAAGCATGTATAGCATCGTCATTAGAAAGACGACAGTTAAAATACATCAATATCATAAAACTCCTTAACACTATACAGGGGATTAATAATCAATGCTGCTCTGATCCGTCTCCTGAACATTTGGAGTGAGAGCTTTCTTACATCGACGGGTAAACTGTTAAATAAATTTAAGCCTAGATAATGAAAATTATTTTGTGTTATGCTGTATATACATTACAGTTGTTTCTAGTTGTATAACTGTGAACGGATGTGCACATAGTCAAAATGTTTAGGTTACTCCTAACGTAAAGGAGACAGACATTGATGGTAAAGTCAACACTTTGGATCTGACAAAGAGTGGTTTGCAATGAGCTCTAGGTGACACACCATAAATAAACCTAATAGCTCTTTTCTGTAGAAGTAATAATTTATGAGCTAAAGTATGAGAACCCCAAAGAATAACACCATAACTTAAATGGCTCTGAATATTACTATGAAATATTGTGAGCAATGAATCCACTGATATTTTGTCTTTGAGTATTCGTAATATAAAAATGCCTTTACTTATTTTCTTGGCTACATTATGTACATGAGTCTGCCATCCCAAACCAGATTCGAGGTAAACACCCAGGAACCTAACAGAATCATTAGGTATCAGAGAAAAATAGCGACTTAGACAAACATTTAAATGTTCTGTTTCATCAGAATTAATTACAAGTTTGTTTGCATTACACTATGTTTCGACTTTACCACTGTTTCCTTCGGAAGGGAAGTGAAGACGGGGTCCCCTGTCGTAGATTTACGTCATATACAAGAACCTCAAGCCTAGGCTTACCAGATCATTTTATGGAACTGTAGGACACAATGGTAAAAGATGCAGGACATTGTCGGTCAATGCAAAAATAATGTAAATTTATTCAGTGGCGTAGCTAAGGTTTTGGGGGCCCCCTGCAAATAAATGCTGGGAGCCCTACTTACTAATAAAGCTTAAACATGGAGAGATTAAAACATTACATATTTACTCACATAAAATAACACTCCCTGATTACCAACACTAATGGTTATTTTTGCTTAAAAAAAAAAAAAAAAAAAAAAAAAAAAACTATATACACTCGCTAAGCGCATAATGCACATAGGTGGAACAAACAGAAACTATCTGTCAATCTTCTGGGTAACTAAGATATTAACCAAGCAAACTTCTATCTGTGGTACCTCAGATATCTCTCAGAGGCAATAACACCGAACAACTGGTTAGAATAGCACGTATTGACTGTTTATACCTGACCAAATTCTAAAATAATACAATTTATTGACTAATCCAGTTCATTTTCACACAGGTAATAGTCGTACATACTATGCAGTTTGTTCGGCTTTTATAACAACCATATTGTATAAAATACCGTGCTTTAATGAATTTCTCTATATGATTGTGAATGATTTTGAGAGCATATGCACTTGGAGGTAAGCTTGTTTCACACTTTTAGGCAAGAAAGGATAGGAAATGCTTTCATGGTACACTTCTGTTGCCAGTATGTTATCAATGAACTGCATGTTTCAACGCTTCTTGCTAGCGATTTTCCATGGTCGAATTGAATATTAAATCTCCTTTTTGAGAAAACTATTAAAGGCAGTCTGGGGGCCCCTAAAGATCGCCCTCCCCGGTCTGCGGGGCCGTTATTTACGCCACTGAATTTATTATTTAAATGCTATTTATATACCCGTATGCATATACACTTGTATTTTCTTAAAATCCTGAAACATAGTGTTAAATGTGATCACGCACAGTCAGTCATACTTCTTTGAAGAAGTAATCTTGCACAAAACATCTAGCTTATTTGAAATATAATCAGGAAATTCCATGCAACCGAAGTTTTTAAAATTATACTTCACTAAAGCAATACCCCTAACTGAATCAATAGATAATGCTTTCCTTTCATCTGTCTACTGTGCTCTTGTTAGTAAAAATACTCTTTCAGAATTAGCATTATGTTGCTTTGCCTCCATCGAATGCCAACCTTTTGCCTCCAAGTGCAAATACTGCGCTACAACCACTTGTTCAATGTTACTAATGCATGAGTATACTCTTTGACTGTAGCCAGTGTAGTTCTGTTGCCATATAGCGAGTTGCAGTTTCGGCTAGTAACCAATTATTCTAGCTACAGCAAAATTTAATGCCGGCTAGCTCGATACAAAATCCATCCCCCCGGGCGCCGGACGGCATGTCCGGGAATTTCCGAACGTCTGGTAACACTACAAGCCTCATAAAGAGGCTTCTGAGCAAAATTAAGCGATTTTTCAGACCTAATATAGAATGGCACGCTCAGAACCATAGCGGTTAAAGAGCGTCCATAAAAAATGTATATTTTAGACTGTGGAGGATAGAGAATGATTCCGGTTAAAGAAAAAAATACCCATCCGAGCCGAGAATCGACCTGGGTCCTCTGGGTTGAGAAATGAGAGCGCTGACTGACTACAGAGACTGTCTGACTTTTTATTTGTTCTGCTTGAATCTGTGACAAATTTAGGTATTATTCCGTCAGTACAGTATACGGAAGAATTGCTGACAATTTTTTTTATTGCTGTAGGTCCTTTCCTACCAGGACAGAATTTGGAAAGTATGAAAGCTATAGTTATTGGTTCGAATCCCGATCGAAACTTCGACTTCTTAAAACCTACTAGACAACTACCACGGCCGACCGTCAACAGGCCTGTGACATTTTAGATTTACAAATTCCACTTTAGCTACTTTTAATGTTCCATACATTACTTGTACCCCATTTACTAAATGTTCTATTAAGATCAGATTGTAAATTTGCAGTTAATTTAATAAATAAGAAATGTATTTTGATTGCTGCTACAGTTTTATGCTGCCATTGTTGCCAGACGGCCAGTTTCACTTCGAGAAAGAAGCTTGATTCTGTGGGCTTATATCTTCAACTTAAAAAAAATCTGTTTTCTAAAGGGAGATATGTTACCTAACCTCCGCGCCAGCCTCGGCGATTTGTCCAATTTTGAGTTCTGTCGGGCGTGCAATTTGTGAGAAATTCTTCTTTAAACAAAATTTAATCAGTGTGGTTCTTAAAAGAGGAACAGATCATTTGAAAATTAAAACTAAAACAGCAAAAAATTCAGGTTATTAGGGTTTTAGGCTCTGAGATGTAAAAAGGATGGGGTTTGCTACACTAGCGACGGTGGGTCGATGACGGAGGATTTCGCTTGCTCTATAGTCAATACAGGGCTATGAATATTTCATATTAAACTATGCATAGATATTTTTATTGCAGAACTCTGCTGATGCAACTGTGTGCTTTCTTTGCCTATTGATATACCGAGGTAAATGACCCAATTCTGTTACAGACTATTATTAGAAATCCACAACATTCAACACGCAAAATCTGAACTTCAGCATCTGACCTTCATACGCCTTTAGAAGAAAATGTTTATTTATCACCATAGCTCTTCAAACCATATGTGTGCACTAACATATTCCCATGGTGCAAATGCCTTATTTATTTAAATAATTATTAAACAGTATAACTAGAATACCAAAAGACAGTGAGGTCAGTTAAGGGTTTTATAACACAGGTCTTCATAGGTCACAAGAAGAAAACATAAAGCATTTTCTAAAAATTTCGTCATATTTCTGATTATACTATGACTTACGTTAGTGCGTGTTCATCTCTACCGTTCTCTTCTGCATCTCAAGAGTATTTGAGCGCTTGCGCCTCCAAGATTTTCTTTCGGAGCCGCCCCCGACAATGACGTCGTAGGTATGATGTCAATGACAAACAAAGTCAATCGAGCACATAAATAAACATCGTTATTTTTAGTTAAGGCCCTCATATTATTTTCTACTTTCAAATTCATAAATCCGTATTTTTTTATTCAAGTAAGTAGTGTTTTAAAATCAAGTTCCATTTGAATAGAGAATTTATTTTTCACATTTTGAAGTATCGATCAAAGTGAAGTGCCATTAGGAGGAGGAGTAAGAGGAACTGCAGAACTAAGGAAAAAAGGGTTGCAAATAGCAACATTATTTCAGTTGGTATAAACCGCTTAAAATCAGAAGAAATGTTGAAGCTTTAATATCAGTGCAAAGCAGCCCGGTGAAATTTACAGGTAGATTTATTGTCATTAACTACTACTGCTGGTCTTGGGAACTGCATTATTCTAGGGGGCGTAAACAGCCTAATTTTAATGCATTTATAGCTACCCCAAGCCTCTGTGTAAGTGTTATCACATTAGATGTGGTCTGAATAGTGGAATACTGTAGTAGTGCTTAAGCATATATTAAAATATAATACGTCTGACAGTCCTGCACACATTTTAGAGGTTATGTCAGTTCAAGAAACTAACCTAAAAGTTGTCTCTTTACTACCTATTACTTCTGCAGTCTTTTCTAGTATATAAAATCGGCTACATGCGAAGCAAATGTTATTTATAGCGTTATATTTGAGATATATTTTCTTAAACTTGTATTGGCTATTAGATAACTTAAAACTTCAGCTGTCAATTTCCGCTCATTATTTTGTAAAACGTAATAGTTTGCATCTACATTTCTATAAAATTATACAGAAATGGAGCCCAGAAACGCATAAACATTTAATATTAAGAATGTTGGCCGTTGGGAAGGGATATATTGATTCTGTTTCGATTAACAGCTATAAACACACAAATTCATTATGCTTGCTGCAGTTGCCCGTTTCATTCCTTTCTTTGGAGATAATTTGCATGTTGCATGCTTGACTGACCTGTTTTCCTTCTCAGGCATGATGTTGCTCACACAGAGAATTTAAGATCCAAACATAAAACTAGTTTTGGGAAACTTATTTCGACTTAAAACTTGATGTCCAGGATTTCTGTATTAACAGATTTATCTCTTTATAATTCTTTGACCTACTTAGGATTAACCTGAGTTCAGATTTGGATTCTATCAGTGAATATTGTGGCAAGAAGTAGATTGAATTTGGAGGAATGAGTATATTTGCAAAGCACAATAAAGTTCACCAGCATAAATGTTTCACTGTTTTGTGAGGGAAAAGAATCTGAATGCAGTTAAGTAAAAATAGAATTTGTAGAGTTATGTAGATCTTATTAGCAGTATACAAAGGTCCCATAGGAAACTTCCAAGGTTTTATAAACAGATTAGAAAGAACCATTTCATACATCTGTACAGAAAGTGCTAAAATAATAGTTTGTAGAGATTTTTATGTAAACACACTTGATGAGAGTGAAATTAAGGCTAGGCTCACTTCCCTGCTACCTTTGACTATGTAGTTCACTTTCCGACCAAAATTCATATGAACACTGAAACAACTATAGATAATATTTTTCTAGACTCAGAAAATATTCCAGATTGTACAGTATCTTCTATTGTTAATGGCATGCCAGACCATGAGGCTCAGGTATTGTTATTGCCTGTCATAGTAACCAGAGTGATAATAGGAAAAGTAAAATTACGAGAGTAGTTAAAGGAGCATATCAATAAATTTAAACTAGTGTCAAAAAACGAAAAATGAACTAATGTTTATACCATGACTCGAGGAAATGACAAATTTGACGAATTCCTCAAAATTTTGCTATAATCATTTAAAGCTATTTTTTCTAAGAAAACAATTCATCACAAGTAGCAAAGATCAAACCTTTGATATACTTCAGGTATAAGGAAATCCTGTGCAAATAAAAGAAACTTGTTCTTAGTATATCACACAAACATTAAAACATACTATGGAACATATTGTAAAACACTTAACAGTAATTAATGAAGTGAAAAGAAGGCAGTATTTACTAGCTATTTATGAATCCAATAATAAAATGTGGAGTATAATAAAAACTGAAACAGGGACAAGAAATCAAATAGTGATATTGATCACATAACTATTGGAAACAAAGAAGTCAGTAATTACTGTACCATAGCAGATAATACATTTCCTTAATGTAGCAGAAAGCAAAACAAACAGATCCGACACAAATTCAACTGCACTTACAATTCTAAAAAAGGCATATTCCAAAATAAATTGTAAATTTGAAATGGGCTGCACAACTCCCAGAGAGATAGTAAAGATTTATTACTTTATTAAGGAGTAAAACCTTTTATGGTTGGGATGAGATAAGTACCAAATGGTTAAAATATTGCCTAGCTGAGTTGAGTCAGCCTCTTAGTCATACATGCAATCATTCTCTTTTGTCAGGGATATTTTCAGAAAATATGTAGCACACAATTTTTGAGCCTTTATGCAAAAAAGGAGGTAAAAGCCTGACTTCCAATTAATGGCCCATCTTGCTCTTGACAGCCTTTTCTAAAGTAATGGAGAAAGCTTTATATAATAAGGGAATGTTTCATACATACCAAAATACAATTTTCATCACATTAGGAAATGTTGGTTACCTAGATAAATAATGTCAGTACATTGCCATTGTTTTAAGATCATATTGCCTCCTGGAGCTCTTAAAAGCACAGAAATAACCTTTTTTGAACCTCGTTAGATAGCAGACGCTGTACACAGAAGGCACTAGATGGGGCAAAAGCGAGGTAGGGGAGGGCAGGGAAGTGGTATTGCCAACATATGAAAAGCAGGAAGTATCAGCAGTATATGCAGGAAATGTTGCGAACAGGGGAACTTGCAAAACCACATCCTTGTATTTCGAGTGCCCATGTTGGCTTCAGCTTGACAGGAGAGGGAAGGGATGAGCAGGAGTGAAACGCTCCCGTGATGCCTTGGATGAAGCACGTCACCAGTTTGTTCATTTACTCAAATTTGTGCACCTTGTCTCAATTAAGTGCAGTTGACAGACATTTGCACAAATAAATATTATGTCACTTATTGTTCCTAAAGGTGTATTTTGAATACTTGTGCAATAAAGCAGTACAATACCTTATGTTATCACGTAATTCCCCCCCTTTTTTTCTCGAAAAATTTGCGTGAAAACCATGGGGAGGGAATTATGCGAGTGGTGCTTCTAGGAATTCAGAAAGTAAGGGAAACCATGTAGTATTATGTAAAAGTTATATACGTATACAGTAATTTGTAAATGAACTGGATACATATCATGGTTTCATTGGGCCTACAATGTATTGTTTCATTGTTTCTTTTCTCTGACTATTCTGCAGTCTCACTTTCGTCACTATCATCACTATTTTCATTTATGTTTGGCTCAGATAACACATCTTCATGTTCACTATTCCACAACATGTCGTCAGAAACATTAATGGCACAACATTAATGGCACAACAGTTTTTTTTAAAACTCTTCTTAACAATATGACGACTTGTAACAGGCTGACTTAGAAACACGTTTGCAGCTTCACATTTCAATTTTACGATACGTTGTGATAGTGGCAATACGAGTATTTTTGTGGCAAGCACTGAATCCATTGTTGTCCGTGACAGGCACCTCTGCATCGATTGTTGTCTATTATCAAGTCATTTGAAGCCTGCTCCAATAAGAACTAACCAGGAGAGGGAATTATGCCATGTTTAATAGGTGAATAATTTTTAGTGATAAAAAATCATTGGGGAGGGAAATATGTGAGGGAGGACCTTATGTGATAAAATATGGTATATTGTTAAAAGTCCACGAAAATCCATTTGAAGTGCTTTGGTAAATATGAAATATTATCCTATTGGGTTACAAGATATATGGAGTTAAACATTCTCTCATCATCCCATTTTGGGGTTAGGAAAAGAAGTTAACTAAAAATCTGATGTGTTGCACTCACATGACTTTCTCTACTCTTATACTAACCATTCTAACAAACTCTTATTCATATACCTCCATGTTAGTTAAGATAAACATTCGTACAAATTATCTTATTGCTTATTTCCTTGTAGGTGCAAGGGAGATATTAGAATACAGCAGGCTTTGTGCAACAGTCAAATCTTTTTGACCTTTGAGATTCCGTTCTCTTTGCACGATTAACATATGAAAAATGAACAACGTTGTTGCATTTTGCTAAAGTTCTAAGTTTTCTGAAACTCACACACATAACAAGGAATATCTCCGAAATGGTTCACCCTACAAGAAATTTTATTGAGACATAAATTGTGTATTTTAGCAAGATCTACATTTTTTGTACAGCAAGATTTTGTCTATCTCTAACGGTTTACCAGTTATTCAAAATTTGTCCAGAGTAAATACGACTACATGAGCTATAGCCAGAAAATTCAAGATATACATTTCATTTTTCATAAAAATATCTCAAACATATGACATTTTAATCAATATCGTTGGAGCCATTTTCAAGAAAATCAAAATTTTTGAAAAATTTTTCCATGTAAAGGGTAGTTTAGGGTAGAGCGCTATTTTCTTCAAAATCTTCATGTCGCATCCTTGAATGACAATAAACTTAAATACCAAGTTTGGTTTTTAACCGACTTTTCGTTTTTGAGTTACGCTGTCCGCAGACTGACACACAGACACACACACGGACCTTTTTCTAAAAATGCTTTTTTGGATTCAGGGGGTCTCAAAACATATATTTCCGGTGAAATCTCGACATCAAATTTTTGGGTGGAATACAATAGGTACTTCCCCTACTTACCAGTAGAGAAAGTAAAAATGCTACATATGTGCTAACTTCTGAAGTAGTAACAGTCTTGGATAAAAAAGAACTTCCATTCCAAATATTTTGTGACTTAGCCAAGGCATTCGGCAGTATGGATCACAACCTCTTATTGCAAAAGTTAAAATTTTATGATTTTAGGGAGCTCTCTATAAATTGCTTCAGATCTCACTTAACAAATACAGGGTTCTTCATTTAAAAACTAATGGAGCGCACAGCATTTTGCCTCTCCCACGATCTTGCTGGATTTCTCCACTGCCAGCTGCCATTGTGTGCATTGCTAGTCAGTACTGGGTCTCTGAAAATCCACATTGTATTCAAGAAATCTTTCAATATGATCAGAGAATTGGAGTTTGGTATGCTGTTAGCACCAGATGCATAATTGGTCCAATGTTCTATGAGCAAACTGTAAATGCAGAGAGGTACTGAAATGACATTTTATCATGAACTGACCGAAGAAGAGAAATCATATGTGTGGTTTCAACAAGATTCTGCTACTGCCCATACAGCATTGATTAGTGCTGGTGTATGGCCCTCCCGCTCCCTCTATCTGACAGTATGATGTTTAATTGTGGGGTAACCTGAAAGACAAAGCTTACGAGACAAATCCTCATACATTGGAAGAACTAAAACAAGATATTGGAAATGAAATTGGAAACATCACAGTGGCCGAACTTAATCGTGTGAATCAGAATGTGCTCTACTGATATAATGCTTGTTTAGCCAATGGTGGATGACATTTGCAGCATCTTCTATAAGGTAAGAGTGTTATACATGATTTATGTGCAGTTTATGTAGGAGCAAAGCCAGTTGTGGCACAACCAATTGCATACAGACAAAATGTGGACCTGTTAGGTTTTAAATGAAGAACCCTTTAGAATCCATAAAACCAGGATAAATTATTATGACTCTGAACCAGGTGTTATTACTAAAGGTGTCCCTCAAGGTTCTGTACTCGACTGATACAAAATTTCTAGAGCTCCAAATAGATGAATTCAGCTGGAGAAAACAAAAATAATGCTATCTAAACTGAGCTCTACTTGCTTTGCATTAAGAAATTTAAAGAATCTGGTTAATGAAAATGCTTTAAGAACAGCACTCCCTGTTAGATATGGAATTGTGTTCTGGGGTAATTCAGAACACAGCAAGCAAGTGTTTGTTACATAAAAGGGCCGTGCGTATTTTCTGTGGTGTTGCACACCATTATTCCTGCAGGCAATTAGTTAAAACCCAAAAAATTTTTACTCTAGCTGGTGAATACATATAGTCTCTGTTGAGCTATTTTGCAGATAATTATAACTTCACAAGAAACTTTGCTGTGCATGGCCGCAGCATGAGGTATGCAGATGATTTGCATAAATCAGCAAATAGCTTAAATCTATCAATATATTACTATTCTGCAATAAAATGTATAGTAACCTTCCATGTTACCTAAAACTGTTAGGCAATACTAGTAAACATAAGATCTTTAAGAAAAATTGAGTCATTCTTATATACTCACTCCCCATAAAATGTGGAGGAATTCTTTAATATATCGCCATCAGGTAAATAGTCACTACATAGGGCAGATTACATGTGATGGTGATTTACACTACAGTAATGCGTGTTGTGAAGTTTACTCATCAATTGGTTTACAAATTTTAATTTTTTTTCTTCTGACATTTACAAGATAGAGGAGAGAAAAAAAGTCTTATTGGTGATGGGTATATTATCAGTCATGATGCATGTTCCAAATTGTATGTGTTCAGGTCCCTGAGCTCTGCTCGCACTGGGACCCAATGAAAAAGAAACAAGTGTTATAAATAAGGGGCAGATCAGTGTGATCATTTTTTGTCAGATTGCCTTAACTTGTACAATACTGTTTATGTTGAGGAGACAGATTGAGTCCAGATGTAAACAACAGGTATGTGCCTGTGGTGCTCGTACAGGTTGTATCCAAAGGATGCATATACTATGCTGTGCATGACTGTTAATGTTTTTATTTTGTTACAGAACACTACCATATATTGTATGTGTGTATGTGTGTATAAAGTGAATACAGTCTGTTCGTTGCAGTGGACAATAATGTGCAAGCAGAGGTTGTTGAATGTGAACATTCTCTGCCTCGCACTTAAACAAAAGCTATATCGTGAGAAATTCTTTTCAACGTCACAAGAGGTAATAGATGCATGTGAATAGTACACTATGTCACTTCGATATTTTTCTTACGCCTTTGGTCTGGAGGACTCAGTTACTTTTTGCAGCAAGGCATCTTGCACAGCACACATTATTGAAAAACCAGTGTTTATTTTCTCTACTCCATATAGTAAGTAGGAAAGTATTATATTGACCCAAAATTTCGATGTCGCGATTTCAATGGAAATGTGCTTTGAGGCCCCCTGAATCGAAAAAAAGCATTTGTAGAAAAAGGTCTGTCTGTCTGAACAGGATAACCCAAAAACAAAAAGTCGGTTAAAAACCAAGGTTGGTATTTAAGTATGATATCTTTCAAGGATGCGACAAAGATTTTGAAGGAAATTCCTCCACCCTGAACTGCCCTTTACATGGAAAATTTTTCAAATATTTTGGTTTTCTCAAAAATGGTCTAACGAGTTTGATTAAAATGCCATATGTTTTAAGATATTTTTATAGCAAATGAAATCTACAGCTCATGTAGTCCTGTTTATTCTTGATGATTTTTGCATAACTGGTAAACAGTAAGCGATAGACCAAATCTTACTATACAAAGAAAATGTGGATTATTCACTTTATTATTTCTTGGCTGTGCAAAGAGAACAGAATTTCAAAGCTTTCATATAGCAACCAGCTTTAAAAGATTTGACTATCGCTCAAAGCCTACTATATTTCCATATTCCCCTTGCATCTATTAGAAAATTAGCAACAATTTAATTTCTGTAAATGCTTATCTAACATGAAGATAGAGGAATAAGAGTTTGTAAGAATAGTTAGTACAAGAATAGAAAAAGTCATGTGAGTGCAACACATAATTTTTTCTAACACACTCTGGAGTTTGTCGTTCACATTTATCCTAACTTTTGGCTTTGATTTCCTTAATTTTTGCACATACTTCTTCCACTATGCTCATAGCCTTCAGCATGTATAACTCAAGTGTTTCTACGGAGGTTATAGCATTGATTAAGTAACAGAAGTTATTCTTTATGAAATTTAAGCTACTCATAAGATCCACTGAAATTAGCCAGGGCGGTATGCCCCTTGCATTTGTAACTTGAAATCATGAACCAGGTCACTCTAATTAATCCTCTAATTATTAAAATGCAATGAGTTATGTATGAGTCCTTTAACAGTTTTCTGCAGTGACTACGATAAGTGTTGTGTTTTAATATGCACATTGTTTGCTGTTTCGTCTTTTATGCATTAGCTTGAAAAATATTTTTGGACACTAATTTAATTTGAATAATTAGGTGTGGTTTTATTATTCCTTTTTTGTTTCAATGCATTTACAGAAATGTTACTCATTCCAGCCCAGAATAAAAGAATTTATCATGAAGTTTTGCTCTTCTGCAGAATGAGTTTTATTCCTGTGATTTAGTTGCTATAATATATTTTAAAGTTGCAGTGTTATAAAATTGTTTAGGGAAATCACAGGTCTTTTTGAAGATTGTTGTAATAAAATAAGCCAATACAGAGTGATAGTACGCATATATTTAAGGTGGCATAATGGAATATAAATTTTCTTTTGTTGTAAATATTTGAGAAAAGTAATTTCTATGATGAATATCATGCTGGATTAGAGTTGTTGCTTTTGCTGTGCTTTTTGAACTCAGGCACTCATCATTCATTTTAATATTTGAGTTTGCATACAGATTGTAGAAAGGTATTTGTAACACATGCGTTTATGACTTAGTTATTTGGTCATAATGAAATCAAGCAGTGTATGAACATATTCATTTCTGATCATGTTCTAAACCAACAGTTCTCAACCTACGGGACACACCTCCCTGGGGAGGCGTTGGAGAATTTTGGGGTAGGTATGGTGAGCAATTAAAAATAAACATGAATAAGCCAAGAAGTAAAAAGTTGTGACAAACACAATTCTCTTACGTATAACTCAGAAAAGAATCTACTGCAAAAGATATCTTTGTCACTGTTAGATCTAACTGCATTTAAGCTGCCCTGTACTTAAGTAGTTTATCCTGATGCCGCTAGATCCTTCTGCATCTCTGCTGGAAGTGAATGAGAAGTGTCCCTAGAAACCATGATTAGGGTAATTCTACTATAGATTGGTGGCTGTCTTTTACATGTACAGAACATATGATTGACATTTATTGTATTCCAGTCTTTCAGTCATTTTAATGAGTGGTTGTTATTGTGTGGTAGTGCTAAACATGGCTAAACATTAACAGAAGACATTGATGTATACTGCTCAAAACAATCAGAGGGACAAGATTTTGTTCGAGTGTATTTTTGTAGTGGTATTTTTTGTGACCATATAATAATTGTTTTCTTGAATAACTAATCTTTATTTAACAATAACACAAGTCATGTTTATTTCTCATAACAAACTTGACTACTGTAAGCAGAAGTTAAGCAGGGTGTAGAAGACAATGGACGATCCTTCCACTGAATCAAAACAACGACAAAAGAAGTCATTTCAGTGTTTTGTATGGCCCCCACGGGCATGTATTATTGCTGCACACCTTTGAGGCATGCTTCTGATCCACCTTTTCATGTCTCTTTGTGGGATGCTGTGCCATTCTAGAGTGAGGACATCTGCAAGCTCTTGAAGAGTCTAAGGAGCTATAGGACGCTTCCGGACATTTAGTTGTAGCATATCTCAATGGAATTGAGGTCTGCACTCATAGCAGGCCAGTTCATTGTCTGTGAGTGGAGATTCTGTAAGGTGGCCTTAGTGACACCAGCTGTATGGTTCCTATTGTCTTACTGCAATACAAACTCGGGGCCCCATCCCAACTGCAACAGGCATAACATGATCCAGTACAATATTAGCAATGTACCTGGCGGCATTGTCACCCTTTGACTATCACAAGATCAGTTTTACCATCAATATTGATGCCACCCCACACCATGGATGATCTAGCGTCAAATCTATCAATTTCATAGACTGTAACTTCATCATAATGCTCACCGTGATGACGATACACATGTAGACATCCATCACACTGTGTTAAACAAAAGCAAGGTTTGTCTGTGAACAGTACATTACACCAGTGACTAAGCTGCCAGTTCCTATGTTGTTGAGTAAACCTCTATCGATCTACCTTGTGATGGCTATCCAATCAAGGGACCTTACTAGCAGTGGCAGTGCGTTGCTGAAGAGCACAATTGACCATGTATGGGTCATCTCTAGCTGAGGTTTTACGTTTTGGACCTTCTTTCAGTAAATCTTTTCCAGGCCCTTCCAACAGTAGATGAAATTGATCTTTCTAGCCACAGCATGAACTGTCCAATCTTTCTGTGTCAATGTGACCACTCGAACAACTTCAGCATTGAATAGGTATCTCATTTTAGACTTAAGTTTAAAAAGTTGCAGTAAGATGCAATACCCCGTTAACAACACAAAAACGACACTTCAACAGTACATGAATCATTGCTTTCTATACATAACCCACTTCAGTTTTCATTATAATGCAATATATTGTAATATTATTTGCAGGCCATGGCTTTAAAAGCTGTCATGGTGGATTGCATATCTTAACTATACATGTCTGAATAATAATAATATATGGTACGTACACCTTCATTACAAACTGAAAAAATACTACGCTCTTACAAAATCTTGTCCCTCTAATTATTTTGAGTAGTGTATAAGATTTGACTTTACATACATTGAGAAAAATTATTGCCTCAGTATGTTATTTTTTAAAATTTTCTGAGTAATGGTGCAATAGACCAACACATTTAGAATGCCATTTAATTACCAATCATCTCAGTTTGGAAGAGAAACACATGAGGTTTTTAATGAAAAGAAAAATTCACTCAGACGTATGAAATTTGATTCAACTGAGATTTTTCAAGCGGAGAACGTAAAGGTTGTTAAGTGTCATACAAGCTCATTTTACCTATAGCAAAAGACAAGAAACCACACACGATTGGTGAGGCTCTTATAAACCCATGTTTACTAACTGCATGTAGTACTTTACTTGGAGAAAAAAGTTGCAAAAATACCTCTCAAGTGGCTCAGTAAAATGTAGAATTAATGAAAAGGCACATGATTTAGAACAAAAGTAATAAAAAAAAAAAGTAAGGAAACCTCTGTACTTTGCTTCTTGCTCTCAGTTGCTGCTTTATTGTAGATATATTAATGGAAAAGCTTCATAGAGGAAATATTTTCCCAATCTCCTTAGACAATCACAAAACCTGAGAAAAATTTTGTTTGTTAACAACCTTGTCAATTGTCAACAAACTATCGGACTGGGCCATGTTTAAACTTGCAATGTTGGGATCAATACACAGAATCTGAGAATGTTTTTCTGCTCTATGTAACGTTTTGCCAGTTAACAATCTTTCTTGGGAGAACGTTGTGGGAGTATGCGTACTGATAGCTCACAAGCCATGACAAGTTGCTGTCCTAGATTTGTTCATGTTGCAAAAAAGAAAAGAAAAACAGAAAAGAACCTGTAACATCGCTTCTCTTTGTATCATACACAGATAAGTTTTCGCTTGTGAGACTGGCTGAAACACTTAAAACTGTTTTGCAGTTAGTAATTGAAGTAGGGAACTGTGCCAAACCTGGTAATGTGAATACTAGGTTTTTTTTAGGGGGAGAGGAGCTTTGTGTCAAGAGTTAAGGAATGGCCAACAAACTCTTTTGTACCACACTGAAGTTCTCAAAAGCATGCTCACTTGGCTATTCAATTTGAAATCTGAAATAAAATATTTTTGATGAGTTCAAAACACATCTTCCTTGTAATTTACAGATAATAAATATATCCATTTTACGTGTCTATCAGACTTCCTTGAATTGCTCAACATTTTTGATTTGAAATTGCAGGGATAAAAAAACATTTTGAAGGCTTATGATGCAATGGAAAAAATATATTTATGGCAGTGTCGCCAAGGTGTGCACTATCACCATTTGAACCAAATGTTAAAACACTTGAAAGAAAGACGGTGTCAGCCCTCTCATTAATCGTTATGTTCTTAAAAATGAAATAAAATTATGTAGATTGAAATTTTAGTTGCAGTGAGTGCAAAATCCTTTGTAACATAGGCTTTGTAACATACTGCTAGTTAATTGAAATATTCTATTAACAAGACAAGTATAAGTATCCTATTAATTAATTTTGAATTTAAATGTTTGCATTGCTTCCTATGTCTGTTTATTATTGGTTATCTATAATTTGTTTTATTTTCTTATATTACTATATGTGTTATTCACATCTCTCTTTGTAAAGAGATTATATTTTTAATTGTTGTTTAAAATGTGTTATATTATTTGTTATTTAATTACTCATATTATGTTCTACCCATTTATGAATATCCTCTTTGGAGTTGTATGTAGTTAATAAATGAATAAATATATATTTTAATATCAGTAATAATAAAATAATTATAAATTGTTCTTTGATATTAACCCTTACAGCAAAGTTGAACTTCTGTGAATCCCTAATTTATTAGAGGGGCTTCGGCTAACTTAAAAAAGGCTGAAAACCACTGCTCTAAACTATTTCCCAAGTCTGTGGAAATGTTTGAATGATATCAATCTGGTATTTTTCCACTAAGCTCAGTAATGGAGCACCCTAGTTCTTGAAGGTTGTACATTGCATAACCCATAGCACCATTTTTTTTCTTCAATCCAAGGATGAAAAAATCAAAATATCAGATATTTCCATTGAGAAAAGGAGTGGTTCAACACTTCATTTCAGTTTAGTCCAGGTTTACAGCTTGTAATCATATTGCATCAAATTATTAGACAAATTGGTGAATTAAACTCTCAGAATTGCTGTGTTCAAGATTTACCTCCTCAAGGGTAAGAACATATTACTTATAACACCTTCTGAAGCAGATGTGATTCAAATATGTACAAATGGTAGTCCAAGCATTAGAGCACTCTACAAAACATCCAGCTGATAGCCTCCATACCATGGGGCATCAGCAATAAATGCTAAGATATGAGGGCTAGTCAGAAAGCAATGCCTGCTTTTTTCTTTTAATTTTGAAGAAATTTAAATGCAAATGACATAACATAATAGCCACAACATTTAGGCTTAATTTATCATTTTTCAATGTAATCTTCAACTTTTTACTCTGTTTTGATCCACCTTGAAACAAGGGCATGTATTCCAGGCAGTAAAAATCAGTCTTTCTTCCTTATCTGTTGGTGCATGTTTTCAAAGTGAGTCCCACAATGAGCTTCCTTTAGTGGCCCAAACAGTTGTAAATCTGATGGTGCTGTATGGTGGACGGTGCAAGACTTCTTGTCTAAGGTGCAATCTGTTGAGTGGTGCAAAGACTGTTGTGTGGTCTTGCATTGTTGTGCAAAAGAACAGCTTCCGTAACTTTTGATGGGTGAACTGGTTGAAGGTATGCTTTAAACATCTTGAGAGTGTTGATGCATGGGACAGAATTTACTGTGCACCCATGAGTTAAAAATTCAACCGCAATGGCATCCTGCTCATTCCAAAACATTGTTGCCATAACTTATCAATCATACAGTATTGCATTTTTTCATTCTTGGTGAAGATGGGTGATGCATTCCATCAACTGCCTCTTCAATTTAGGTTACAACATTGAACCCAAGTCTTATCCTCAGTAAGTTTTTACCAAGAATGCCTGTCCCTTCGCACTAAGATGCTGCAAGACATTGGAGACCTTTTTTTTGTCTGTTTATTATGGCCAGCTAACATTTTTGGTACCCATCATGCACAAACTTTTGAGCACCCTAGTTTTTCAATAATCTCCATCACATTGCCTTTACCAGTGGAGAGCAACCTGTTGTTACTTGGTGTTCTTCATGAATGATCTCATCAACTTGCTGAATGTTGTGTTGAGTCACTGCAGTTGGTGGCCTGCTGCTCCTCTTTTCATCAACCAACAATGTTTTCATCCCCATAAACATTATTCAGCTTTTCGTGCTTCACCTTTTACATTTAAGAATTCTGTCACAGAATGCTGCCTTACATGTACGTCACTGTTAAACATTTTATAACAGTATGATGCAGTACTGCCACCTTTGATTTGGGAAGCTGTTATTGCAATGGATTGAAGAAGTTTTTAGATATCATGCCAAATTTTAATTTTCACACAACCAATTTAAGGATAAAAAGAACTGGTGGCATTACTTTCTGACTAACCCTTGTACACTTACGGACAAAAAAAATGAGTCATGTCTGGAACGCATACATACATGTATACATACCCCGCCATCTCATTTCACCGGTGTTCCATCTTCATTCCTTGTATCATCAGTGTCACCGCTTGCGGTGCCTTAGTAGTAAAAGTGGGTGTTGAACACTACAAAAAAACAATGCATACATGCATACAGACACATATATAGACAGACTGATACATACACACGCACACGCGCGCGCGCGCGCACACACACACACACACACACACACACACACACACACACACACACACACACACACGCGCGCGCACACGCCTTTTTATAAAAAAATGCTTTCTTTTTTATTTAGGGTGCCACTAAAAGTTCATTCACAGTGAAATCTTACATCCAGTTTCTGAATGGAATGCAAACCACTGTTTATTAGGTATAGGTTGCGCGTTTGTTCTTGACGAATGACCTTGAACAGAAATCCAGTGAGTAGGCCTACCCTTAATAAACAGGTCAGCAAATGTTTATGCTACGATAACAGACACCTCTGTTTTCCTCTGTCACGTTTGTGTATATAGTCGACTGCAAAAGTTTCGTGCGGTACGGATGTATGCATGCAACGAAAATAACAGCAATTCAGACGAGGGAGAAATGTCGGAAATAGAAGAAATGCAATAAAGTTAAGTGGAAACAGTTATAGAGGTATAGTGTATAATACGTGTGGCTGATATTATTGGAAGTGCGATAAATTGATTTGTAGTGCTGTACTACTTCAGCTCAGAAGCATGTGCGTCATCTCACTGCAGACTGTACCTCCGCTCTCTTTCGATGCTAACGTTCCCGCAAAAGCTGAGCAGTGACTCGCATCCAACCTTTCATATAAAATTTTCATTCAAGAAGTAACGCGCGACCTGTACTATGACTAACGTACTAAATTGTTTCTCTTTCACAATAAATAAAGCAGTAAATTTCCATTGCTACTTAACCTTTAAAACATTTTAAAATTATTTGATCAATATAATAAATTCTTTGGTTTTAAACTTAATATGATGTTCAAACTTTGAAACATGAAACACAAGTTCATATTAATTAAACTAATAAGAAACATATCATCCCTTTATGTTTACAAATATGAATATTCGAAAAGTATCTTTTGAAATTGTAAATAAATAGCTTTAAGATCACCAAAGTTTGATTTATGCTTCTGAACAAAGTTGCATTTGATATTGTAACACTTTATATTTGCAAATTAAAATCTGCATATTAAACAGCGAACTGTCCTGTTTTTGTAACTTAAAACAAATTCTCCCTACCACTCTTCATGAAACAGTCATACTCGCCACTGAATGAGGCATGTCGGAACCTCAACAAGTAGTGAAGGGAAGGGTTGGCAGGCGAAGTAAAGCAAGAACGTGTTTCAGGGGAGTGACTCAGTTGAGCCGATTTTGCCCATATCTGGTTTAATAATACTACCAAAAATGTAAAAGGTGATAATTACTCACTAAATGAAAGCACTATTAATGTTAGCAGTGTAAAGTGCAACGCATGCCAGACCTCCCAGCGGGGGAAAATTCCCTATGCTGGAAACGGGGATCGAACCCGTGTCCTCTGCGCCAGAGGCAAGCGTGCTACCAACTGCGATACGGAGGCGATCATACATATATCTCGCTATATTTATTTATTGGTAGTTGCATATTTAAATTTATTTAATATAGGTACATTTTAATGTATTACAGTTTAGAATGGAAGATGATATTTATGGTACTATGGAAACTACAAAACAGCAATATTACTTTAATTTTATTTCTTATTGGTACCATAGTACTCTGATACATTAAACATACGCATTACAGAATCATTACGCACTTTTGCTTTCCGAAAGACAATATAGCACACTCTACAATACTGATTTCTGTTATCAATCGTCCTCGATCGTTAACTATTAAATTGTACCTCGAGAAATACCTCTCCGCATCAACTTATGAAGCCATTACTTCACTATTTTTTTAGCTGAGAGTATTACGTTATCCTTTTTTGTAAACCCGACCAAGGCCAGTGCAGTCCTGCTTCGGAGGGCGCCACTTGTACGCGTTATGGCTTGCCCGCCCTTCTGTACAGTCCGGTTGGCAAAAGGTGAACAGTAACGGGTCTCATGTTGGCGTTTTCTCTGTGTGTATAACTGTATTATATGTACATATATATTATATGACTAGTTCGATAGGGTTCAAGTCCGGGTGATAAGGTGGTAATCTAAGTACTGTAAAGCCTGCATCTGCGAATAATTTGTCAATGGAGTATGTTTTCTTTGGTCTGTGCTGTTTTGCGTGAATGACAAGTTCCGCTTTAGTCATTTCAGGGTCAAACGGTATATTATTGTTTCGTAGCCATTGTATTTCTGAGTTTAAATTGTTGCTTGAGGGCATTTTATTGTCTTCTTTATTGTGATAAGGAGCATTGTCAATTACAACAACGCTGTTTTGCGGTAATCCAGGTATCAGTTGGTTTTGAGCCCACTTGGAGTAGTTTTCATAGTCATTTCGTTATGCTAGTCTGATGTCTTGGATTTGGAATCGTAAAAGAGGCAAGCAGTTGGAATAAATCCCGTTTCCCAGCCAGCATGCACGATAATAAGACGCTGTCCAGCACTGTCATTTGCATACTCCTGGAACATCGTCACTTTGCCCACACTTAGAAACTGTGTAGAGCGTGTAAATCCAGGTTTCATCCATGTATATCACTGGCTTATTTTCCCCGCGTTCATTTTTTCTAGGTGTTCTAAGAAATGATGCTCTTTGAGCCACTATATCAGGGCATTCCCTCAGTACACTCCTTTTATTTTTACATTTTTTAAATCGAAATCCAATAGATTTCACTATTTTTCTAAGTGTTTCTTTAACCCCCGTGAAGTTAATCTCTTTCTTGCAAAAGTTCAATAATTTTCGCAGTGTAGGAATTTCTTTTTTAACCTCGTAGTACTCCTGATATTTTTTTTCTAATGATGCACTTGTCCATTTCGTCCAAAAGTATTTTATTTCCAGGAGGTTTACCAATGTAAGATTTTTTTATTTTGCTCACCCCACTTTCTTGAAGCCAGTAAATCAGACTGTACAGCATTTCGTGACGTATTTGTGTCGTCATCGCGTTAGTTCGGCTGCTTGCCGCTTCCCATGCAGGGCTGCACTCGCCTTGGTCGGGTTATAATTTAACAATTCATAAGAATGAACTTAAAAGAAAGTGAGAACTAATTTTTATATTCAAAATCGCTGTAATTTCGCGTTTTTCGCAAATTAGGCATTTTCACTGAATTTTACAAACAGTTGTCCTTTTAAACGTTATGCATTCTTTTGTTTATTTTTTCCAAATTTCGTGATGTAGTCGAGTAAGGTAGGTAACGGTCATAGTCCTCTTTAGTGATGCCAATTTAGTTGTTTTTAAACTAAATCTGGTCTTTCCGGGAAGATCTTTAGTTGTCAAAATTTATAAATTTAACATTGCTAGTATAGGGATTTAGTTGTTTGATAAACTGCGTTTGGTTGGACAGAAATGTTTTTAACATTGACAACACAGAAATTTAGTGGATTTCTTATTTTTGTCTGGTTATTTTTCTTGATCCTCTATTGGCAACACTGGTCCTCTTAGGCTTAGACAGCTCTTGGGATTTTCGCAAGTTGTTGGAACCTATAATAGAGGTTGTTGAAGGAGACGCAAATCATATTCCCCAGCGTACTCGGCACCGCGAAAGCAGGCTAGCAAGGTAACAAATACTATAGTACAATGTGCAGGGGCTAAACTGCTTAGCTACTCAATAACAGATGCAGATTTATTTTAATACATTTAATGCATTTCTCTCTATTGTAATTTTAAATATATCGTGCTGCATCATGAATCCTGTACGACGGTCAAGATTTGATACAGAACTTGATCCAAGAGATAAATGCGTCTGCATTCTTCGTTTGTTGAACTTCAGTTGTTACAACTAGCATATTTCTTTAGCGACTTTACAGCATTAAAGCACTTTTCGTTAATTTAGTCTACTCAACAGAAAATCTCATTAGACTTTGGTACAAGCTTAGTGATTAGTGGTACATATTTTAGGTCTTATACAATTAAAACCCTTGCATCGGATGCCGCCATTGCTATATTGCCGCCATGGCAATAAGAAACACCAACGACCATGTCGATTCTTAAGACTCACTGTTTGCACAAGCAACTTTGTTACCTATAATGCACTATTAACAATACACAGCCTTAACAGTATGCCTTCATTTGCGTTTGTATGTGTGTGAAGCGAAAAATATTAAATCAAAGCATCGCTAACCCGCGGAATTTGCTTCCCATCCTCCGCGTGCCCTCTGAACTTTTCCAACTCCATTTGAATACTGTTTAGAGTGTACTTATTTATTCATTAAATCAAAGTTTAGGTATTTTGGGATCAGATATATACGTATATTTTCAAATAAACTCTTTCACATGAAGTGCTTCTGTGGGGCAAGGAAACCACTGATAATGCAGAGGCCGCTAGTTCTTTGAAATCAGTATTTCCACCAAGGTGACATATGTTTAACAGCATTCCAGAAACTGCCAGGCTCAGACATGATCTTTATTTCACATGGAATAGCACGTATTCCGAGTTTTCTGTCGGTCTGGGTGGCTCAGTTGGTTAGACGCTGGCCTACGGATCCCAAGGTCGCGGGTTCAAACCCGGCCCAGGTCGATGGTTTTTAAGTGTGCTTAAAAACGACAGCTCCATGTCAGTAGATTTACTGGCATGTAAAAGAACTCCTGCGGGACAAAATTCCGGCACACCGGCGACGCTGATGTGATCCTGGCAATTGACAGCGTCGTTAAACAAGAAAATAATTTAATTTTCCGAGTTTTCTACGTTGATCATCAATTTTCTGAACAGTGCCGTCTTCATTGAGATTATCAGACCTGGGCACAGGGCAATAAGAGGATAAGGGGCAGCAGGCTTAGTAACTATGGGGTGGAGACAGACAATGAGGATAAAAGTGATGTTATTTGTAATTAGTTTCATTTCACTGGAGTGACAAATCAGTGAAAATGATATTTCGCCGATATCGAACTATCATACGTTCAAATTATCGTACACCCCCATAATTATTGTACGGGTTGACAACCATTGAACAAACATTAAAATTATCGTATGTCCCCATAATTATCGTACGAGTTGGCAACCCTGGTAGCGATTAAACTTACCCACCCCACATTCTCTTGCCTAGTGACAAAGGTTGTTTCGATAGAACCATGGGCGTCGCGAAGGGGGGGGCAAGGGGGGGCCGCGGCCCCTCCCTGGAAGTTGGTCAACTTAATGTGCAATCAATTACTGACCATTAAACTACCATTTTAAAAGATCAATTTCTATTTAACACAAATTAACATGGTTATATGCAACGAATATTATAAATTTTGACACTAAAATAGTGAATTGATATTATCTGATTGTAAATTTCAAACATGTGGCCCCTCCCTGGAAAAATGCCTGCCGACGCTCATGGATAGAACATGTATAGTGGTGGATTAGTTCTAGCTGTGCGACAGTAATAACTTCTAAGCTGTTATTAACTATTTTGTCTATATTTAACATATTTTGCATACAATAATTATTACAGCCACCTGTGGTTAGGCAAATTACTATGATTAACGTACTAAATTGTTTCTCTTTCACAATAAATAAAGCTGTAAAGTTCCATTGCTACTTAACCTTTAAAACATTTTAAAATTATTTGATCAATATAATAAATTCTTTGGGTTTAAACTTAATATCATGTTCAAACTTTGAAACACGAAACACAAGTTTATATTAATTAAACTAATAAGAAACTAAACCACCAAAAAGTAGAATCATATCATCCCTTTATGTTTACAAATATGAATATTCAAAAAGTTACAGTTCAAAAGTATTGGAAAGCATGAATGCTATTGGCTTCATTGCCAGATGCAAGGCACTAGAAAACAACATATTCAAAAAGTATCTTTTGAAATTGTAAATAAATCTCTAAGATCATCAAAGTTTGATTTATGCTTCTGAATAAAGTTGCATTTGATATTGTAACACTTTATATTTACAAATTGAAATCTGCATATTTAACAGCGAACTGTCCTGTCTTTGTAACTTAAAACAAATTCTCCCTACCACTCTTCATGAAACAGTCATACTCGCCACTGAATGAGGCATGTCGGAACCTCAACAAGCAGTGAAGGGAAGGGTTGGCAGGCGAAGTAAAGCAAGAACATGTTTCAGGGTAGTGACTCAGTTGAGCCGATTTTGCCCATATCTGGTCTAATAATACTACCAAAAATGTAAAAGGTGATAATTACTCACTAAAGGAAAGCACTATGAATGTTGTTGTTGTTGTTGTTGTTAGCTAATGCTGGATTTCTGACAATGAAGTCATTAATCCTCTTGCTCTCCAATATTTAGCAGTAATAGTAACCGCTTTTTAGAGAGCACCATATTTTTATGTTTTGGCGGTCACATCGCTCTCTCACAACCCCCAGAATGTCTGGAGGACCACACCTGTCGTTGGTTTACGGGTCTCACTGACCTGACCGGGAGAATTATCAAAATAAATTCACTGACCATATCCTCTGATTACTAATCAGAGGACATATTACATGCCATGACAGGTCAGCATGTTAGGGGTTAATATTTTAGAGAAATGGAGAGGTTGGAAAAATAAAGACTCCCTAGCCCTCAGGAACCCTAATAGCATCGGGGTCAGAAGAGAACAAGAGATGACCAAGGTAAGGTCAGATAGAAAAGTTACAGTGAGGAACAAAACACCAGTAAGTGGAAGTAATGTTCTGCTCAGCTTGGGTACCTTGTGGTCGCTATTCACATATCCGCTAGACGGAGACCCCTGAGACCTAAAAAACATATTAGGATCAACACAAAAGGGCAGAATTCCAGCTGGAAAAGCTTAGGTGGTATTTTTGGATGGAATTGTGGAAAAATTTAAATAAGAATGAGGACATGAGGTTCATAGAGAAATGTAAAATTGAAAGAAATTAATACTTCAAAAGTTAAGAATGCTTTCGGTTCCAGATCATTAGCTGAAAGAAAAATCTTGAATATATAGAACTATTCAAATGTGGAGTGCACTTTTTTTTGGCTAGGTTAGTCCTACAGTGCTGAATATGAGATCATCTATCTTGTACAATAATCATATACTAGTGAATTTTCAAAAAGTTTACGTTTTTGTGATTGGATGTAGTACATTACTTCTAGGATGTATATGCAAGCCACAAGCATGATCTTAAAGGTTTTGAATGACTCTCTACATGATGTTCTATTCTTCTTCTTCGTCACTATTCTCATTGCTCACTTCTGCATTTTAAATACCTCTTCC
Source organism: Tenodera sinensis (assembly GCA_030765045.1). Classification (NCBI taxonomy): domain Eukaryota; kingdom Metazoa; phylum Arthropoda; class Insecta; order Mantodea; family Mantidae; genus Tenodera; species Tenodera sinensis. The sequence goes on along the minus strand of CM060962.1, from coordinate 286,939,984 downwards.
CAGGCAGTTGCAATGCCCCAAAATATACACTGTTGTTGTGTTTATTATTTATTTATGCCAACAAACTTACTGTTGGTGTTTTTAAACACACAAGCCGTGTGTGGGCAATGTTTGAGAGGTAGAACTGGAACTTAAAAATTCACTGCCACAATGTTATGTTTGTTTGTATAAAGTTACTGTACACAGGTATAAAAGAATTAAATTCGTCAAACAGATAAAGAGAGCGAAAATATCCTGCTGATACACAGAACTATGTATGATAAATTGGAATAAATGTCTGTAATTATATACACACACTTGTAGCACTATAAATGTAGAGTATTGGTTCACTATTAATAGGCTTTCAGGTTAATTTGACCTGCTGCATGGTTAGTTGTGTCATCAATAAAGCACGCCACTGACATAATCTGAGAGTCGTGCTGAGGATCTAAGCTAGTAGTGAGCCAGAGCAAGGCTCAATTGGACAAACCCTGCTGGTACCTGCTCTAGACTCTGCCTTTAGCTCCTTAAAACATCCATACCTTTTCTTATGTTTTAATTGCTATTTTTGCCTGGCTATCTTGATTGTTATAAATACCTTGACAACCGGGCTCTAGTAATTATCTATTCAATACTTTTGATAATAATAGGTTGTATTGTCTTTTTAACTTCATATTTAAACAGTCATAAATCATGTGGAGGTCACAGTCATGCAAGATTTATAATAAATAGGTGTGTAGCAACTAAAGCAGTCTTGGGCCATGAATCAAGCAAGATAGTGATGTCTGTTGCCACGAGGCTGACTTATACATACACTTCTTTGTCCACTAGTTCTTCTATGGTCCCCATACCCTGCATCAGCACTATGAATGTTAACAGTGCAGAAATTAAATATTTAGAATCTGAAGAAAATAATACAAAAATGAGAAAATAAATTACAACTATAGGATCAGTGGTCTACTTATAGCTAATGTGATAATTTCATCCAATTAAATTTGGTAAAATATTCTGTAAAAAGAACTTCAGAATCCAAGAAATCATAAATGGAGGTAGAAATAAATGGAAATGAAGTTCCTTTGAAACTGAGCGGGATGGCTCAGGCTGTAGCGTCTGTTGCCCACATTAGGGCCAACCTTGCCGACCTATGGCTTTTTTTAGCTCGCTAAGCGAATGCTAGGAATTTCCCATCTTTCTCATTTCACCTTCATTTCAATCCAGTCTTTAAGGGTGAGATTATTGGTGATGGGTGAATTTGGCAAGGCTGTGTGGGGACTTTTAGAAGTGTGATTGCTATTCTAGACATAGTAGTGCCATTGTAGCTGATCCATTGGGGTGCCTACCACTCAAGATCTGCATTACCTTTCATTAATTACATTAGTGACCATGGGCATTAGCAAACTTTTTTCCAGGGGAGGGCTGCATGTTGAAATTTTGCAATCAAACAATATGAATTCAATATTCTGTAGTCAAAATGTATAGTATTTGTTGGAGATAACCATATTAATTTGTGCTAAATAAAAATTGTTCCTTACATCAAAATTGAAATAATAGTCTAATATCCAGTAATTGACTGCACATTAAATTAATTAATATACAACGTGGGGCTGTAGCCCCCCCCGTGATGTCCATGTATGTGACTCTATCACCTGCTTTATTTTATGGAAGGTTATAAACAACCATAGGCTCATGGCAGCCAGTGCTGTCACCAGAATTCCCATCTCTACAGGAATTTTGGTTACATGAGACTGCAGAGCGACTTCTTGATAACCCTATATTAAGTAATGTTATTCTTTATATACAGAAATTCACCATTCATTAATTTAAAAGCTGTTAACCTACAATGACAGAAATGTTGATTTGCATTCTACAATTATATCTTAATTATAACAAAAATTATGTCCTACCATCTACAAAGAATATCAGCATTTAATTTTACGTAAAACAGCATATAATAAATTAACACATTTAGTGAAAATAATTTAAATACTTAACAAAAACAAAAGTCAGCTATTCAGATAAAAAGCATTTAAATATAGCACTAACCTACATGTCACAAACTTGAGCAAGGCCACTCAATGCACATTTAACAAAGTAGAATACATTTTTATTTGATAGTTGTACATTATCCAAATCATTAATTTCTTAGCAATTATCTTGTGATTGGTTATTGCTCTTTTTTGTGTTTTTATTTGGAATATATGTTGTAGTCTGTTGCCAAAGCATTTAAACACAGACACATGAATTGTATCTCATTCCCAGTAGCACATAGACAGAATGGAAAAAGGAAGTAAAGTAAAATTAATTTTTAGTTTAACTATGGAATCAACACTCAACAGTATTAAGCTTAAAATGTATTCAAACCAAATACTTGCTTTTAGTAGCTGTGAACATAAGACTTACGAGTCAGTGCCTGTGGTCAGATGCCTGTCAGGGAGCAGAAGAACTTATGGACCAGAGTGAAGACCTAGAAGCGGGTGGTCTGCCAAGCACTAGGTATGATAGTGAGGAAGAGATGATATGAAATGTAGGCAAAATCGATGAAGGGAAAGGTGATGATGGAACTATTGGTGAATGAGTGGCAGGCCAGGATTAAATAATCTTTAGATGGTAATTATTATTTATTTATGCCAACAAATTTATAGGTGCGGCATTGAATTTTTCAGGTCCGATTCTACCTCTCAAACATTGCCCACACGCAGCTTGTGTGTTTAAAAACACCAGCAGTAGTAAGTTTTTTGGCTTAAATAAATAGCATACAACTTAAATTTCCATTGGACATTTAGGTTATGTTCTATGCAAGATTTAAAAAAAATACAAATAGCATATTTAGAGTTAAAACATATCTATAACCTATATCGTATTTGGTTATATTGCAATGTAATCAATATTTGTACACAAGTTTTTCACATTAACAAGTTTGTTTAGTTGTTTATGCCTATGTACATGTTAATTTACTGTCTCAAACAAGCAGAAATATTTAAAATTACGACTTTCCCAGCATACAACACTTTTGATGCCATCTCCAATACCTCTGTCTTTGATGGTAACCATGCCTATAATGGTGAGCTATAGAATCTTTCTCTCAGGGTATGCATGGGTGGGTGCGAGAATAGACGACACCACATAAGTTGACTGATAAATTTAATGGAGACAAATTAATGAGCTATTTGAAGTAAGTTGCTGACTGTTTAAGGATGAAGAATTAAACTGTTTACGAATCTTAGCATTAGAAACTGTAACTGCTGAAGTGTTATATCTGCTAACTTCTGAAGTATCAATAAATTTATGGTTTGAAATAACTTTCCGTAATCACAACGAGAAGCATAAGTTCCATGAACTGCTGAAATGCCAGGCAGTGAATCCCCTTCCAGTTATCACGAAGTATGTGATAACTAGGGCTAGGATCGTTATCTAATAATAACTTTTTTATTTTTGATTAAAACACATGCGGATTGTAATATTTGCAGGAAGTAATGTCTCCCAAGTTTGAAAATCTAGATTTTATAGTCCATAGTGGCATTGAATTTTTAAGTTCCAGTTCTACCTCTCAAACTTTGCCCACACACGGCTTGTGTGTTTAAAAACACCAACAGTAAGTTTGTTGGCATAAATAAATAATAATTACTATCTGAAGGTTATTTAATCCTGGCATATAAAGTCCTTACAATAGTAAGTCACCATTGGGGTAATTTGTCTCTGATGTGAGACTGCCTTTGTGGTTTACCAGGAGAAATACGAACTGGTTTTAGAATTTAATACTATTCTGGCAGTTTGTCACAATAGCTCAGTGGTAGAGCATCCGCCCGGTAAGCGGAAGGTCTGTGGTTCAAATCCCAGTTGTGGCATTGAATTTTTAAGTTCGAGTTCTACCTCTCAAACTGTCTACTTATTTATTCATTAAATCTAAGTTTAGGTATTTTGGGATCAGGTATATATAGGTTGCGTGTTTGTTCTTGACGAATGACCTTGAACAGAAATCCAGTGAGTAGGCCTACCCTTAATAAACAGGTCAGCAAATGTTTATGCTACGATAACAGACACCTCTGTTTTCCTCTGTCACGTTTGTGTATATAGTCGACTGCAAAAGTTTCGTGCGGTACGGATGTATGCATGCAACGAAAATAACAGCAATTCAGACGAGGGAGAAATGTCGGAAATAGAAGAAATGCAATAAAGTTAAGTGGAAACAGTTATAGAGGTATAGTGTATAATACGTGTGGCTGATATTATTGGAAGTGCGATAAATTGATTTGTAGTGCTGTACTACTTCAGCTCAGAAGCATGTGCGTCATCTCACTGCAGACTGTACCTCCGCTCTCTTTCGATGCTAACGTTCCCGCAAAAGCTGAGCAGTGACTCGCATCCAACCTTTCATATAAAATTTTCATTCGTCAAGAAGTAACGCGCGACCTGTACATGATAGAGAAAGTAAAATGTAATAATAATTATATCGTCAGGTGCGTAGTTATTTTGGCAATTTTATAATGTTTTTATTTTTATTTCAGGAGTACTGTGTCTGAACCATGGCAACTCCAGTAGGTAAGTTCCTTTGTGCTTCACAAGGAAGAAAGATGAAGTTTAGAAATCAAAAAGATAACAGTTGAGAACTTCATTCATTGCATATTTTGAGCAACATTTCAACACATAATCAAAGTGTCATTTATAAAGCAATTTCTCAACTGTCTTCATATTTATGGAGTTATCTGTATATCTGTTTGACCAGAAGAAGGCAAGCTGGAGAATGTGTTACATAAACATTTTCTATCCTCCCCATCAAGTTTATGCATGCTAGAATGTTATATAATGCACACTGTTGTCAGATAAATGTGTAATACCTATCACAGCAGTTACAAGTATTAGATGGGCATCATGGGCGATTCAGATACATGCAAATGGACAGGCAGACACACAATTTATAGTAAACAAATTGACTATGTGAGCAGATTAACAGTTCAAGCTCCCTCTCATATCTCAGACCCTACTTGCCTTTTTCCGCCAGTTAAACAGGGCATGCCAGGTGTTTAATACAAGGGCAGACCAATAAAGACTGAGACTGATTTTTTTCCCCTGTAGGGCCCTTGATAGACCACCTCTGTAGTGGAGTGGTAGTGCACCTGCCTCTGGCATGGAGGATCCGGGTTCAATCCCCAGTACCAGCGTAGGGATTTTTCTCCTGCTGAGAGGTCTGATACAAGGGGCACTCAGTCTTGTTAGGTCCTGGAGGAACCAATTGAGGAGCTGTTTGATAAAGTAGTAGTGACCCCAGGTTGTGAAGGCCACATAACCAGTGCGAGGGCTCGGGGCATTAACCACAACCCACCCTCCAGTTCTGCACCCCACTCATGACTCCATCAGCTGAATGGTAGGCCTTGGCCTGCAAAGGGCTGTTGCACTAGGGGTTATTTATTTTCATTTAGTTTCCTTGATAGGTTTTTGTCTGTACTGTGAAAATTGAAAAGAACAGGATTTTATTGCATATAAGCAGCAACACTCTTGTATGGTAGGTTGGTAGTAGTGCTTTATTTTGTAGACCTTGCTTACATTTTGTATACCACAAAATGGAGGTGATGCAACAGGAGCAGAGCAGTGCATTAAAATTCTGTTTTCATTTAAACTACACAGCCCCTGAAACTTACAAAAAGCTGCAGCAAGTGTATATACAATGAAGATGCAATGCCTTATGCAACAGTGTTTAGGTGGTTTGACTTCAAAGAAGGCCAAGTTCTCTTTGTTAAGCAAGGTGCACCTGGTATTACAGCTTCTGCTGTGACTGAACTCTAAGTCAACACAACTGCTGTGGTTAGAGCAGCTACACATAAAGCAGAAAGTCTGTGGTTCAAATCCCAGCAGTGGCATTGAATTTTTCAGTTCAGATTCTGCCTCTCAAACAGCTGCTGTGATTGTTTGTGAGGATCGGCAGTTCACATTATGGAAGCTCAGTGAAATGTTGAGAATTTCATGTGGCAGTGTCTTTACAATTATGCTTGGTGATCTCCATATGATCTATGTGTGTGCCTATTCAGTGCTACATCTGTTGACTCCCAAACAAAAACAAGTGCTACATCTCTTTGCTGACAAAGGGAACGCATTTCTGGAATCAATTATCACTGGTTACAAGTCATGGCTAAATCATTATGACTGAAGGAAAACAACCAGCACAGCATGGAAAGCACTAACTTCTACAACACCAGAAAAAAGGCAAAATTGTTCCGTGTGGGGAAGGCGGTGATCATGTTTTTTTACTGTAATAGAATGGCTTACGAGCATGTGGTTTCCCCTCCTACTACTGTTACAGTAACATATTACATGTCAGTATTGGCCAAAGTGACAAAGCACATTACAAGTAAACGACTATAATTGCTCCACTCTTAGGTCCCAACTTGATGTAAACACAAGCTGTAAACAACTAACGTGCGAAACCAAGGCACACAAAAAAATATAGTACCATAAATATTGGCGATTATCTGTGAGTTTTCAAGATGTATGATAACCCTGGTAAAGACTACTTGAATGTAATGTGATAGCAGTGCTGTTCCTAAAACTCCAGGGTAAATATCGTTCTGTTGCATAATAAACAAGAGGCATGCATCCAATTGGTATTTGTATTAGTTGCAGCTAATATGAACACCAGGTTATCAAGGAGGGATACAAGGGCTGGATGGAGTATAGAACTTCATTGGACTGGGTGGTGACTTCATGACAAAGTGTAGCCCCACTTTGCAAATCAAACCATCTAGTTTTTGGTTAAATTCAACCTTAGTCATGTACACAAAACGAATTTAGTGATTATGCACTGTTTGGGATCACCTCTCAGTTTCTTATTGTCTTATGGGGTCTCGCAAGGTATGAGGTGTAATTAGTGACCAATGAGGTAGAGACATGGCTCTGTAATGAGAACAATGAAATGAAGGGGTTGGGTGGATACACCTGACCTAGTTAAACCATGTTTTAATTTTCTTTAGATTTATCTCCAAATTCTTTGTCTGTTATGGAGAAGGTTGTAAATGTTGCTTGAAATAAGCAGCATTTATTGAGTTAAACGACTCTGTGTTATAAGAAAAACTAACTTTGTCCTTAGAATCACAAAAATGTGCAAGGCTTTACAGTAAACATAATGTAATCTCACATTGAGAAGTATAAAAATGTTTAATCCTTCTATGAATTCTCTCTGTATTTATACTGGAATTAAAAATCCTATCAAAGTAGCTTTAACAAGTTTGTCTATTGCGTTATAATATAATGTAGTTTCTGCTTTCAAATGAAAGGTTTTCTTCCTTCACAATAAACCACTTTTCTTGGGTGGCATTAACATTTAATTACATTTCTGTGAGTTTACACAGTTTCTGAAATTTGTGGAACTGTGTTACTTGTTATAGGCCAATAATCTGCCCATGTGTAGCTTCAGATGTTCATGGTATGGTGTGAATCAAACAACTGTTGAGCTTAATGAGTAACAATTTACTGAAAGACCAGGAAAAATCAATACTTTCTTTTCAGGTCAACATATCATTGGTTATAACTAGCATGTAGCATGAATAGTGGTGCCTTTGGAGAGGGCTAAAGAAAGGGGTAACAATTTTCTAAGCCACCAAAAAAAATCAATACTTTCCTTTCAGGCAGACATGTCATTGGTTATAATTATGTCCAGCCAGTAGCATGAAAGTGCTATCATTACAGAGGGATAAAGAAAGGGAAAGGAGGGGAAGATACAAAGGCCTCGTTAAACAATCGTAATACCCTGGCATTTTACTAAATTCATTTTCTGTACCATATCTGCCTTATACCTCCAATCATTGTACTCTGTGATTTTTCATATTCCCATCATTAGAGGCAAAGTCTGGGGCATTCGATTTGAGAACTTTGAAGCAGTGCTCAAGAAAAGAGGTGATTCTTATGGACCTTGCAAAGAATGGCCTGCATCATGTGTTCAAAGCCTGGAAGAGGTGCCATAAAAGGTGCATTCAAGTAGGAGGGTATTACTTTGAAAAAGGTCATGTAAATATTGAAATGCAGTAAGTAACATGTGAGAAAAAGATCAGTCTGTCTTTGTTTTTCAGCCCTTGTATATGTTTTCTTTACCTTATCTATCAATAGCAATTGCAAGATGTTTGGTAATAATGAGCCAGATGGCAAACATTTAATTTCTTTTTTTCCATATATAAGGCCAATCAATGATAATTGACTATTGTAACACACACAAGACGTGTGTAGCCTACTTTGAAAGGTAGAATCAGAACTGAAAAATATAATGGTTCAAATCCCAACTATGGCATTGAATTTTTCAGTTCTGATTCTATCTTTAAAACTTTAATTCTGTTGTTTGTTCTGATATAAATGCATAATTTGGTGCTGCCTGCAGTCCTAGAATCTGTGGCATCTATTACTGTTCTAAGCAGATGATTATATGTTGCATTTTCGTACATACTTGCACAGTAAACACAGCAACTGCTAAAAATTATTCAGGTGAAATGACTTGAAACTGTATTAAGTGCACTCAATTATAGCTGGATTCACAGTTCTTGGCCCCTGACCTTGAGTGGAAGTCCTGTAGGCGAACCTATAGTTTCTGTCTCTCTTGTCATCTCATATAATTCTGAGAATGAAACCATGCACAAGTGGGGCGGGGAGGGGGAAGGTAGTGATGTCTGCATTTCAACAGTCCCTGCTAATTCTCAATTCATTTTTTGTGCAGCGTGCGGTAATTAAAGACATATTAAGATGTTTGCGATAAGAATGAGTATAGTGAATTTATGAGACATTGATCATAGCATAAATAAAGTATGCTGCCATTGCTTTCTAAATTAGGATCCAAAATATTACACAGAGTAGCGACATTGTTTCAAATATATGGGCATACATGAAGAAAAAAGCTAAAAGCAAAGAAATGCTTACATCACAAGAGTTTTTCAAAAAAATTAAAAAAGTTCAAAAATGCGAATTAGATGCCACAGGAGCATCAGAAATAACAGTGAAAAGAATTGTTCAAGAATGCGAACAACATGAAAATCAGAACATGTCTTTTGAAACTCCAGGCAAAAGAAGTTCCAAAATGAGTAACGGATCTAGATGACTTCGATAAATGTGTCGTTAGAAGAACGATTCATAATTCTTATGTTTAGGAAAAATGTGTTTTTTTTTTTTTTTTACTTAACGTCCTCCAACGTAATGTCATATCGGACGGTGAATGAATGAAATGGGTGAAATGATGCTCAAATGAGTCCGAGGTCCATGGAGCTTTAAGTTATCCGACATTCGTCTTCTCAAGATAAGGGGAAACCTCGGAAAAAAACCCTACCCGGATAACTTACCCTAAGCGAGATTTGAACTCGCGACCTCTTGAACGTGAGGCATCACGTTACCGAGGCAGGCAAAAAAGAAGTGCTCCTACAATAGCCAAATTAGTTAGAATTTTAAGAGAAGGCATTAACTTCCAGGGCAGCAAGTCATCCTTAAACAGAATAGTAAGAGAACTGGGTTTTAAATGGAAAAAGACCAAATTTACAATATCTGCAGTGGTGCATGTATTAATACGAACACATTTGTACAGCTAATTAAGCTAGGCACATTGTATATACATTTTTTCTGCATGGACTGTACATACTACTTTACGAAGTGGAACGTTATGTGAGTAGCATATGATGCCATCGCACCAATTCGCTTGCTATCAGCAGTCACCTGGCTTGGTAAGTAACTCGCTTTCAGCCTTAGATTTACTTCCTTCAGGGGCCAAGAACGCTGAATCCAGCTGTAGTTTTATGTACAGTTGAGTGAAATACATGCTTGAGAATATAAAGGTAAAATTTGAAAAAATATGTTTTCAGTGTAAGAGAAACTTAGAGTTTAAAGTTACAATGGAACTTGAATAATTCAAAATCGTTAATTTGAAGATTTTTCTTGGTCTCTTGAATTTTGTGTTAAAGCAATGTAAAAAAAAAATCAATGTAATTTGAATTTCATTTTCCTTAATTCAAAGTTCTTGTTCAGAAATGTCAGTTGAAAATTAATCTAAATGTGTTTCTGCAAAAGTGGTTATCACTCTAGGGTTCTTTGTTTTATCGGAATGCAGTTGGAATATAGTTCGGGGATGGAATGGCTTTCCCAGCTGCCGACCTTGAACTTGGATACTTGCGCCCACATACCCTTGTTTAAAATATGTGTGCCTTCAGTTGTTGCTTGAGCTTGCCTCTTAGTAAACCATGCGTCCAGTAGAAGACTTTAATTTTTGTGGAAAAGAGTTGCATCATTCGAGAAGTTGGAAAGGATTTGAAGAAAAAATCTGAAATCGTAAAAGAATACGGAATACCAGTGAACGCTTTGTCAGCTTATCTGAATAATAAGAAAATTTTAAGCAGTGTGTTGAGTGAAAATGGAAAGAGTTGAAAAAGAGTGAGACAACCAGAAAATCCTGATGGCTGTATGTAGACCTGCAAACAAAAAAATGACTAGTCTGGAATTTGTCTTAAGTCCTACACGGCACAGCGCCTTGATTGTTGATATGGGTTGGTATTATTAAGATTTGGAACTTGACAACTTGCCACTGCTGCTACACAACTGTATTGCAGATGGTATAAACAAGGCACAAAATTAGGCTTAGGGATGAACCCCGTACCATAGAAAGAAAGTTTAAATTCGCAGGCCGGTGTTATCATTGGCCCTGACTCATTACAAGGTTGTAAACATATGAAGATTGTGTTATAAAATAGAGATTATGGGATCATAGATTCACGTATTTATCATCAAAACTAAGTACAGTTGTTGATTGATGAATCATTACTGATAGAAAGGATTAATAAGTAAAAATAAAATTTTATAATACTGTAATGTGATTCACTTTAACTCTTTATATAATAAAGTAAGCGTTATACTGGGTGTGAATGAATAGCACCATATGAATTATACTGGTAATAGATGGCTTGTAGACAATCAATTTGAGGTAGAAAACCTGTGGACTATAGCATCAAGTTACCAAGTGATACGTATTCAGAGTATTTGGAGACTGTGATCAATAAATCATAACCAGAAAAAAATATGTAAATAGCCGTTGGAAATGAAATAGTGGTTATTAGGCACTTAGTAAAGCTTGTATTTTGTCTCTCTGAAGAACCATTTCTAAATTGTAGCGTTACTAAAAGCGCTTAAAATGTGGACTTAACATGTGCCTGCATGCCACTGCAATGGATAACAGGTTGTGGTGAAAAGCTAAAGAAACATAGGGCACCTCTAAAATGTGTGCTTTGGCCGCATGGTTATACCGACTGACTGTGGACCTAATAAACCCGAAAAATTGAGTTCAAACCCAAAGAGGGTAGTTTTTTGGTCCCCTTTCTTTTCCACCTTGAGAGCAATGTTGCACTTGTGCTTTAAAATAGCAAAATGTCACCTTCATATGCAATTCACAGGTTGTTTACTATTGCTTCATCTCACATCTGATGGCTTAGATTGGAGGATTATGTATTGACATTGGTCTGAAGCTGTCGGTTGGCTATAGTTGTCCATGTAAATAAGAGCAATTATTAATCTAATAGTTAACCAGTTGTCAACAATTCACAAAACGAATCAAGCAATAGTACGACTCCCAAAAAAGAGGCACTGAGTACCTATGTGTTAACATGACAAATGTCTACTACTGCCAGTAGGTGACCTTAATAACCCAGGAAGACGCTAACACCACCATGTGGTGGCTTTTTCCTATTCAGGTTACCCAAGTCTCATTTTCTATTTGCCTTCAGCACACATTACATCAAAGTAGTTAAATAGGCACTCTGAGAACATAGAGTAAAATTATACTTTCACCGAGTCAACTGACATGCATCTAGTGTGGCGAAGCAGGAGGTTGTGCTGCAGTAGTTGAAGGGATCTACAGCAAAAGGTATCCCAATAGACTGCAGCCACACCGGACTACTTCCAAATCTCTAGGTCAGTGTTTGCGAGAACATGGTTCTATGGTGCCAAATAAAGCAGACTGCGGTGCAAAACATACCCATTGCACTGCTGAGTTTGAAGAAAATGTGCTGCAGTTATGGGAAGAGGTACTGTCAATGTGCTATCGCATGTACAGTGGGCATCAACCACACAAGTTTATGTGCTCTACCCCTTCCATCTGCAAAAAAATGCAAGCCTTAACTCTGGAGGATTGTGATTTATGTTTGCATATGGGCCTTAAGCCGTCCAACGGAACTGTTTTCAGTGGTGTTGTTCACCGATGAAGTCACTTTTACCAGGGATGGGTCGATTTTAAACTACAAGAATAGTCACATATGGGCATACAAAAGCCCCATGCCACTATTCAGAAGAGCCAGTAACAGCAGTTTATGGTGAACATATGGGCTGGCATTGTTTCTGACCACATCATTGGGCCACACCTTCTTCCTCCTCGACTGCATGGCAACACTTATAAAACATTTCAAAAGATATACTGTCAGCCCTTTTGGAAGAAGTGCCACTTGATGTTTGCACTCAACTGCATTTCCAACACAATGGAGCTCCTATGCATTATGCTACAAACGTACAGGAGCATCTAAATTGATTCTTCTGCAACCATTGGATCAGAAGAGGCAATTCTACCATGCTCTGGCCACTCCCTTCGCCGGATCTCAATCCCATGGATTTCTCCCCCACGGGTCATCTTCAGACTATGGTATATTCATCATTCATTGATTCTGAAGAGATGCTGGTTGCCCACATTATTGCAGCCAGTGATGAGATTCACAATGCAACAGGAATGCTCAACAGGTTTCATGAATCATTTCTGTGTCAATGCCATCTATGCATTGAAGTTAGAGGACACCATCTTAAGCATTTCCTTTGAAATCTGTGCCTACTGATAATTTGTTTCCTTACCTTTGTTCTGCTTGTATTTATTGTATTGCAATGTTAATATCAATTCAACTTATATTTATAATTCAGTCACATGTAGCTCTTTCAGGTGCTTATCAATTATTTACTTGTTTGTAAGCTGTTAGTTAAGCTTGAACTATCTGTTTAAGTACGTATGCAGTTCTCAGTGTGTATCTACCATTTAGGTCATGAAAGAGTAAATAATAGTTAAACAAATTGGAAATAAAAAGCTTAAACATTGCTTAAATGAAAAATTACAACACAACACAAATGTTTTCTGTAAATAAAATTAAATACAGAATGTGCTTAAGAAAGAAAGAACAAGAAAAATATGCAGCCATAGAGATTTGAAACCTAGCTCTTAATCCATGTATATCTTTGTCGCCCTGGCAACATATGCATTGTGCTAAATACTCAGGCTATGAAAGCTGTTAACTTGTTTTCTCATCATACATTACGGCTGCAGTGGAGATGATCAGTGGCATGCATACCCCCAAACAATCAAACAATTTTAAGGCAATTCTGTAATTTGTAATTCTGGACCATAGGTTTCCTATCTCAAATTGATTGTCCATGAACCGTCTATTACCAGTAAAATCCACGCAGTGTTATTCATTTACACCCTGTATATGTAGCAGAAAAACAAAATAACTTTCAGTAACTCTCAAACTTGAAGGACAAACATTTAGACTTTACTGAATAAACGTAATATTCTACCCTTGTTAATCCTAACTCTGTGCTGTTCAAACATGTAAATAACACCATTAGGAACTTCCAACATAATTAAAATTCTCATTTTATAACAGAACACCAGATAGATTTGTTTGCATTGCATCTTTAACAAACATAAGCATAGATACATTTTATATTTGATGGAATTTGATGTTTACAAAATCAGCATTTACTTCAAACCATTCCTTGCAAGGAGAGGGCTACAAAATAATTGAACTTTGTTAAATGTCACATTGATGGAAACAAAAATCACTGCAGATTTTTTTTTTTTAAGTTTTTGGTTTTCAGGTTGTGTCTATAACATTTTTGTGTCACATTCTTAATTGCAGGGGGTGCTGTGGACCCATGGGTCATACTTCCCAGAGAGAGGATGCGGTACGAGGAGCAGTTCCGCTCTCTCAATCCTGTGAATGGAATTGTGACAGGTGAACAAGCAAAAGGCTTCCTCTTGCAATCACAACTTCCACCTCAAATTTTGGGTCAGATATGGTAAGTATGAGCTGCATTATAGTTAGGTTAATGTAGAAGTAAAGACCTTGGCAGTTAACTAAACATTGTCATATTAGAATCTCAAACTTATTAAAATTGTCTTGATTAGGTCTAAGAAGCAGTGGGAACATGCAAATATCTTAATTGTTACTACCTTCCTAAGTTTGCTTCAAGATTTGAGTGCCATTGTGAGAATAGCTTAAAGTTCAAACATTCCTTATAAATAATGGGAGAGCAAAAAACCTCCAAATAGGCTGTGCAGTGTTTGGTCTCTTGTCATCCTTGGTGCTCATTGCCGTCTGCCACTATCATAGAAAGGCTTGGATGAAACCATACAACATTTTTAAAACTACTTTTAAAGGCTTTGCTGACCAAGTTTATGAAAAAAGTTGCTGAAACTGGTCATTGTCATCCATACATCCTTGTTGGCACCTTTTTAGGAAACTATCCATCACTCATCATAGTTTACGTTGAGAAATGCTGGCAATTTCCTGGCAGATATTTTGTTTTAATTCTTCCAGGGTGTGTGGGTTTGTCTTGTACACTTTGTTTTAAGTTACCCCCAGAGATAGAAATCACCTATTGCAGCTCTGAGAAACCTTTCTCTGCTAATGGCTAATGGCTCACCTTTCACCAAACTTTTCATAGTGAAGGGGTACTTCATGAACAATATTAGGTTCTGAGTTGTAGGGCCAATTTTTTTTCTAGTAAACAGTTAAAGCCTGTACATACATGAATACAAATTTGCCCCCCCCCCCATTTTTTTTCTTTAGAGAATTGACAGGGAGCACAATTTTGCCTTTTTTCAACAAGACATTGCAGCAACTCATATGTCCAATCTTTTGATGAGAACAATTGAAAGTGTGTTTCAGGACAGAATTATTAAAGGAAATTTGTGGTCCCTGACCTAACACCCTGCGATTTCTATCTCTGGGGGAGCTTAAAACAAAGTGTACAAGACAAATCCACACACCCTGGAAGAATTAAAACAAAATATCCTCCAGGAAATTGCCAGCATTTCTTAACGTGAACTATGGTGAGTGATGGATAGTTTCCTTAAGAAGTGCCAAAAATGTATGGATGACAGTGACCAGTTTCAGCATCTTTCATAAAGCTGGTAAATAGAGCCTTTAAAAGTAGTTTTAAAAATGTTGTATGGTTTCGTCCGTGCCTTTCCATGATAGTGGCAGATGGCAACGAGTACTGAGGATGTAGATAGGCCTAACACCGTGCAGCCCATTTGGAGGTTTCTTGCTCTCCTGCTATAATAAAACCACAACAAACTTCTGGTAACTCCAGTTTTGGATAAATAACTAATGGGTCTAATACATGCTCCTATTAGCTTTAATTTCACTGAGTGAAGGTGTTTGTGTTGAATTATTTTGTATACACCAAATTCCAAGTAAGCAACTGCTTTTTTATATTTCTTAATTTGAGTGAGTGATTGCTTGTATAATGTAGCAAAATGAATGCCAAGTAGAATATTTGAGATGCTTCACCCTCACCTCTTGCATCCCATGTGAGTAACATGCGTTTGGGTTTGCTTATGCTCTAACCATACAATAGCAATGGACCTTAATAGCAGCTGTCCTCAGGCTTGATGAGAGTGTACAAATTTTCAGCTCACACAATTCTACATTGAAGAAATTTTAGTTTTAACAATATAAAAATGCATTGAAATGCAAGTATTAGATTGAATTGACAAAATAATTTGGATTAGAGATAATTCCTTATTAAAACTAAAGAAAAAGCCTTAAAAAATGCATGAAGTAAAGATTAGATTATGCTTTGGTAGCATTTATGCTGAATGTTTTTATCTAACCCCTTGTTACTGCATATTAGTAGAACTACTCAAATCTATATTTTAAAATTAACTTTTTTCATGTGTCAATTAAGATTGACATTGTTAAAAATAAAGAAATTTTAGTGAGTTTGAAACTATGAAAAATGATGCTGTAGAGCTATAGTGCATTACTGTGCAGCCTGAACATTTATTTAGATGGCTGAATATTTCAGTAATGATGAAATATGTAATATAATATATTACTTCTATGAAAGGAAGATTTAATGGAAGATTTTATTGCATTAAAAAATTCTTTTATATACTTGTACAACATTTAAATGCCTGCGTCTGTGGTGTGGGGGTAGTGTGTCTGCCTCATATTTAAGAGATTCCGACTTTGAATCTTGGTTAGGATGAGTTATCCGCATAAGTTTTTTTTTTCCTTATTCCAAGAAGACAAGTGTTGGATAACAATAAGCTTTATGGAGCCCAGGCTTATTTAGGCAACATTTCACCCATTTCATTTGTCTGATATGTTCCAAGTTAAAGGACGTTAAGCGTAAAGGAAGTTTATGGTTAATAGTTGTTCAGAAAGATGCTGAGTAAAATTGTATTTAATACAGTATTGTATTGTATAATACCAGGAATAAGTTATTTTGTGACAAAAATGGTTGGTATGAAAACTGATATGAACCAAAAGAAGACAGGAAATTATATAAATAGTAAATAGTAACATGCTATGTGAATTTACTGTCTTGCAGAATTTGTATACTAACGGAAATGCAGGTGATCATCTTTTTCTGAGAAATAGATTTTTCCAGAGAAATACAATCGAGAATTAACACTTTCCACACTTAACTTTACATTGATTTAAATATAAATTGAAATGAACAAAAAATACTCAAGCCTTGTACCTACAGCAGTTTACTGAACAGCCACATATTTTTAAGGAGGCTTTCATAAATGTTATTTTCTTCTGATTTGAGCCAAACTCAAAACCAATTGACACATGGCCCTTGCACTGGTATAAAGATTTCAAACCTGTATGTACAGCAGTTTGCCTAGGAGGCTGCTCATATGAAGTACACTTAATTTTGTACTGATTTTAGTTGCACGTGAAAGGTCTTCATAAATGTTATACAAGCTCGTAAAGAAGATATGTTTTTAATTTTTGTATATGAAACATTTCACGAGTTGTTTGAAGACCCAAATAGAGGAACAATATGAAAGCAAAAGTACTGTGCAATAGTGAATGCATGTAAAAGGGTAAACTCATCTCAGAACCAAATCCTGTGTGTGTCTGTTCTCAGCGAATGATAGGATACATTCTGCTTCATTAGGAAAACTTGCAGCTGCAGCAACATAAAGGTTCTGCAGCCAACTAAATGTGGGCTTTATGTGGAAAGTGTTAATGCTGCATACACTTATCTCCATCCTTTCTTATATACACTAGGGCAGTGGTGTCAGTCGTGGCCCTGAGTGGCAATGCCACGCAGCAGGCCACTCACCATGCCCAGGGCATAGTGGGCCAATACATTAAAAAACAATTCAATGCAGCTTTCACATGATGCACACAGAGCAATGTCTGCCTCGGAGACTGCAGGCATGAATCGCCCAGACTTGCCTACCTGGCATAGGTCTTTCAAATCCAAATGGAAAAAGCATAAGAATAAGAGGTAGAACTGGAACTTAAAAGTTCAATGTCACAACTGGGATTTGAACCACAGACCTTCCACTTTAAATTCTCAAGCCAGTTCTCTTAAACTTTGCCCACACACGGCTTGTGTGTTTAAAAACACCAACAGTAAGTTTGTTGGCATAAATAAATAATAATTAGCATAAGAATAAGTTGTTGGTAGTAGTATTCAGTGCCTAGTATATAATCAGTATGACATACAAATACATTATGAATTGAAACACCAGGCAGCATATGGTGAGCTTAACTTTGGAGGAAATTGCCAACCCCAATTGCTAATTATGTTTGATGTTACTTCACTTATTTGGAAATAATCCAAGTAAATATTCTCATATTTTTAATTCCAAAAAGCTAAGAATTTCCACTTTAAGGATAACAGGATTTGAAAAGTACCTTGTTAAGTTTTTTTCAATATACAGGGTGTCCCAAAAAACACTGGCAATGCATAGTATGCTGTGCGGAATGGAAAACTGGTTGGTTTTCAGATAGGAACCCCTGTCTGGAAATGCACAGTTTGGACACTGTAGCATATCGAAGTGTGAGATGGGTGTGCGTTCACATTTCGTCAAACCCAACATCGAGCTCTCTGCATTACAAACGATCTTCGAATTGTGTACCTCCTATGTCATTGCAGAACCTGTATCGACGGTGCACATGACCCAATACTTGCGGTTGTCTTTGAAGATTTTCAATCGCTCTGTATACTCGAGCAATAGGGTCCTCCGCTGAGGTTACAGGAGTGCCATACACCATACTCTTCATACAACTTCACAGAAAATAGTCGAGAGGTGTCAGATATGGTAACTGTACTGGCCATGGAACTGGTCCACCTCTACCAATCCATCGGTTTGAATATGCTATGTTGAGGTATTTCCACACATTTACATCAAAGTGTGCTGGAGCTAAAGTCAGTCATTTCAGCAGCGGTGTATTGGTACATGTTGTGCATGCTGTTAAAAAACGTTACACTACACTACACTAATAACGCAGTAGGATGTGCACCAAGGACTCTATGGAGGAATGTGATTTGAAGCTTTCCTGGCGACGAACATTTTGAATATCTGTGGAGGAATTTAGCGCATGTGCAGAAAGGTTATGCTCATGTCATTTATCCCAGTACACAGGTGGCTAAAGGATTGCATACCATCCGTATTAAGATACCAAAACAAATTTTAACATATTGTGACAACCGCTCATTCTCAAACTTTGGCGCTCTCTGGTGTCCAAACTGCATTTCTGGGCAGGGTTCCTATTTGAAAGCTGATCAGTTTGCCATGCTGCACAACATACCAAGGGTTGTTGGTGCTTTTTTGGGACACCCAGTATATCTGCTACGAGTTCATATCAAAACCGCTGTTATTAATATAGTGTAATTATGCTGCTATTAATTTTTTTCAATATTGCATTTTGATTTTGCGTCTCAGATTAAAAAATCATAAAATACATCTCTCTTTAAGATGTATATAAAAGTGTAAATGATTGTTCTTCAGTGTTGGAGAGCCACTAACCTAAGGCTAAGGTAGGTTCAATAGTTTCTATAAGGTGAACTGAACCTTCAAAAAGTTGTAACAGTATTTCATTATCTTAACTTGAATAACTACACAAACTGATAATTTTCTGTTTATGACTGACACACAACGAAGCATTGTTCTCTTCATGCATTAAACCTGAATCTGTACTTGCCATATATCATTTTAGGCAATTGTGAAGGAAAACATTCATAAGGTATACTCACTGTAAGAAAGCTTAAACCTGTGGATGCGACCAAGCTGCAGTTTAACAGACATGTGATGGCCGATAGCGTTCCTAGTGTTCATAGGTGATACATCACTTGGTGTGCAGGCCACTTCTTTGTTTCGTTGCCCACTTGTGTCCTGAACTGCGTGTAATCTTGACACCACTGCACTAGAGTAAGCCTAATTATGCTGTTTAGTGAGTAGTAAGACTAATTTCTCCTTCAAGAATAACCTGTAACAAATACCTTCAATATTTCTTGCTTTGCAAATTTAGGGCTCTAGCTGACACTGATGCTGATGGCAAGATGAACATTGATGAATTCAGCATTGCATGCAAGTTGATCAATTTGAAGCTTCGAAATTTTGACTTACCCAAGGTGCTGCCTCCTAGTCTATTACAACATGCAAAACCTCCTGGTATGTTCCTATTAATGTATTTTGATTATGGCTAGTAGTGCAAGTGAAATGTATTGAAACTTAAGGCAACCCATCGATGAAAATGCTGAAATGTGAAATTTCAAATTTTTATTTGATAGTTGGTATATGATGTATGGATAAAATACCAAGGTTGGAAGCTCTAAGTAAAAGCGTTGCTGAGAAATTCATTATTTACTAGCATTTTAGGTTCTAATTTTGGACTTTTTCAAAATTCTCCTCATGATGAATGATACAGATTTCTGGATCAAAATTTAACTTCTGCACCATTAAATCATAATAAAAATCTGATTTGGGCTTTTTGGGAAATGTTCACTTCTTTGGCTTAACAACCAATCAATATGCATTTTTTATATATAAAACAAATCAGTTTCTTTGTTCAACAGCTCTCCGTAGTGCAGAAAATTTCAGGAAAATTGGTTGAGATTTGCATCATGTAGAGCAAATCCAAATATTGCAAGATACTGAAAAAACTATTGGGGAAAAAGACATTAAATAATTGGAATATCAGCCAAATATATGGCCACCAGTTTTTAAATTTCTGAGTTATTTCATAACTCACAGCTATTGGAATTCACATTCTTTAGACCTATCCACCTTTAAATTTATCCCATACACACAGAGCTTTGGCATTTGTGCCCCTTTCACTTTCACCCGTACTTCTTCCTTCTATGCCCAGTTGAAAGTTCTGAATAAACACACGTTTTCCCTTTGCACTCGCTTTTTTCATATCTTCTAATAACTTGGACTTCAATCTTCGTTGTTCTGCTGATAGATTTGTATTAATAAATATCTGGTTCCTTTTAATATTTTAGCTCTCCTTAGTACCTTGTATAGTGTTTGGGACAATGTGAATCTTGCAATTATCTTTTTCCCCTTCAGTCTTGCCACTCTAAACTCTCACTTCCCATCCCTGGATTGACATTTCTAAATGCTTCTCCATTACTTCATGCCCTTGCTGCAGCGGCCAGATTCCTCCTCTTTCCTCCACCCCATGGAGTACCAAATTAAGTTTTCTATTCCTCTGTTCTATCTTGTCCACTCTTGCCTTCAGTGCCTCCATCTCTCTGCTCACTCTTTGGAACTCTTACCTGATTTCTTCTTTGATTTCCATTGTAACTGTGTTCATTCTGTTGCTCAGACAATCTTCCGTACCTTCCAGTCTGGCCAATAATTATTGCTCCAACAGTGTGTGTTGTTCCATTGGTCTAGGATTCATCTGTGCCACCAATTATTAGCATTGCCATGATAAAGATATTGCTTAATTCTTGCCCAAACTTTTTTCCACTGTATTCCCTTCTTTGTATTGTATGCACCAACTTTTGCTCTGTATGCCTGGATGTCCTCTCCCATTGTTACTCATGTCCTTTTTCCTGTCAACTTCCGGAGCTCTGTCTTGCCACAAGCATCCTCCTTGGTTACCAGCTTAGCACTCGAAATAGCAGTAATTATTTAATGAATCTTATATTTAGGTTCTTCTAAAGTGTTTGAATTATTTTGTAAACTTTCTCTTCTAATTTCCCACAAAGATAAAACTTGCAGGGGTTTAAATCGGGGATTCTTTAAAGATGTATGAATCATAAATGAATACGTTTTGGGGAACAATAGAATAGAGTTGTTTCACTTTTTACGCACTGTATTGCATCAACTAACAAGCACTTGCCATATTTGCAAGAGTTGAACTCCTTCTGAACACTCGTGCTTCACCACCAGCCAACTAAGAGCTATGAAACCTGTCGTGCCTCTTTGTTGATACCAGTATAATATAAAAAGAATAAAACATTTAAATATTTTTGACGACTTTTGGGTAAAAGTTCACCAATGGGTTGCTTTAAGTAAGAATAAGATGTGCTTGCAGCATTTCTAGGTTACCATAGAATACTTCTGACAATCCTGACAAGAACACTTGTTTGCTACAAAAGCTCTCTATTCTTTTTTCTCTGTATTTGGCATGTTAATCACCTATTTTTTTAATTAAAAAATTACTTCATTGATGTAAATAACACAAGCCTGTATAAAAACCTTTTTAAGCATATGTAACTTCTTTTTTCCTATTTTTGTGTGCTGAATACAGAACAGGTCATTAGTTTTAAGTTTACTGGCTTGCCTATAATCAAAGAACACCAAACTCAACTTTGTTACAGGTATAAACAATAATATAAAGAAATAAAAGTTAAAAACCTGAAGTTGAAAAAATCAAAGTGTTACAATCACAGGACTAATAATTCTTTGACAAACTATTCCTAAAAGAGCTTATTGTTCTTCCTACTTCATGTTAATTGAGAAAAACATTTGTGGAAATACTCCTATTACATGGTGTTTGGTTGTAGATACAATGAGAATAGGGAAATACAGTATGCTTAAGCAATAGTGAAATCGTTTAAGAGCTGGTCACTATGTGATGGTTTTGAAATTAACCTTGCTCCTAAATAATCAAACCCCTTTAATACCCCTATTTGTTGTCCACTCAAAAGCCATCGTTCATCTTTTCTGATACATGCTTAGGCATACATGGCCGGCATTCATCCAACCGAATGTACTTTTTAGGCTTGTAGTCTGTGGTCCAATCAGTGAATAATCATCTAACAACCACCAAGGTCTCTGGATCTAAATGCAATCAATTCTTTTCTTTGGGGTGATTAGAAAACTCATGTATACATTACAGAAGTGCCTGATGTGGAAGCGTTGCAAGAAAGAATACTTCGAGCAGCAGAAGAAATGCCAAACATCCAGAATAGTGCTAAACCTTTAAAAAGTGCCTACAGAACTGCTAGAAAGTGACTGAAGTTTGAAAAAAACCGCTTAAGAGCAAACCAAATAAATTATGGTTTAAAAAACTAAAAAAAAATGCTTTAATGACAGATCAAACAAAGAAGTAGAAATAAGAGTTAGTTCTATAGTGATATAAGTCCACTGGTTTGAGGCGATATTTTTAGAAGAAGCCTCTGAAAATAGTTAAAATTTGTGTTCATAGTGGTGGCAAAAAAAAAGCCCCCTAGAATTGTGAATCATTGTCCTAGTGGGCAATGATAGAGATTTTCAATTGTCTTAGCTTGTTCTTGCTCATGTATTGTTGGGATTGGCGTCATGCGAAAATCGCATAGTCCGCGAACAATTGTAAAAGTGATCGACATAGTGTTTATTGGAAGAACATTGCGTTTTAACAGTCAACAGGAGTAAGAGTGCAGAGAACTGATATACAATTAGTAAGGCTGCATCGACAAATAGAAGAAGATTACGAATAAACGTTCCAAGCAAAATTACGCAGTCCGTGTTCGGGTTGTGTGAACCCCGCAGGGCTTGTGAAAAAGGACGCCAATCCTGAAAAGTTGTATTGTTGTTTGTAACTTGAAGGAACATTAAATAAGTGTATTTAAAAGATAAAAGGACATTTAATCTTCTTCGTAAGACGCAGACCCGTACCACACCCTGAGGTTCATCGAGAACTTCGATGAAAAGCACCAAGAGTCTCATAGCTACAAAATGGTAATTACGCGGGGCAGATGGACCAACATGTAAACAGTCGTCGTGAATGTTTTGGAACCTCCAGCCGCAGTTCCTACTAGAAAAAAACGTTCCAAATGGCGCCTCAACGCTAGGCACGAATTGGGTCAACGCGAGGTAAAAGAAGAAGAAACGACGAAACCCAAGGACAGCGAAGGTCGCTAGAAGAGAGGAAAAATTAGTGAAGTGAAACATTTGACAAGTAAGACTGTTCTAATTATATGTAAAATTAAAAAAAAAAAAAAAAAAAAAAAAACAATTAATTTTGTACAATAGTTTAAATGATACTGAGAAATAGGAAATTAGTAAAAAAAATGGAGAATGTTAAAGAGTTAAGTGGTAGTAAAGAGGGAGATAAAAGTGAAGAATCAGTGGTAAAGGTTTGTGAGATAGAATTAGGATTGAAGGAATACATGCAATTATTCTCTACACAGATGATGGAGTTATCTAAAAAGAATTTAAATGATATAAAATTGGAATTATACAAAAATAAGTCAGACTTAGAAAATAAGATAGTGGAATTAAATGTGGAATTAAAGGAATTAAATAACAAATTGGATAGTAATGAGAGTAGTTTAGAAAATAAGATAGTGGAATTAAATAACAAGATGGATAGTAGCTTAGTTACAGTGACTGAGAGAATTGAACTGGGTAGGAAAGAATGTAAAGAAGAACTGAAAATATTGTCTTTAGAATTAAGGGCAGAAATTGGATCTAGTAAAAATGATATAATTAAGTTAGAAGAACTAGTAAATGAAATCAAGTTAGGGCAAGAAAGAGTAGTGAAAGACATGCAGACTGAAATGGTTAAAGAGTTAGATGAGTTTAAGAAACAGCAGGATGAGAAGTTGGATAAACAAAGAGTAGATTTGGAAATGCTAGAGGACAAAATGAAGCATGAGATAGATGCAATAGCAGAAAATTCTAAGACAGTTCATAATGAAAATAAATTAGCTCAGGGTAATCTTGCTGTAGAAATTAGTAACCCAAGCAGTGTTGTGAAAACTATGGGTACTGAAATGCACTTACAACGTGAGGAGTTCAATAAGTTCAGTGGGGAAGCAAAAATTAACATGCAGGAAGTGCAAGATAATTTAGAAAAAGAAAAAGAAAATACTGGGAAGTTAACCCAGGTTGTAACTGCATTGCAGGCCAATAATGTTAACCAAAGTCAAAATGTAAATGTAGATAGGAATGTGTCTGAGATTGACTTACCTGACAATGGTAGTAACATTGTTAACCTCCATGGAAATGTTTTGACTAAAATCTATCACATAGCAAATCAAGGTCACCCTTACAATATGAATTACCTGTTACGTGGCTTAACCCAATCATCTTTTGATGAGGAAGATAGTGACAACGAGCAATACCAACATGAGAGAATAAGGTTAGGAACTCAAAATAACAAAAATGTACGGCACTCGCAAAGGAAGAATACGAGAGGCGAGGCATACAGACATAATGTTGAGGATGACCAGACAGACAGTAATTCCATCAAGAGGTTACGGTATGGGAACCACAAAGTTCAATAAAAAAAAAAAAAAAAAAAAAAAAAAAAAAAAAAAAAAAAAAAAACCCAGATATTGTGACAATGTATATAGATGTTTGTTATGTATATGTTCATGTGTGTATTAATGTTATGATTGTTGACATGTTTGTAATTTAAATTGTCGAGAGGCATTCATCAGAATGTATGTAATACAGGTACTGTTTTGTTTTGTGCTTGTTACATTTCTTTTGTATTTGTTAGAAATTACATACATTCTGATGAGAGGCATTTGAGGCGATATTTTTAGAAGAAGCCTCCGAAAATAGTTAAAATTTGTGTTCATAGTGGTGGCAAAAAAAAAGCCCCCTAGAATTGTGAATCATTGTCCTAGTGGGCAATGATAGAGATTTTCAATTGTCTTAGCTTGTTCTTGCTCATGTATTGCTGGGATTGGCGTCATGCGAAAATCGCATAGTCCGCGAACAATTGTAAAAGTGATCGACATAGTGTTTATTGGAAGAACATTGCGTTTTAACAGTCAACAGGAGTAAGAGTGCAGAGAACTGATATACAATTAGTAAGGCTGCATCGACAAATAGAAGAAGATTACGAATAAACGTTCCAAGCAAAATTACGCAGTCCGTGTTCGGGTTGTGTGAACCCCGCAGGGCTTGTGAAAAAGGACGCCAATCCTGAAAAGTTGTATTGTTGTTTGTAACTTGAAGGAACATTAAATAAGTGTATTTAAAAGATAAAAGGACATTTAATCTTCTTCGTAAGACGCAGACCCGTACCACGCCCTGAGGTTCATCGAGAACTTCGATGAAAAGCACCAAGAGTCTCATAGCTACAAAGTGGTAATTACGCGGGGCAGATGGACCAACATGTAAACGGTCATCGTGAATGTTGTGGAACCTCCAGCCGCAGTTACTACTCGAAAAAAACGTTCCAGGTTCACTGCGGGGCTTTTTACAATATTTTTATCATAACTTTACTTTTATAAGCAGCTATCAATTAACTATTTATAACATTTGATGTCAGACACCCTAGGCTTTTTTTACAATAAAATTTATTTTGTTTATATAACTTGATTTTTATTTTAAACTTATTACACATTTTAATTACATATAATGAACCAGTGTACTTTATATCACTATTGAACAAACTCTCATACTCAAATATTATTATCTACCTTTTGGCTCGTTTTGTTATGTTGTTGTTGTTAGCTAATGCTGGATTTCTGACAATGAAGTCATTAATCCTCTTGCTCTCCAATATTTTTCACTGATGGATGGGGCATTAGAAGTGGCCGGGCATATTTGAAGGTGGCCTCGATCCATTTCCTCTTGCAGATCACATAGAGGACAGAGTGGTGAAGAATATATCCCAATGCTGTTTAAATGTTTTGCCAGACAATCATGTCCTGTAATCAACCTGAAGGTTGCAACTGCTGTTTTTCGAGGATACTCAGGAATTACTGTTTGAATGTTTGGTAGTTCCCATCTTGAGAGTTGACTAATCTTTTAGCTGCATAAAATGGTAGATTAACTATTGATTTCTGCACATTGCCGGTACCCTTTTTTGCAAGTAAATCAGCTTTCTCATTACCACTCAGTCCACAGTGAGCTGGTATCCATTGGAAGACTAGGTGTTTTTGAAGTGCTGTTAGATGGATAAGGATTTTCCAACATTCTATAATTGTTTGGTTTTTTGGTGACAACTTGGAAGTAATTGCTATAATTGCTGCCCTGGAATCTGAGAGAATAACTGCTTGCTGAAAATGTGAAATTCTGTACAAAAGATTTTGTAGGGCCATTCGAATTGCTTCAATTTCTCCATCAAAGTTTGTAGTTCCATAACTTAAAGATTTGTAATAGGAAAAGACGTGACATGTGACTCCAGCACCTGCTCCATCTTGGTTTGATATTAGTGATCCATCAGTATAAATATGGAGCCATTCGTGTTCTGGAAATCTAGTATGGGTTGTCTCTAATGCCAATAATTTTAGAACACTAGTTGGAGTATCACTTTTCTTAACTTCTTCTGTCAGGTGTAAATAATATGTGATGTCTAATGTTTGTGTCGGATTGACTTTAGATATGTAGTTTTCCTTTGAATTAGGAAGGTATACATTCTTCTTGATGTCTTGAATTTTGGAAAGAAAGCTCTCCTGAGTGTTTAGTGTATGTGTAAAATTTCTCTTGTGCCATGTATTGAATGGGAGTCTGATCAACTTTTCGTGTTGAGTAAGAGCCACTTTTTCTATTTCATATTCAATGGGGCATTGGTTGGTTAGTATTTCCATAGCTGCTATTGGTGTGGTTTTGATAGCACCTGTAATTAATCTCAGACTTTTGTTTTGAAAGATTTGAATCTTTTTTGTGTTTGCTGTTACAAGAACTTCGCTCCAGCAAGTAAATAATGGCTTTATATATACATTGTAAGTTGTGTTAAGAGTTACTCTGGAACATCCCCACTTCATTCCTGTTAGACGTTTTAACAGTGAAAGGCGCCTCTCTGCTCTTTGTATTACATTTTCTACTTGTTTGGTCCATGTAAGTTTAGTATCAAATGTAACTCCTAAATACTTTGCTTCCTTTGTTTCTGGTAATTGTTGACCCTCAAAATTTAGTTTTATTTTTAGTGGCTTTTTTCTTAGTGAAAAGATTTGGTAGTTTGATTTTATTGTATTAACAGTCATTAAATTTTCTTTGGTCCACTTCGTTTTGTTATTAAAGTGTGTTTTTTTAGTTTTTTAAACTATAATGTAAGTTTAATCTTTTTGTCTCAAATTTTTCAACTCAAAATTTTTAACTGTAAATCTTTTTAAACTTTTGAATTTGAAATTTTTACCAAAATTGTTTTTGAAAATTTTCAAATCCATTTTTTGGAGCAGTAGTTTTAACTACACTATCAGCGGTTGTGGACCTCTTGGGCCTGGGTAAACTTTGATCCACAGTCCTTCCCCTGAAATCTTGTGTCTCTCTCAGGTCCTCTCTCCAGACATCTCCATCATCCAGTATATATATATATTTAATTAAAGCAATTTTAAAGGTGCAAGTAGAAAAGTGCCTTATTGACATCTATGATATAATTGTCTCCAGGATTCTTCGTGTCAGCCCTTATGTCATCCATAGGGCTTGGAGACAATATATAGATACAGGTGGATTCAAGAGGCGGCCCAGACAAGAACGTGAGAAGAAGGCAACAGAGATACATATCTTGTATCAGCTTTGTGCAGACACAAAATCTACAGCCTGAGACCCACAAAATGATATACAAACAACTGGAATGGTAAGAAATAGGGATCTAGAATCCCTGTTAAAGCCCCTCGTTTGACACATCAGCACAAGGAAGCTTGGTTGAGATTTGCTCAAAATCATGTCAACTGGCAGCTCCGCCAATGAAAGGCTATTCTCTTCACAGACGAGTCAAGGTTTAAATTTATGGGTTGTGATGGTCGTACACATGTACGGAGACGTCATAGTAAACTTCTTACTCCGCTACTATTGTTGAACATGACAGATTTGTAGATGGTTCAGTTATGGTTTGGGCTGGCATTACTGTTGAATCTCAGACAGAGCTTGTTGTTCCACAGCACATGAATGCAAATGTTTACATTAATTACATTATCCTTCAACATGTCGTGCCCTCTGCTTATGGAATGTATCCTAATTTTCTTCTATAGCACATAAATGCTAAAATCTATACGGTATGGAGTACTGAGTTATCTTATACAGCACGGAGTACAAGGTTGTCTTACAAGAATGCCAAATTCTGGTAATGAACTGGCCTGCACACAGCCTTGACCTCAATCTGATTGAACATCTGTGGTGTGAGCTGGAAAATCTGTTCACAAGCAGCCTGCTGTGCCATAGAACCTGAGAGACCTCACAAATACACTCACTGAAGAATGGGAGAAAATCCTGCACATTGCTGTTAGAAGGTTGGTGCAAAGCATAGCACATAGGTGTTACGCAGTTAATGCAGCTCATGAAGGACACACTAGGTACTGAGTTGAAATAACCTGAAAACATTGATTAGTAAACAATGTAATCTTGTATTTCCTCTTTTATTTTGTGCATCAATCAATAATTTGATTATATTTCCAATCATGCAAAATAAAAGTCTGTTAGTTTGGTAGAATGCCTATTATAATTTTACACAGTTCTTCAATCTGTAATTATAAACTGCCAAAAATTGAATTATATCAATATTTGTTTTGGGACATAGTTTAGTTTTAAACATGTGTTTAAACAGTGTTCTAAGTTTTTCTAAGGAGGATAACACTTCAAATTATAAACTATTCAATTGTATCAGTTTATTTCCCAAATGAATATAAAATAAAAAATATATATATTAAAAAAACTGGCATTTACCAGTGTAGCTGTTTGGATTCACAGGGTTTACATTGGCAAAACTAAATGCTGTGTGGAAACCAGAATAAAAGAACATTTTAGAAATACTGAGCATAAACAGATTGATAAATCAGCTTTGGCAGATCATTTTTGGTCATTTAATTATGAAATAAATCCAGAACTTAAATTAAAACTTTTAAATGGACCCATAGATTTAAAGGTTTGGGAAAATATATTTATTTTGAAGAATAAGGATCGCATAATAAATTTTGAAATACAACTGATTGATTTTGTCAACAAATTTGTTTTGATTTCAGTAGTTGGAAATACAACGGGGAAAAAAATATGTCGTATAACGTCTGTAATGATGACAACCATTATAAACATTTCTACAGAGGATGCAAGTAATTGACTTGCAAAACTTGTCTAGAATTGGAAATAATTCACAATTACCAAAGATGAGTGAAGTTTAGTCTACAAATTTTGTAGAACATATGGACTATAGGAAAGATGGAAATAAAATATACAAATTCCTTAATAAAACAAAATTATCAAAAAATACAACTGAACCATTAAAATATAATAACAAAAGCTTAACTACAGATAGGGAAATAGCAGAATCCCTTAACAAGTTTTATGCTCAGTCACAAAGAGTACCCCAAGCGTATAAAAAACAAGATAAGGCTATCCAAAAAACTATCAGAGAAACTAGTAAGCCAAAAGGTATACGAAATGATATTTTTATTCAGGATTTTAATGAAACAGAACTGGATTTAGCAATAGAACAATTACAGAACAAAAAATCTCCTGGACCTGACAAGATCCATCCAGAGTTTATTAAACACCTTGGCAGGAAAGGAAAAGAAATCCTACTTAAACTGTATAACACGTGTTGGAGAATGACTGTACCTTCCGACTGGAAAAAAGCCATTATCATCCCAATTTTAAAGAAAAACAAACCCTCAAACAATATTAATAGTTTCAGACCAATATCTTTGACCAGTGTTATTGCAAAAGTGATGGAAAGAATGGTGGCATCTAGACTTAACTGGTTCCTAGAATATTACAACTTAATTAATAGTTCACAGACCGGCTTCAGACAGAATCATAGTACAAGTGAAAATGTACTCCTACTAAGCCAAGACATCAAGGAAGCTTTCAATAGAAAGGAGGATACCTTGGCAGTATTCATTGATTTTAAATCAGCATATGACTCAGTCTGGAGAAATAAATTAGTTGAGAAGTTGCAATCAATAGGTGTGAAAAGTAACATGCTTAAGTGGATAACTCAGTTTATTTCACAAAGATTTTGTGCCACAAAATATAATACATACATTTCCAAATATAAACAAACACACCGAGGACTTCCACAAGGTGCTGTTCTGAGCACAACACTCTTTAACATATATATAAATGACCTTCCATCAATAATAAAAACTTTAGAAACCAAAATTGCTTTATTTGCTGACGATGTAGTCATTTGGACTTCAGGCTCTTCAAAAAAACCTGAATTAATTAAAGACAGAATTGAAATAGCCCTAAACAAAGTACATGAATGGAGCTCCAAAAACCTCATGACTATCAATGTGGAAAAAACAAATTATGAATTATTTACACTAAAATACAAACCAGTTAATATTAGCATAAATTATAATGGTAAACCACTCAAAGCAGTTGATGATGCCAAATACTTAGGCATCACTTTCGACAGAAAGCTAAGTTGGAAAAAACATATAACAAACATCTCAGAAAAGGTTGAAAAGAAATTGCAAATCCTGAAAAGGTTAGCTGGTGCTAAATGGGGCTGCTCAAGGAGAGTCCTTAACACAACATACAAAATGTATATTAAACCAAACCTCTTGTACTGTTCTGAAGCTTTAATAACAGCAGCAAATGCTAACATCAATAAACTTGAACAAATACAAAATCAGGCTCTTCGCCTAATCACTGGAGCAGTTAAATCCACACCTATTGATGCCATGCTTGCCTTAACACGGACCCCATCAATAACAACAAAAATAGAAGAACAAGCATTGCTCCAACACGAGAAAATGTTACGACTGCCAAACTCTAAATGGACAGAAGAGAACCTCCCCCCTTCAATCCTTAAAACTCATAGTAGTTTCCTAGAAAAGGTAACACAGATTAAATCCAAATTGAACATTCCTAACACCAGAGAAAATCTACTTATTAGAGAAAATCCATTGGAATTATTGCAACCTACCTTCAATTTGGAATTAATAGAGGAAATAAGTAAATCAGACACACCAAAAGAAATACAAAAACTTCTAGCTCTGGAAACAATCAATACTAGGTATCCCACAGAAGAATGGCTGCACATATATACTGATGGATCCTCGAAGGAAAACCTTACTGGAGCTGGAGTTACATGTTCACATTTTTCCTTTTATCATTCTGTTGGCAGAGACACAACAAATTATGATGGAGAAATAGAGGCTATATACATTGCTCTCCGACAATTATTAAATCTTCCCTTAAATAAATTTAACAAGGCAGTAATTCTTTCGGATTCTAAAGCTGCAATTCAGGGAATATGTTCAAATACTACAAAGAAGTCAACAAAAATTAGAGAATGCTACAAAATGTTAACACAACTCCAAAAAGTTAATAAGACTGTTCATCTCCAATGGATTCCAGCACACTGTGGAGTCATGGGGAACGAAGCTGCAGACTCACTTGCAAAGAAAGCCACAACAATAACACAAAAGTCTAAATTCAATTTCTCATATTCCTCAATAAAACGCTTGATCATTAAAAATTTTTGTCATTCATACCTACAAGAAATAGAAACAAATGCCAAAGATAAAAAATGGATTACACTACTTTCCAATCCAGATATAATCCCCCAGAGACCAAGGAAAACAGCTGTTGCAGCCTTCCGACTATTGACAAATCATGACTGCTTGGCAAGTCATCTCTACAGAATAGGTATCTCAGCCTCACCGATATGTGTCCTGTGTAACGATCCAGCAGAAATGAATGAAGAACACTTGAAGACCTGTGAAGCATTAAGATCAGAAGAAACTACAGTTCAAAAGTATTGGAAAGCACGAATGCTAATGGCTTCATTGCCAGATGCAAGGCACTAGAAAACAACAACAACAACATATTTGTTGATTTATATATATATCTATATTTTTTTTGTAGCATTTAACGCCCGCTTTTACTACATACGGCACCGCAGGCGGTGACACTGATGATACATGGAATGAAGATGGAGCACTGGTGGAATGAGATGGCGGGGGGAAACTGGAGAGCCTGGAAAAAACCTGCCCTAGTGCCGCTTTGTCCACCACAAATCCCATATGCGGTTGCCTGGGACCGAACCCGGGCCGCATTGATTTATATTGCTACACTGTTAATAGGCTCAATTTTTTCATTATCAGCAAACTTGGTATTAAAGTTCAGCATTTTCCAAGGATGTAACACAAAGATTACTGAGAAAATCCTCCCATCTGAAACTATTCTTTGCGTGGGAAAAATATCATTTTTTATTTTCTCAGAAATGGATCCTAACATTTCTGATTAAAATATCATGCCTTCAAGATATTTACATTATAAATAAACTATATATCATGAATTTTCTGCAAATAGTGTGTAAGTCCTGTTTATTCTGAATGAATTCTGTTATAACTTGGAAATTGTAAGAGATAGACAAAAGCTTACTATACAGAAGATGTAGAGCTTGTTAAATTACACATTGTATGACAAATTTTTTGAAGAGTTAATTATTTCAGAGGCATTCTTTGTTATTGGTTTGCATTTTCAAATACTTAATACTTTGTTCATAAGGTGTGGTAAGTCGCTATTTATTTTTTCTCATACAAAAAACATGGAATTTAAGAACCATCACGTACTGACTCACTTTGGACTAATGTATCCTTATATGTACAACAAAATGTGTAAATGTCTAATGAAACTTTATGTCGATTAAGTAGTTAGAAGAATAAGCTTTTTTTTAAGAATAAGTTGTTAAAGAGTGAGTAGAGAAAAGTCGTGTGAATGCATCACATTAGGTTTTTTCTATCGTTCACGCTCTTTATTGACCCTTCTAAATTTATACCTTTGCTAGTGTTTCTCCAAATGTGCTCTATTGCTAAAAATGTGTGTGTTACAGGTGTTACTACAAACTTACTGCAGGGAACACCTCCAGCAGTCCCACCAGTGCCTCATCCCTCTCTTGTAGGCATTGGGACTACTGCCGCACCAGTAATGGGTGTTGGCATTCCCACAGCAACTATAGTGTCCTCTCAAGTAGCTCCTCCCATGCGTCCTGTGCCCCCCATGACTGTTCCGCTAAGTATGAACCCACCTGCCCCAATCACAGTGCAACCAGGAGCAGTTGGAATCCCAGCCACAACCATGCAGCCCCCTATAAGTGCTCCTCTGGGGATGGCCCCAATGTCAGCAGCTCCAGCTCCAATGGGTATGATGCCAACATCTCTAGGCATGGCACCAGTGGTGCCACCTGTCAGTACTGCACCGCTTGGGATGCCACCATTACCGCTGTCTCAACCTCTGGCACAGACGCTCCCTTCTGGGGCCGCAGTGATAGGTCCACCTACTGCTGGGTTGATAGGTCAGCCTGCTGCCGCTGTGCCTCCTAGGCCACCACCTGGTAAGTTCTGACATCTTATCTTGATAGATAAGGTTAAACTAAAGAAAACTGTAATATCAGTTTGCGTGCGGCTTCCTCTCTGTAAAATTTCATGCTCATACTGTGGTAGCTAATATGGAAAAAATGTTAACTTATAGAAAAATATTGAGAGTAAAATGGCTAAACTATTGACATTTTTAGTAACTTTTTCTCAGAAACTGTGTAAAACAGAGAGTGCAGATGTTTACTACATCTTAAAACCTTCTATTCCATTTCAACGAACAAATGGAGCTGAGCTGTTACTAGCATTTCAATTGTATATTCTTTCTCTTTGAAAAAAATTAACATTTTATTCTAAAATTTTTAAGATTAAATATTCAGCATTTTAAAGTTTGTCACACTTAAAAATGTAACTCTAGTTAAGTTTAGTATTCTTATCCTATAAAAACATGGAATCTTTGAACTTGTAGCTTTCTATAGGTCTTTAGGAAAGGGCATATTATTTTAGGAAAATGTAGTTCAGAAAAAGTTTCATTTGGAACTCAGCTTGAGAAATATGATCCACATTTGAGTCTCCCAGAAAACTTGTCAGCTTCATCTGATGTTATCTCGTGATTAAGTAATGAGTGCCTATAGTTTTAAAACCAAAGAGAATGGTTAAATTTAACTCCGAAATTTCTAAGATAGTACAATAATTTCAATATTCACATCAAATTTTAAAAGGAATGCATTCTGTTGAAATTGCTTCAGGTACCCAGTAAACCACTTAAGTATAGAATTAGGAAGAACTATCAATTCAATTACACGGTATTATGAATATTTTTTTAAAACAATGTATTTTATATATACTAGGGTGGTCCTTATATGGGAGTTACATAAAAATGTCCAGGGTTTTGAGCGCACGCCCTCCTACATTTTTACTTATGATATGTTTTGATAATGTGCCTAATTTCATTAAAATTAATTAATGTTAACTTGTGCCGCAATGGACTTAAATATGTAAATAAACTTGACTACTGAAAGAGTGCTTGTATTTTTCTAATGGCATAAACAATTGAAACCAACCTATACATCTTCCTTTCATAGAAGTTTGAAACAGTGTTGTTATAATCAATTTAATTTAAAAGGTGAGTCAATATTGTCCGGTTGATAATGGAGGAAAGTTAACCTCCGAAACGCGTTCCGGAAAATTATAATGTAAGTGTTGTTTAGTGTTATTAATTAATATTAATTAATTTAACCTATACATGTTTTGCAAATATGCTTAATATATTTAAATGAAAGAAATTTAAGTATTAATACGCAATAGAACATACAAAGTGTGGGAATGCAGCTTAAATCAATACTAGTTTTAATATGATTTTCTTTTCACTTTTTTTCACAGTCTGGGTATTGTCTTCATGGATCTCCCACACATCACAAAATGAATTGTTTTTGTTCTTCATTGGTGTTATTAGTCCAATGAATTCTTGTATTAACTTCACTCCTCTCTCTACAGTATCATTTACCACCTTAAGATTTTTCATAGTCTCTTTGGTGCAAAGGTAGGAAGTTTTTGAATCTCAAGAAATTGGATCCTAATTTAAAAACTAAATCTGTGCTTAACTTCAGCATGTACTCATCAGTTCCTTGTCTGAAATAATAGATTCAAAGCTCAGTCTGTTAGTAAGTACATGTATGTGTTCTGAATAGCCTATGCAAATGTGCTAAATTTAAATTTATGGAACTATAATAGGCCAAAAAGAAAACTTACCCAAAAGCTTTGTAACTGCAACAGGTAAAAGGTTTCAATTTCTAACTATACCTGTTTTTTGTCATTGTTAACGTCATCAAAGAGTGATAACATACAAGTCTCTTCATTCAAATATCATTAAATGCTGACAAAACTTCTTTAGAGTACTTGAACAAACCCTTACATTTACTCTGTTGTACAGTTTTAATTCTTTTAGAAAGCAACAACTCATTGCAATGTGCACTGATTGCTGATGAACTCATAAACCACCATTTTGCGTATACTTTCACCACAAACAAACAGATGTTCTCCAGTCCATTCAGTTCACTAACAGTACAGACAGTTGAGAAGAAAGAACATCTTCAGTGAATAAATTCTTTTGGCCATCCACCTTGCATGATGCAAAGCTCCAGGCAGCCTTAATGCTAGATTGACGTCAACTGTCCCCAGAAACATGATACACATTTCAATGAGTTCACAATAATCATACTTCAGGTGTGTTTTTTAGTATTTTTTGCAAGAAATTAATTGCATAAGAGTTAGCTTATAATTTTTTATTGCAATTCAATGTGGTGTAATACACAATTGAATTCAAAGGTAAACCAGTACATATAAGTAGCAAAAGACAAAATAACAAAACATTAATAATAATAATAATAATATACAAAGAACTGAGTAACCAAGTAGTAGAGACTGTGCACAATGAACTATTAACAGATTACAAAATACATACATAACATTAACTTTTTGATCACTCACTTCGGTTGTTTCTTCAGACAAATCATTAATAATTTCCAGTCACTCACTTCGGTTGTTTCTTCAGACAAATCATTAATAATTTCCAAGAACAATGAACTGTTGTCACCTTTCATCTTCCTTGCCTCCTCTTTATAACTCTAATTCTTACCTTTCCTCTTTTGCCATCAACTTCTGGTCAACACCTCCAAGATAACCTTTATGGCCCAGCTGTCGTTAATATAATAGGAAGAGTTTATCCTCTTCTATTTTTATCGTGTTCAAAGCATGAGCATGGGCAACATCCAAAAAATTATTTAGAACTGGAGAAATCATATGCTCTTGCTCTTTGTGAGTGTCTTCTTATGCGCTTCTTTTTTTGGAGATTATGCCACTCTAAATGCAGGTCCGTAATCTAAAGTAACAAATTAGAAACTAAAAGTTCCACTTATCTTGCAATATTACTAAGATAAGTGGAGCTTTTAGTTTCTAATTTGTTCTTATTTTAGATTCTGTTGCTTCACTGTTAATAGCTTCAATATTTCCTTAATTAAAAGGTCTGTAAGTTTCTTTCTGCAGTTAGATAAAGCTCTTGTGGGACCTTATTTTCCCAAAATATTACACATTCACGTGTAACTAAATTAGCATTTTCACTGATAGTCAATTACACTTTGCATGTGCTATAAAACAAGACTGACATAACCTGTTGATTATATCGTAATTTATGTCCACCAAGCTGGTGCGTAACTTCACATACTAAATAAATGTGTCAGTACGTCTTAATCCACCAGCCATGATATAAACAAACATTTATAACATTACCCAATGGAAACCGAAGCTCAACTGAAGATGGACAGTATGACAGCAATCGAGCATATGCATAAGCAAAATGATGCATCTTCTCTGCCATTGTGGCACTCATTCCCCTTGTTCAATTTCAACAAAATATGTAATAAATTCTTGATACAAAAGGAAAAAAAAAAGGTGTGCGTGAAAAAATATGAAATTAAAAAATAAGGACCACCCTAATATATTATGATCAGCATGACTCAAAAATGAAAAATTGATTAAACACCAAAGTTGATATTGAAAATCTGCATGGAGATCTTAAGAAATTCCCCCCACCATAAACTACCCTACAGATGAAAAACTTTTTGCAAATTTTTATCTTCTCAAATGTGGCTCTAGTAATTTTTATTTAAATAATGCATATTTAAAATGTTTTTGTGGCACATGAAATGTGCGTCTTGAATTTTCTGGGAATAGCCTTTGAAGTTCTCTTCATTCTGAATGAGTTTTACTTAGGATTGTTCACAATTAATGTTAACAAGTTGAGACGAGTACACTAACTCTGTGCTGAAACATGCAGAACCAAATGAAAGTGCAGCAATATAGTGTATCACCGTGTTGGTTCAGTGGCATGCTCTTGTTCCTGCTGTTTCAAGTGGCACTGAAAGTAGAACCATTTTAGGAAGGGTATATTACTTTCCTTTTTGATGCAAAATACTCGTATCCTGAGAAGCATGGTTTACTGTATCCAAGAAAGAATCACTGATCCTCCTAGTGCAGGTTTTGTTCCTTGTCGTTAGATGGTGTCCCACCATCCAGGTGTGTTCGACTAGCCATCCTGTGCCGACAGGGGTCCATGGCTGCTTACCTTTCCTAGTGTACCTAATGTAACCTCCTCAAGGGTTACCCTGCAGCCCCAACGTGTTCGCTGGGGCTTCAGAGTGTTACATAGTCCTTTCCATCTTGCAGAACAAGGTTTATAGAACAGCTGAGAAGTGTGAAATATAAACAAATAGAAAATCAGCAGTTGCAGAGTAGTTCTGGTCCACAGATCAGCTGAAAGAGAAACCTAAGCTTATAAAAGCCTTTAGAAAACCAGCAGAACTCTCCATCACAAAAATAAACTCAATTTATTAAATTTTTAAAATCTTTTTTACTGAATCAATCTTTCTTTTAGTGAATCGAGGCTGAGGATGGAGACAATAGTATCTGAAACATGTTCCAGCAATTTCTGGTGTAAAAAGTGAATTTGAGTAACAAGACTCCAAAATTTTGCAATTTAAGCTTAAATGTCCTGTATGAAAAGGATCTTATTCTGCAATATATCCAGCCAGAATGCCATCTATGAGCCACAGGAGAAAGTATGGCAGTTTATCAAGGCTGATAGTGGAGACAACAGTCTCCAAAACATGTTCCAATAAGTTCTGATGTGAAAAGTGGAGTTAAAGTAATATAAAACTCCAAATTTCTTACATATAAATGTTTAAGTATTGGTATTTTACATTTATGTTGGTGAATACTCAACAATAAATTCTACACAAATTGTACATGTTTGGGTAATCTATTGTGCTTTATCAGGTGTAAAACATTGATTCATGAAACCACATCTGTGATTTGAGTTTTAATCTTGGCATTAAATTTTTGAAAGCTGATTCAACTTTTCAACTTAAGGTTTCATGTGTCTAGTATGAAATAATACTTGCTAAATGTTATTACTTATTTGACTTCCTCCATTTGGAGGCTGCCTAACTGACAAAAATAATTCATTTAGAAAGTTGAAATATTGACAAATTTGTAAACAAATATGTGAAACAAAGTATTTACCTGTATGAAATACAATTAATAAAATTGTTTTCAAATTCAGAATAGTTATATTTCATTTATAAATTCATGCTAAGTTTTCTTTGTTACACTAAGTCAGTCTTGTATAATTCCTCATACACTTTCCATTTTGTGATTTTACAGTTTCCACTGCAGCTGCTACAGTTCCTGCGCTTGAAAGAATAGCTTCACTGGACTCTCCGTAAGTAGCATTGAAGAATTTCGTTAACTTCTCTCTGTGATGCCATGCTGTAAACCTTTCTCTCATAAATAAGAGTAGAAAAATATGTATGTTTTCACTGAACAGAAACGGACACATACACTGTGTTATGTAAATTTATTTGTATGCAACTTTTTTGGAAAACCGTTATTTTAATAATCTGATATGTTACTTCATTTATTTTAATTTTTTCTTGGAAATAATAGCCAAAACAAAAGCTTATTTTTCCATCCATTTCACGTCAATCAAAATAAATGTTTGTAAAAGTGGTTTCATTACACATTTCATTGTAGGCTTAGAGGGATATGGGAGGCTGAGATGATAGACTTAAAATGTGGCTTGCTACAAGCTAGCTTTCAAATTCTATACTCTCTGCACGACATCATGAAAAACAAAATAATAGTGTCATAGTACTTACAAATATCTACACTGTATATAAAGAGGGAAAATATTTGTGTGTGCATGCGTGCACGTGTGCCACTCGACCGATTTTGAGAATTCTTTCACCATTACATGTCCTGTTCTATCTTATTTACTTTGGCTAAAAAGCAATTTAATTTCAATTCATAAATTACTAAAAGATTGAAAATCATTTACAAGGCCTATATTCTACAGTGCTTTCCCCTTACACTGCAGCCACTGCTTGGAAGCTTGTGCACGGCTGTCTCATCTTGGTCTGCTGCCAAAAGAGGTATAGGATCCCTTCAACTGCTGCAATGAATAGCATGTACCGTATAAAAGATGTTGGAAATGTTATCCTCTATCTGAGAAAATTTGCATTCACACTTGGGAGTTCAGTATCTAAAATTGAGGCATTTCTCCCTTGTTTTGTTATAGTTCTTGCAGTGTATGGAGGTTTGTTGCACACACTTTATTTTTCACATTCTTGCATAGATAAAACTTGTGTATAGTTAAATTAGAGGATCACAAGGGGCATAATCATTTACTAAGAATAGAGGAAACCGCTTATTGGAATA
This sequence comes from Tenodera sinensis, assembly GCA_030765045.1. NCBI lineage: Eukaryota > Metazoa > Arthropoda > Insecta > Mantodea > Mantidae > Tenodera > Tenodera sinensis. Next base: position 286,900,054 of record CM060962.1, on the reverse strand, counting down.
CTCCAAAGACCAACTGTGACATTTTCCCCCCCATTATGGCAGGTTTAGTTATATTTGGTGATATTCCATTTGTTAGGTTGCATTAGTACTGCCAACTGTTCGTAAAATATAACCATGGTAAAGCTACTGCCATAGTTGGTGTTATTGCATCCATTATGTTGCCACAGAAGCCCTTGTTTTTGAACCCATTGCAAAGAAGCCAACCGATAGATTTTAATACAAGATTTTGTTTACACTCCATATTAATTAATCTGTGGAAAACTTTGTATTGCGTGTGTGTGCGCGTGGTTTTATCTTGAATTATTTTAGAACATTATATGCAGTTACAGTTACTATTGTTATTTTTGTGTTCACAAGACAGTAGTACATTATATATTACAATATTTAGCGCTCAAAAGTGTGGTAATGTTAAAGTATTATTATTATTATTTGAAACCATTTTACTTTAACCCTGTGATATCTGAGGTTAAAGTAATGCTTTTATTATGTAGGTTGGCAGTACTACTTTCTTGTGAAATGTTCACTGCAATTTAGTATAATGTCGGCCATATTGAATTCTTGAGAACTGCCGATAAGCTGTTTCCTCTATACCTTATCTTCAAAGCTTCCCTGAATTTAACAACTCATGAGCAGTATACGTAGTAGCAGTGTCTTGTTGGAAAAATCCAGATTGGCATTAACTGTTTGTTAGGTGTTCAAAAAGTGGTGTGAGTATGATATTCCTGTAACTCTGCCTTCATTGTTAAAAAAAATATAGGTCCTGTTATTCTGGAAGGGTTTACTGCACACCAAACACCCATTTTCATGTCATGCAAGGAGACCACATGTGTAAAATCTAGTTTCTCTTTGCTCCAATATGCTATTTTGCAACAGTACTTAGCTATGTAAAAGGAACCATGTCTCACTCGCTCATCAGAGAAGATTATTAAGCATGGGTCAAGTACCCCATCATAGACATTTCACAAATTCAATTACAGAAATTACCCAACCCAGATTATCACATAGCAGCAATTCCTGAACCTTAGTGACTCTGTGTGGTTACAATTCTAAGAATTTGATTCCTTGCCATGCTGAATTCATTGAAATACCTATTTCCTTGGAGCCCTTTGTGCCTCTTATCCTGGTTGACTACTCAAGTCCAACAGTTCAAATAAAATGGACCGTGTGCTAGGTATTGGCCCTTTTAGTACCCTCAGACTCCAGAAAGAAAGAGCCTAAGGAAACATATTTATGCATAGCAAATGCTTCACATTTGTATAATATATGTTTGAAGGATTCAAAATCCATCCCACATTTGCTGCACATGGAAACTTGCATAAGCCCTGTGCAGGGTGTTGTGGCCAAAAGATAGCCAATATCTGTAATCCAAGATTTACTCAAATTCAGGATAAACTCAATTAATTTACTACAAGGTCCCATAATGAATTCATGGGCTTCCTGGCAGCAGTTTGTTTGCTCCAGATCTCAAGATCTCTGGCTGTAAGCTGAGTTATCTCATATTTGACACTTCTGAGGGACACTCAGAAAAAGGACTCCAGTCCTATAAAGCCTGAACTCTTCTTAGCCACCCTGTTACCTCTAATACCAGAATGCTCAGGCACCCGTATAAGGGTAACTGAGCAACTGTCAGTTTATCCAACATCCTTTGATATTGTCTTGCCAATCTTGATGTGATTTTGACTGCTATTATGGCCTTCAGAACTGTCATACTATCTGAGCAGATATTAACCTCTGCCCATCTGCATTGTACAGTATTGATATGCACGGCACAGGCTAAAATTGCATATATATCAGCTTAGAAAACAGTGGCAACACTACCAAGGGGAATGGCTAGCCTGGTCCTGGGGCCATAGATCTCAGCCCCCATCCTGCCCTGAAGTGGAATCCATCAGTGAACCATGTCGGGCTACCATGCCTCAGGAGAAACCCTGTCGGTAGGTTCCATGTCTCTCTGGATGGTATCACCACTGAGAACCTGGGGAAGATTGTGTCATTTCCTATCAAATCCCCTTTCATTTGGATAATAGGACACATCTCTTGAAGTCTAGTCAGGATCAGTGAGTGTCCCTTATGGAGTAGTTTGAAACATGGCATCCAGAGCTGATGTGCACTCACCCACACAACCTCTTTCACAAACAAGCACAAAGGAGGAAGGCCCACCAAAATCCCTAAGGCAGACTGGGATAATCAGCATTGCCCCCAAATCATCAGACATGTCAATCTTTGCAGTGAATTAAGCTTGGAGTTACTGTTCTCAAAGAAGAGGCAGGCCACCAAACCAGTGCCACATAGAATACTGAGGGCCTTATCACCGCATTGTGTAGCCATCTGAGGCCCCACCTCAGTTCTATGGCTCCCCTATAAGCCCACAAAGCATTGTGCACCTTCTCCACTTTATACTCTACATGGTTCTCCATTCCATTTACCATCAACTTCTTCCCCAGAAGAAGGGGCTCTACTAAGTTAGGCAGCCTCCTCCTTGTGAAGACCATTGTTTCAGTCTTGTCTGGATTAAGAGAGAATTCTGTTTCCTGGCAACATTCCTATAGAGTATGTAAGCACCATGCACAAGCTCCATAACTGCAACTGGGAGCTTTCCTCTTGCTACCAGGTATATGTCATATGCATGGCCCTGGGCATGTACTTTCCCCTGATGAGTTTGTTCAATAGTGCATCTACGACCAGACAAGGTGGGTGACAAAACCCCCCCATGGGTGCAACCTCGGGGTACTGATGACCTCATGGTCTCAGCTCCTGGGGTCACCACCGTCTGCAGGCCTTCCAAGGAGGCATAATCCAGTGTATAAACCAGTGGACTGATTTCTCTGTTCTCCAGACTGTTCTTGATGGTGCCTAAAGAAATATTATTAAAGGCACTTTAAGTGTCTTAGATGACTACCAAGGCCAGTTCACCACAGTCCAGTGCTCCCCTCCAGTCTGATAACTAGCTGACAAAGCACTGATTCCGTGGATTTACCAGTTTAGTAGGCATATTGATGGGAAGGTATAGGTCTATAAACCAACACCTCTTCTTTCAAATGTCTATTTACCAGCGTTCAACATAAAGGATATCAAGCTGATAGGTTGAAAATCCCTAGACCTGCAGTAAGATTGACTACCTGACTTAAATTACTTTAGCCTTCCTCCAGAGGTACAAAGCATATTTGAGGCAGTAATATTGTGCTGCAGGATGGGCTGTATGAAAGAAACTATTGTGGCCTAACCCTGCAATACCCTTCCATCTCTTCCAATGAGAACTGGTCCCCCTATAGAGCCTGACACTTCTTGGAGTTTTTCCGCCCCACCTGGCTTTTTTTGGTTTCAGCTTCAGAGAGCCAACCACCTTAGTCACCTCTGCTAGTCTGCCTATTTCTGCTTCACTTTTGGAGGCCTGGGCCCACTTCCCTGCATCTCTAGGAGAAGATGTCCTGGGCTCTAATTGCTTTTTCTGGTTAGCAGGGTCCTCTTTCGAGGCATCTGCTACCATTCCTTCCACGCTTATGGAAGACAGGGCCTGCTTCCCCCCTGATCTCTGGGAGTTGCAGTTCTTGCCTCTGTTTCTTATTTCTGGGTAGCAGATTCCACTTTTGAGGCCTTGGCCACTGCTTGTTTTTTTGTTTTGTCTCTTGGAATCCCATTTAGGGCTCTCTGGTTTATTGGTATTAGAACTCTGTTTTTTGCACGATTAGTTAGGCATAAATAAAGTCCACCCAGACAGAGGTCTGCATGCCTGGGTAAGACTGTATACTCTGAAAGGTTGTGAAGTATCTCAGAGGCTCCATTAATGACACTTCTTTCCATGTGCCATCCACCCCCTCGGCATGGATCACTTAACACCTCGGTGTCGGGGAGTTGGTTTGCTGTCTCCTATTGGTTATTCAGAGACAGGCCTGGCCAGATGTTGATTGTTAGCTGACTCCGCCTGTCAGGTGCTGGCTAACCACTGCCACCTGACACGCTCAGTACCCACTCAAGGTCCAGCTTACAGGTAGTTAAATCACTCCAGTGGCCTTCCACTCCAGAAAATATTTGTGGGGAAATAAGCTCTGAGTGAAATTAATAAATCCTTCACCAGAAAAATTTGCATGTTGTAGAGAAGTGTCTAAGTTTTGCTAACCACGATGTAAATAATAACTACCATGCATAATTAAGTAGAGTATTTTAAAAGCTAAATAATAAATAATACAGTATTGTTGTCATCATTAACAACATCACCATCAGTATTGCATAGAGCATGTAGCATCACATAATTTTCCAAGAATCTCATTTCATGTAGACAAACATGTGTACAATAAAAATCCTTAATTTGAGAGTTGTTCTTAGGGAAATAATAAGTAAAAGATATATTTTTGGGGAAGAATTATGTAATATTGATAGTGTTAAGAGTGATGAAATACGTAAAGTCAATTGTTGTACCCAAATCCAGTACTAAAGTCTTGTACTCTAAAGGAACTCGCCAGACAACAAATTAAAAAAAAATTGCATACACTGCTATTATACCAAATGTTCACAATAGGGTGGTGGACCTAATACACGCGAATTAACACATGCCTACAATCAACTGTTTCATACATGGTGTATAACTGTGTGGCACATGAATAGGATTTGGTAAAACAAATAAATTAAATAGACAAAGAAGATAAGCAAGCTTAAAACAAGGAAAGGAAATAAACCAAGAAAGCTGCTAAAATATGTAGAAATTCAAGAAGTCCAGGATGTCAAGATCCTCTGAAGTCGAAGGTTCTCGATGACATTAGGAGACATAACAGAACCCAGAGATCATAACAAAAATAAGAGAAGAGAGAAAAGGTCTGTGACATATAGGACTTTATAAGTACCAAGATGAAACTCTTAAAACAGTCACAATTTCAATCTGTATATCTTAAAGAAAAAGTAGTACAATTTAACAACATTGCATGCATCTGAGATGCAGTAGAGCAGTACAAATTAAATAAAAGAAAACGAGTAGAGAAATAGAACAAGAAATGGATCTCGCAGAGAACACTAGAGTTGATCAGAGTTATGTTAGCCAGGAACATCTGAACATAATTATTACTTTGTTGAGGCAGATGAAACTGGAGATGACAGAAATTAGTAAAGAACAGAAAAAATCAGCTAGGGACATCAATGACAAGCAGGTTAAATTAGCTAAAGATATTGCTGAAAAGCAAGGGAAATTAGCTAGGAAATGCAAAGAATTAGCTAGGGATATCACTGAAAAGCAAAACATATTAGCCAGTGATGAGATTAGCTAGAAACTTCAATGAAAAACAAGGCCAATTGCTAGGGAAATGTTTAGAAAACAAGAACAGCTTGCTACTGAAATAAATAACAAACAAAGCCAGTTAGCAGGTGATACAGATAACAAAATAGAAGAAATCAGATCTGAGCAAATTCAATTTCAGGCAGAAATAATGAGTGAAATGAATTATATGTTTAAGAATGAAATCAACGAAACTAGAGAAAATTGTACCACAATAAATATAATTGCAAATAATGAATTTGAGAAGTGAGAAAATAGGTAATAGGGATAGTTAAGGAAATGACAGTAGTAACTGAAAGCTTAGATACTATAAGAACTGAAATGTGTGTACGGTAAAAGTTTGTTACTAAAGTAGCAATTAATCTAATTAGAAATCAAATTTTGAGAGATTATGGACACACTTAATATCGTAATGTACCTAAAATGTGCATGACAATGAGGATGTACTCATTGATGAACAATAAATGGATAGGAATTACAAATCATCACAGACTTAATGAAATGTATCTTGAAAAGACAGACATAAACCTCACCCACCCAGCAGTACAGTCTACTTCATCTAATATCCGAGTGATGAGCAGTGGGACAATCTGAAGTGGTTCCTTGGAGAGATTGAGGAGTTTAAAATAAAAACATCATACGAACTGAGGGTGCACATAATCCGAAAGGGCCTTAAAAATGGGCTGCTGCATAGTTACATATGAGACAGTTGGGGATGAAACCTATAGCACATTTAGGAATTTGTTCCTAACACACTACTGGGGGCAATTGGTTCAAAATCAAATCATAATTGTACTAATCATAGGCAAATACGATTTCAAAGGCAGTTTAACAATGGCCGATTATTTCATACAAATAGCAAAGAAAGCATGAATGTCCAAACCACATATACATGATCAAGATATTTAAATATAACATATGCGAGCCAGTTTACTGACACTATACCACTTACCTGTGTCTAAAATGGGACATATTTCAAGAACTGTAAATGTAAGTGATGTAGTGTCAGTAAACTGACTCATATATTTTATCTTTAAATTGTTTATACATCCGTCTATATAAAACTTCTGACAAAGTAATAGGATCAAGAAATTGTTTGAACAGTAACCCAGCATTTTCCAGAAAATATTAAGAACAATCTGATAGTAGCAAAACCTGTAGATTTTCAGATGTCATTGAATTGTTAACTGCATTTAAAACGAAAAATAGTCAATGCACTAGCAATCAGGTGTGTCTACCTAGGTGTGATAGTAATAGACAGAATAATGAAAATAGAAGCAATCATGAAGGCAACCATGACATAGTGCAGAACAGCTGAAGTCAAAATCTTATATATTTTCAAAATAAAAATTCACAGAGAGGAAGGAAGGCACAAGTACCTCACAGAAATAGCCAAACTTCTAACAATATGAGAATATGCTATTGGAACACAATGCTGTAAACTGATGGTATGAGAAACAATTGATTCTTACTACATCAAACCAGCAATGGGCATGGAAGGAATGTACAAGTGAATTGCATGATGTTTCAAAGTGGCAGCAGCAGCACCTATGCAGACAATGCATATTGTGGTAATTGTTTCCGAGGATCCAAGAGGTACTGTCACACTCAGAGACAGGAAACAAGAAAACTCTCAACGGAACAAGATGAAAACCCTGTATCTGCTACAAAAGATATAGCAGAAATGATTGGCAGTGACACCATAATCCCAACAAGAACTGGAATGACAATGCAGGAAAATTAAACTGCTATACTAAGGCTCCTGACTAAATATGATCCACATTATTTTGTCACATGGAGTCCCTTAAATATATGCAAAAATATAAATGTGGATATTAAACAGAATGACAAATAGAACATAGATGTGCAACTAGAATTATGAAATCCACCACAAATAATGTTAAAAGATCAATGTAATCTTTGTAATGCAATAATAGATACAGGTGCATCAACATCTATATACAGCGAGAAATGGTGTTTAGATCTATGCCATTGGAACAGGCACTCACAATATTTCCCAATATTTCCCATTTCCCAGTTTGTGTACTGTAGTGTAGCTGTTGGAAAACCTAAAGAATGTATCAAATATTAAGTGATGTTAAATGCGAAAATAGATGAATGGTAGTATGAATTTATTTTGCTAGTAGTACCTAGACTACAAGCAGATGTTATATTAGTATGCAATCTCCTATATCACAGTAAGCCAAGCTAGACATTAATGAGTTAAGGGTAGTAGAGAAAGATGTAGATAAGGATGTAATATTTCGCTTATAACAGGAGGAATTTGCAGTAAGCAGATTGTACCGCTAAGATGATTGTGAGTGAAGGACAAGAATAAATGATTCTTTGTTGAGTATATTAATATTTATAAAACAATATAATTATTATTTATGAAGTAAATTATGACTAATTCTGACTAATTTTCCTTATGTAATTTTCCAGGAGTCTAGGATCAGCCCTTCAAGAATGGGCAGTTCCTCATCAATCTAAGCTAAAGTACACGCAGCTCTTTAACACCACAGATAGGGCACGTTCAGGGTTTTTATCTGGACCTCAGGCTCGCAACATTATGGTGCAGACTCAGCTGCCTCAACCCATCTTGGCACAAATTTGGTAAGAAATATAATAGTAATAATAATAAAGTATTTTGATTAACTGTGGCAACTACTTCTTCAAATTGAAAGTGCTTAAAGATAACTACTTTGATCTATTAAGTAACCTTCTCTGCCATAAGGTAGTGTCAAGAACTGATGTAAAAGATTAAGTATAACTCCATTCCATGTTATTGGTGATAATTAGTATTACTAGCATTTATTAACCATGATGCAAACTAATAATTATTATTCATTTTGAGTTACTAGTTATGCTAACACAATACTTACTTATAGATTATTGAAGAACATGTTTAGAAAGCAGCATTATTGATCAACTTTGTTTCAAGTGGTTAATTAGTTGATGCTGTGGATGGTATGCTCTGTGATGATGGGTTAACAAACTTGGAAAAAGATATTACCAGGTGGGATTGCAAAATTCATTAGGGGATCTCTGTCACCAGTTGTGTATGTTCTTCCAGATTTCTAGTTCCAATTTATTTTTTGTCCTTTTTAATGGTCTTCAAGATTTTTTCAATGTTATGGTGATTTTTTCAAAAATGTGATGCTGCCTCCGACTAATCTTTCTGTTTGAATTTGGTATTTCTGAAGTGGCATTAATATGTAATAAAAAGATGTCCAGGAAGGTACAAAGTACTGCTAGAATGTTCAAAGCTAAAAATAATGATAAAGAAAGAAAAACAAACTGTTGGCTGACACATGTGAACCATAGAAAACCAGAGTTAAATTGAAGGCCCTATTAACTTAAAAAATGCATTTTCAGTAGAAAACTGATTTAAATAGAAGATATTTAAGATATTCTCTTGTGTGAAAACCCAAGCTTTCTGCATTATCCATACACTCACAATTAAAGTTGAAAATTCCAGCAGTAGTTTGATCTGATGTGATAGATGCCCCTCCATCATGACATCAGAATGCCTTGTGTAACAATACATCAGTCCGTGTTTACTAGTCCATTGTTGGTGCTGTATCATATCTTAACATTAAGTTTGAGTGCAAGAAAGGTCTACTTATAAGACCAGAAGAAGAAAATATTGGGAATCTGGACCAAGTAAATAGTATGACATTTAGTTGCGGTAAAGTGTTTCATCAGCAAGTCACCATGAATGTTTCTGCTGTTGAAGATATTGTGATAAGAGACGACAGTAGAAGTGCTGAGTGTATTATATTACAGCTTTCATTCTGTTGAACTAAACACACAGATTGAACACTGCTAAGCACATTATTATGGCGAGCAGAATCCAATTTTGAAAGGGAAGAGTCACAAGTAATGAGCAGTAGGAAATGTGATATGTATTGGTAGCTTATAGGTAATTTGTCTATGATGATCTGAACTAAAAAGTTCAATATCTACACCATTTTCCAGTTATCTTGATTCACATGCTGGCTTTTCCAATTCCTCAGTAATCTTTCCCTTTTGGCATACAACAAAATCAATTATTTTGTCAGTCCTAACATCCATGACTGTATAAAATCGATGAAAATGAAGCGTTTAGAACAGCGGAGCACGTTGATAAATTGAAAAATATGTTGATATTTCTAAACACATTCTGCTCCAACTTACTTGTAATTATGTTAATCACAGAACTATTTTTGGAGAGGATTCTCCATCATTCAGCTGTTGATCGACTGGTTGAACATCATATAACTGCCTCCCCCTTCTCTTGTTGCCTGGTTTGCTGTTCTTCCTGTTGGCTAGTTGTAAGACATTATCTTTGTTTGGTATATCAAAATTCATCTGCCGATCAAACTAAATATCCAACTTTTAGTTGTTGTTGTAGTGTTTAACGCCTGCTTTTACTACTACCGCTCCACAGGCGGTGACACTGATGATACATGGAATGAAGATTGAGCACCGGTGGAATGAGATGGCAGGGGAAACCGGAGCACCCGGAGAAAACCCGCCCTGACACCGCTTCGTCCACCACGAATACCACATGCGGGTCCCTGGGATCGAACCCGGGCTGCCTAGGTGGTAGACGAGCGCACTAACCGCTTGGCCACGGTGCCGCCATCCAACTTTTAAAACCAGCAAACAATTATTGGGAGTTAACAGTGTGGGAACATGTTTACGTCATTAAGGATCGAGATCGGCTGATGAATTTCGACATACCAATCATAGACAATGTCTTACGAGTAGCCAATAGGAAGAACAGCATACCAGGCAATGAGAGAAGGGGGAGGCAGTTACCTTATGTTGAACCAGTCAATCAACAGCTGGATGATGGAGAGTACCCTCTCCAAAACTAGTCCTGTGATTAACATAATTACAAGTAAGTTGGAGCAGAATGTGTTTAGATATATTGACATATCTTTCAATTTATCCATGACTGTACATGTTACATATTTTGCTGAAAATCCTAGATTTCAAATTGACCATCCCCAGTGAATCAAGCCTTTTTATTTTGTCTAGTTAGGAATGCTACTGTAACCACACACTTTATTGCAGGTGAAACATAGGTATATATAATTCTTTAAAATGAAGAGGCAGATATTAAGTACAAATTAAAAGCCTCAGTGAAGGAACTGAAAACAGTAAAGCTAAACCATTTACATGTAGAGATGTCACTAATTTAACAGAAAAACACCATGTAAGTTTATAGCCATTAAAGCATTCAATTTTCACCAGCACAGAAATCACAGTTTTGCCACATTTACAGTTAAGGCAAACACAGATAGCAAACATTTCTACATAACTAAAAATGTGATGCCTTGGCCTATTTTTGAATTTTGATGCTGTAAAGCTATTTGTCATATGAATCAATAGAATCATTAGTGCTGTTGCAAGCTGTTTCACAAAGAGACACATCTATATAATTTTCTGATTCATTTTCAGAAGTTTCAGAATTTAAAATATCTCTGAGAATTTCCCTACCCAGCTCACACTCACTCGTAGTTCAGCTTATACATTTACACTGCCATTATCAGTTTACATTTAGACATCAATGCTTCTTGTTTCTTCATATACTGTCTTGTAAAATCCAGCACATACACTTATTACAAATCTATTACTGTTTCTTTGGCAATCTTTTTCTGTGCATAGCCTTACATGCTGAAGCAGGTATAATAAATACTATCTGATGTTATTAGAAAACTTGACATATTTGTTGTCCATTTGTGTTCCATAATTAAGATGAATATCATGTTTTCTTGCTTGCTGTTAAAGTACATTTATATATTTCATTATTTCTATGTCCAGAATAATGAGAAAAAATATTAAAATAACCAAAATGTAAGATCTACATGGCCAACCATAGTGTAAAATGTCAATAAGGAAAACATTTTACCTTTTGTCTATTACCATAGAGAGCAATTTTATCATCACAATTATGTAATAAGCTGGCGTGTTTCTCATTGTCAAAATACTAATAACAATTGTACTCTTATAATTATAAAGATAAGTTTGGAATACTTTAAAGGAAACAATTTATTCATCACCTTCCTCACACTACTACCGAGAAGAATACTGGAGAGCTCATTGCTCTGATACAAACAATCTACAGAACCCATGTTGCAATTCTACCGAAATGACCCCAGGACTTGAACCCAGCACATGAACTGAAACTTTGAAAAACTATTGGTTCCTGAATGTGGAAAATGAATTAAGGAACACAAAATTGTTTTAAATTAACAGTTTTGAAAAATCAACATCTAGCATCAAGATGGAAGCTGATAGCATCTGGACAATGTCCTGGTACCACTTCAGAATGACAGTTAATTGCAAAGGAAAGGACAACTAACCAGGTACATAATATCAGGACCATGGGGAGAGAGAAAAAGAGGAAACCGTAGATAAAGAAGAGTAATCAAGACTAGAAGACATTGTACAGTAGAATTGCAACTTCCTTAATTTATACATGTGTTGTAAGAAGAAGCAGAAAAGTGAAACTGTCAAAGATAAGTAAAGAAAATGTTATAGTGAAAATGAGAGAAATGGCAATAGAGGAAACTGTAGATAAAAGAGGTAACCTAGTGGAAGATAAAATGAAAATGGTGATTTAACAAGGCAAGATCCAGTCAAAGAAATGTTAGAAAAAATGAAACAAATAATGGAGGGCTTTATTAGCTGAGAAAATAAAACAGAGCATAGGAATGATTTAGGACAGAAAATAGATCAAGATAGTGGTGCTGTTTTTATGAATAACGAATGTGATGGTGATGAGCTTTTGACTCTTATGTTATCTCGGTCGTGGTACTGGATGGAATGAACATACACTCGGATTTAACTTTGGTGAAATATTTTATTCACACCTTCTTGTTCACAGTATTTAAATCATATTACAGTCGTAAGTCTTTTATTTCAGTGGATCGACTTCCCTAGCATCGCCGGGATTTAATGTTTAAAAATTTAGCGATATTTTGCTAAAAGTGTTTTCTATCACTTTACACTTCGTCTATTTTACGTCCTTTTATTTACTCGCACACTTCGTATTAACTAACTTATTAAAGTTAGCTAATGTCTCACTTGTTTTACACAAATTAACGGTCTTTAAACACTCAGTAAATTTACTTTCACTATTTTATGACGCGTACACATAAAAATACGTCCATCTTCACCAAACACATAGACACTAATAACTAGACTATTGGCGACGCATTACACTTCTTTTTGTGTACATCCGCGTATGCGTTCATCGAATAGTTCCCGCATTGTTAGGGAAGCGATCCTTAGCCATTCTCCCTTCGCTTTCAATATTGAACACATATAATTCTTTTATTTATACATATATAATAAAATTAAATATGGAAATATTTATGACGTCTTTAAACAAACTTAATTGTTTGTAACAATGAACATTAGTAACATGTTTTCGTCATTTAACCAACTCATACCAACATCAAAAACAAATTACACTCTTAACAAATATTCACATAAACAATTTTCTTTTGGGGTCTTCTAATATTCTGTCTCAATAGAAAGGAAGATGCAGATAGTAGAAGAAGAGAAATATGAAAATTAAAACAAGAAAGATTTAAGACAGAAAATAGAACGAAACAGAAAAAAAATTAAAGAGGATAGAAGAGTCATTCCATGTCAAATCGAACAAAATATGGCAAAAAATGACCTTGATCTCTCAGATTTTCTTGAAAATTTTTTGGTGTTTTGGTACAAAATACATTTGACCTGTGTTTCTTTGTTTTATAAAAAAAGAAATTATTTTGGCAGATATTAATTTTTGAAATGTCCCAAAAATTGCGTGCTCCTCACTCTTCAATCCATCATACCTCCGATTGTAATGAAGCAAATTACTTGATCTTTGGCTCAAATTAAAGAAAAATCGCAGTATTTCATGAGATATTTATTAGAAAATTTTATTAATTATTATTAATATTATATTTTATATGATTAAAGTTTTAAAGTTAGATAATAACATAAACTCGACCATTTAAAAATCTGGAAAAAAAACTAAAAATACAATGAAGTTTATTCAATATTCTCAGAAAAAATCAGAATGGTGTCTCTAATAGTTCAGTTTTAATTAACTTACTTGCAAATCAGTGCAGCGGAGTCGCGAGGCAGCAGTGACGGCTACAGTAACCTCGCACTATTGCCACCTTCCATTACGGCAACTGTCCACTGCTTGAGGTTCCATAGTTGGTTAAACACTGGCCTACTGATTCCAAGGTCGCAGGTTCAAATCCGGGCCAGACCGATGGTTTTTAAGTGTGCTTAAAAACGACAGCTCCATGTCAGTAGATTTACTGGCATGTAAAAGAACTCCTGCGGGACAAAATTCCGGCACACCGGCGACGCTGATGTGATCCTGGCAATTGACAGCATCGTTAAACAACAAAATAATTTTTTTTTTGAGGTTCCATGAACGTTACAAAGTACAGTAAGGAGAACACTGCTAGCTGACACTATTATATGTGCACTATTAGCATCTTCAAAATGTTTTTAAAATATGCATTTTAAACTAATGTTTCCATACGACACACAACTTTACCTCCTTCTTCGAAAGAAAATTGTTTCACTAAAGCTTCAGCTTTTGACTAAGGAATGAAGGGAGTGTAATTTTACAGCACAGCTAGATCCATCGGTCTTGGCCCCTGACCTTGACTGGAAGTCCTGTTGGCGAATCCATAGCTTTTGCCTCTTTCATCAGCTCATATTGTATAATTCTGCGAATGAAGCCATGCACAGCATCTTGAGGGAGGGGGAAGCTACTGATGTCTGCATGATCTGAGACAGTCCTTGCTAATTCACAGGTACTTTTTACTGCAGCGTGCAGTTGAAGACATAGATCTTTGCGATAAAGAGTGAATATAGTGAATTTGTGAGACATTGATCATATCGTAAATCAATTATGCCACCTGTACGTTCTAAATTAGGGACCAAAACATTACACAGAGTAGAGAAATTATTTCAAATGTATGGACGTACATGAAGGAAGAAGCTAAAAGCAAAGAACTGCTTACATCAGAAGATTTTTTCAAAAAAATTGAAAAGTTCAAAAGCACGTATCAGATGCCACAGGAGTATCAGAAAGAAGGTACATTGTGGAGACATTTTTCTGCATGGACTGTACTGCCTTAGTAAGAATAAGTTATCCGAGTAGCTTAGCTGACGCACCAATTCACATGCTGTCTGCAGTCATCTGGCTTGTTACTCACTTTCAAGGCGAATCCAGCTATAGGAATGGATCACTACTTCCTGTCCTCCGTGAGCGCTTGCAGGCCTCCAGAAAAAAAATTGTAGCAAATGCACTAATGCAAGCTCCATAGTTTATAACATCTTATTTTATAGATAAAATGTCACATTGATTTAAATTCTCTTTTTGGTTTTACAGAATATACCATAAAAAAAATACAGTCCAAAATTTATGTGTAATAATGATTGATCTAAAGTTGTTAAAAGTGTTGTATTTAACCTTTCCAGTGTGCCAAATCCCAACTCTCAATTCTATATATATGGCCTTAGACTAACAAGTGATTTTATATTATGGTGCGCGCAGAAATTGCTTAGTTTCTAATAGCCATAACTAAGCAAGTAATTTAAAAATACGGAAATAAAAAAATACAGGTCTCCTTATTTGATGCCTATTATTCATAAAATTTTGAACCTCCTATGCTCCTATGAAAAAGTCGTGTTTTACGGGTGTTCGATTTGACATGGATTGACCCAGAAGAGATGTACATAGCAGAAAAATTGAATTGAAGCAGGAAATAGAACAAGGTAGGAAAAATTTGAAATGAGAAAAAGAACAGAGTAGGAAAGAATTAGGTGAGATTCAGGAAAGAAAATAGAACAGGGAATAATGTAAGAAAAACATAAAAGGATAAATACCAATTTGAAAAATGTTGAAAAATAAATGAAAGAAACAGAGCATTTTAGAAAATAAAGTAGAAGACATACTCGTAGGAAACAAAATAGGTGATTTAGAAATTGAGATGAAAGAGAAAAACAAAAATTCTGGAAGAAGAGATAGGAAAATGTAGAATTGAAATGGCAGGGTGTAAAAGCAGTTTAGAAGGTCAAATATTGGAAATAAAAGTAGGGTTGTCTGAAAAGATATATAAAATGAAAATGCAACAAAACAGCTTGGAATTAGGACAGGAAAAGGAAATGATGGTGGTTGAAAAGGATATAGTGCAGAAAATTTTGTTAGCAACAAATGAAAGTATAAGTAGTATCAAAAGAGAAAATGAGCTAACTAAAAATGTGTAAACTAAACTTGACAAAATTGCAACTGAAATGCAAGCACGATAAGTCATCATAGGCATAAATGAAAGCCAAAACAAAATGAAAAAGGTAAATAAAGTGTCCGTCAATAATTGATAATTTGCAAAAAGAAAAGGAAAATGTGTAAAGCTTAAATGCTATGACGATAATGATGATAAATGTCTTCTGAAAGTTACCTCCATTTATTATATTTCACACATTGCCAACTGCAAATTATGTGCTACTAGAGGTAATGCAATGAAAGCTTGCCAACGAGATCTTCACGAAACCTTGGTACTACTCGGATAAAGTCGGGTTACCTTGCTGAATTGAAGGTCAAATGCCACTTCCACCCTCTGCATTGTACTTGCCAGTCCTACAGTCTATTCCCCTTTTACTCATTCTCTGCGATATACATACATACCTCAAGACGTTAGATATTTGAGCCCATAACGGATTACTGTCACCCTGTAACAGGATAACAGTATGCATTTTATGAAAATAGTGTTCTGCACATCCAGCAGATTGGCAAGCTTTTGTTGTGTCAGCTCTGCTGCTTGCTACTTTCATTTCTCACACATTGACAGCCGGTGTAACACGTTACCTAAGCCTGTCCATGGCAACATTACCAAAGTTTCAATGCAGTCTGTTTCAAAAGTAGCTTTTGCTTTTTTTATTTTAATCCACCCTTAATTAAGAATATCACATGTTTAACTCATTGGAAATATGCTGAAACTGTTTCTTTAAATCAACAGGGCTTTGGCAGATATGGATTCTGATGGAAGACTTTCTTGCGAAGAATTTGTTCTAGCATTACATTTATGTGATATGGCTAAGGCTGGAGAGAAAATTCCACCAACAGTACCTCCTGAGTTGATACCTCCAACTTTCCGCAGACAACGACAAGGTAGCTTATCAGGAGGCAGTGTAGGTGGTGTTGGTGCTGAACAGGCTGAAGGCAAAGATGCATCAGCAAGTTTACCTACTGGTAAGACTGGATGTTGGAAATTGTTAATGCTTTCTTCTCGATTCAGAATAATTAGAATTATGGTAGATAATTAACCTTCTTAAGCATCACTGCTCTAAAGGTGCTTGTCTGCACTTATTGGGTCCCAGTACACACAAAATCTAATATTTTGTACTCTTTGCACACAAAGCTGAAGCAAAATTTTGGATTCATGATACTGTGTCATATCTCTCTCTGGTGGAGGCTAAAAGCGTCAACTTGGTGACTAAAAGGTAAACAGTACCAGTTTGGGTTTCAATTTGCTTGTAACATGCAACTTTTAAAACTTTGTGATTAAATATCTGTTACAGTTAGCAAAAGTTATCTTGACATCATGCAGTTTAGGAAGTGCTGTGGTGTTGTAAAACTTGTCACCTAGGTATAAAATTACTTGCATATATATTTTATGAGAACCTTCACTCATCTTTTTAAAATGAAATTCTAAAGATCACATTTTATAATTAGAGCACATCATCAGCTTCTTTGTTTACTGCTTGTTTATTTAGCTACTAAGGTTGCTGCTGCTAGGTGTTGGATAGTTCATTATCGAAAGTCGAACAAAATGTTGATACTCATTGAGCAGTTATTCAGAATTCATTACACCATCTCTATTCTTTAAAATAGATATTTTCTCCCAAATCATTAAATCTAGAAGTCCATTTAAATCTTAAATTGTTTAACTTGTGGAATTATTTCATGATTCAGTGATCTGATAATGCAAGCAAGCACTGTACTTATACATGCATTCCCACAAAGTTGACTGCATGGAAGTCGGAGAGATACTAACCTGACACCCCTATGGTCTTATAAATACAAAAGTGAACTTGACCATAAGCCACTGCACAACTTTTCTCCATTTGTCACATCTAAAAAATACTTCTGTACAGTGTGTGTAAAGAGAAGTTCACCGCTGGTGAGGTTACAAGCCCCAGCAGGAAGAGACCATGCTCCAGACAGTGTTGGATGTTGTACGTGGTGGTTTCATGGTGTCAGCAATCTGCCCTAAGGTTCACCACTTCTTCGCTAATATTGAACCTCCACCTTACAGTGCTGTTGGCAGTTTACTCCTATTCTGATCTTCCAGGTTTAAGTGATATTCCCTCCACAAACTGCCTGCTGGAAATGGATTTTGAGTTTGTGAGCAGAAAAAGAAAGATTATTCTAAAGTAAGAACAAAATTAGAAACTAAAAACTTCACTTATCTTAGTAATATTGCAAGTTCGTTGGTGGTTCTCAAAGAGAATGAGTTGGAGTCAACTCGAAACATTGTTAGCTTTGCACCAAAGAACTTGCAATATTACTAAGATAAGTGAAGTTTTTAGTTTCTAATTTTGTTCTTACTTTAGATTCTTGTTGCTTCACTGTTAATAGCTTCAATTTCCTTAAGAAAGATTATTGTTGTGAACAGAGATGACATTGTAGGCAGATATTTTCTTCCATAAAATAAAAGAACTAAGAAAACATAGAAGGGGTACTATTTGGATGACACCTGGATTCATAAAGTGTAGGGCTTGAAAATCCTATGGGGAAGGTTAAGTACCTGATACTGCTGCACATAGGAAATGAAGATAGTTTTGTTGAGGTTGGCAAGCTTATGTTTATTACAACCACAGACTATAACAAAATGAATGATAGCGTTTTCAAATGCTGGTTTGAAAAGATAATGCCCAAACAGGGACATCGTGATGGGCAATGCCCCCTACCATGGTATGAGATTAGAAAGTGTACTAAACCATTCTTGGAGAAAAGGTGACATCATAGTGTGGTTACAGAGTAAAAGCATTGCTTTCAACAAGGATCTGGCAAAGGCAGATTTGTTGGCATTGGTAAAGAAACGAAAGAGGATGAAAAATATGTAATCAATGAAATGGCTAAGCTTACAGGTCACACTACACTCCAACTGCCACTGAAATCTGATATAGATGGTATAGAATCAGTTAAGATTTATATCGCCAGGAATAAAACAGCCTTCAAACTCCAAGATTTGCATGCACTCCTGAAGAGCTGAGTGCTAGTGTTCAACATGTGATCAGGGAAGAAATAGTGTGTGAGATTACACAGCCAACCAAAATCAAGCTGTTTGTCTAGCAGTTTGGAAATTTTGCAAACAGAAGGAAACAAAGCATGAAAATCCTTATAGTGTGAAGTTATGTTACTTTTACAAGTTGTAGTTACTCGTGGCATTAGGATCCTAAAAAGTTGTTTTTAAATGTCTTGTGTAATAAGGATAACTGCATATATAGTAAGCCATAAACTAACAGTAGCATAAAGTTGAATACACTCTTGTCATCTACTTGAAGTGCAGACAATAGATACAGCAAAATGTAATCATATTTTATGAGTGTGCACTGACTTGTTAATCATAGTCTTATGTTTGGTAGCCTGAAATTAATTTCTACCTTACTGTTTGATTACCCTATATCTTTAAGGTGAACCTGCAACAGAGATTGGAGCAACATAGGTGGCAGAGTTCATTAAAGCACTCACTCCGTGAATGGGAGGATCATGGTTCAAATTCTGCTAGAACCATCCTCCCTGACTTAGGCTCTTTCTGGTTTTTTCTCAGTCCTTATAATTGGCAAATCTTTGGGAGGTACCCTATATTTAAGCCTAGAATGTTTTTTTTCCCTGGTACCACTTCTGTAAAACAAACAAGCGCTATTCTGTGGACAATTTTCGATTCATTATCTATTTTTATTTTAAGCTTTTCTTGTTAACAGTGGCCAAATGAAAACAGCTTGTTACTAGTTTCTAATAAGCCAGTACTGCCACTATTTCTAAACATATTTCCTTCACTACCATTTTTACTGTCACAGGTTCCATTAAATGTTGAGTTACTGACCATGTGGAGTGGTTAACTGACTTATGCTGCACACTGTATATCCTAATTGTTAGACTGAGTTCACAGTTTTAAAGTCTTTCATTGTGTTTTAATGCAGACAAATTCTGCAAATGTGACTTTTGCATAGCTTAGTGAAACAGTCAAAATCATACATGGAGAGATACATATTGAATATCTGCACTATAGTTTTTTATTTTTTGAGATTTGATTAAATTACCTGATTAATGATTTCAGTTACATTTGAAGACAAGCGAAAAGAAAACTTTGAAAAGGGTCAGGCTGAGTTGGAAAGAAGACGCAAAGCTTTATTGGAGGTCCAACGAAAAGAACAAGAAGAAAGAGAAAGAAAAGAAAAGGAAGAACAAGAGAAACGGGAAAGAATAAGGTATTTATGGCTTAATTAAAACTATACACCATATTTGAGAGGTAGAACTGGAACTTAAAAATTCAATGCCACAGCTGGGACTTGAACCACAGAACTTCCGCTTACCAGGTGGCTGCTCTAACCATTGAGCTACTGTGACAATCTGCCAGAATGGCATTGAATTCTCAAACCAGTTCGTATTCCTCCTGGTAAACCACAAAGACAGTCTCACATCAGAGACAATTACCCCAATGGTGACTTACTATTGCAAGTACTTTATGTCCCGGGATTAAATAACCTTCAGAAGGTAATTATTATTTATTTATGCCAACAAACTTACTGTTGGTGTTTTTAAACACATAACTGTGTGTGGGCAATGTTTGAGAGGTAGAGCTGGAACTTAAAAATTCAATGCCACAGCTGGGATTTGAACCACAGACCTTCCGCTTACCAGGTGGGTGCTCTAACCACTAAGCTACTGTGACAACCTGTGGTTTACTGGAAAAAATACGAACTGGTTTGGGAATTCAATGTCATTCTGGCAGGTTGTCACAGTACCTTAATGGTTAGAGCACCCGCCTGGTAAGCAGAAGGTCTGTGGTTCAAATCCCAGCTGTGGCATTGAATGTTTAAGCTGCAGTTCTACCTCTCAAATCATTACAGGAACTATTTACTGTAGGATGATTTCAAAGTGTTGTTGTTGTTAGCTAATGCTGGATTTCTGACAATGAAATCATTAATCCTCTTGCTCTCCCATATTTTTCACTGATGGATGGGGCATTAGAAGTGGCCGGGCATATTTGAAGGTGGCCTCGATCCATTTCCTCTTGCAGATCACATAGAGGACAGAGTGGTGAAGAATATATCCCAATTCTGTTTAAATGTTTTGCCAGACAATCATGTCCTGTAATCAACCTGAAGGTTGCAACTGCTGTTTTTCGAGGATACTCCGGAATTACTGTTTGAATGTTTGGTAGTTCCCATCTTTTATTTTTTGATTTTTCATAGTAATATTTTTCAATAATTTTTTTGAATTCAGAGTTGACTAATCTTTTAGCTGCATAAAATGGTAGATTTACTATTGATTTCTGCACATTGCCAGTACCCTTTTTTGCAAGAAAATCAGCTTTCTCATTACCACTCAGTCCACAGTGAGCTGGTATCCATTGGAAGACTAGGTGTTTTTGAAGTGCTGTTAGATGGGTAAGGATTTTCCAACATTCTATAATTGTTTGGTTTTTTGGTGACAACTTGGAAGTAATTGCTATAATTGCTGCCCTGGAATCTGAGAGAATAACTGCTTGCTGAAAATGTGAAATTCTGTACAAAAGATTTTGTAGGGCCATTCGAATTGCTTCAATTTCTCCATCAAAGTTTGTAGTTCCATAACTTAAAGATTTGTAATAGGAAAAGAGGTGACATGTGACTCCAGCACCTGCTCCATCTTGGTTTGATATCAATGATCCATCAGTATAAATATGGAGCCATTCGTGTTCTGGAAATCTAGTATGGATTGTCTCTAATGCCAATAATTTTAGAACACTAGTTGGAGTATCACTTTTCTTAACTTCTTCTGTCAGGTGTAAATAATATGTGATGTCTAATGTTTGTGTCGGATTGACTTTAGATATGAAGTTTTCCTTTGAATTAGGAAGGTATACATTCTTCTTGATGTCTTGAATTTTGGAAAGAAAGCTCTCCTGAGCCTTTAGTGTATGTGTAAAATTTCTCTTGTGCCATGTATTGAATGGGAGTCTGATCAACTTTTTGTGTTGAATAAGAGCCGCTTTTTCTATTTCATATTCAATGGGGCATTGGTTGGTTAGTATTTCCATAGCTGCTATTGGTGTGGTTTTGATAGCACCTGTAATTAATCTCAGACTTGCAGAAAATGAATGCATACGCGTATGAATACAAACGCATTATGTAAAGAGACACCAACTTTATTCTTTCTTAGTGTCCTAGCCTCCGGAAAGGAAAGACACGTTTTGTGACACGCGTAGATGTGAATGCTAAAAGTGACCTAAAATAACTAACGTGAAAAGACTATCAAGGAAGTATATTCATGTGCAACGAAAGTTAATTTAAATGTAACGAGTGTAATATTCAACGAGAAAGGTGCAAATAAAAGTGATATAGTGAAGTTACATCCTGTGTTCGTTCATTTCACCCATACCACAACCTGGGATAGAAAAAGAAACTCAGCTCAACACTACAAAACATTGTAATAAAAAGACAGCATTAATATAAGATATTTTCTAAGTGTAATGTATCCTGATCACTGGATCAGTAGAAGAGCACCATTATCATTATCATTTACCAGCTCTAACCTCTTAGGATTTTTTTCTTTTGGGGACATATTCAGACTCTTGTGTACGAGATGCCAGTTAGTAGTGAAGAGGAGTTAATGGCCAGGATCTTCGTAGCATTTGATGCTATTAGTGATATGCCAGATATTTTTTAAAGAACTCGGCAATCATTACTATGATGCTATCAACTAAGCTCTGAAGTTCACCATTGCCATTTTGAACATTGTTTATAAACACTTATGCACCTATCTTCCTTCCATAGAAGTTTGAAAACAATGTTGTTATAATCAATTTAATTTAAAAGGTGAGTCAATAACACTAAAAGTTGTTGTTTAGTGTTATTAATTGACTTATGCACCTGTTTGACTCTTGTTTCATTTTTATTTTGTTTTAAGCCTTTTCATGGTGGGAAAAATTTGACTATCAATGGCAGTATTTGCATGTTATTGACAATAATATGTATTGTAAGTCAATTAAAAGATTTGACCTGCTTCACAGCACATAGATTTAATGCCATATAATTAAATCAAGATTTTAAACAGGAAGTTTTAGTACTGAATTTTTTAAAACTAAAGATGTGAGGCTACTCTTATTTCAAAACTCTCCTAATCTCTTGCCCTAAAATTATTCGGTGTTATTCTGACACATTCTGTATATTGTATATCCTGCAACCACTGTATGGTGCTCCATGTGATACCATGCAAATCAAAATTAAAATCTTTGACTTTGCATTAATGTGTGGCAAAAATCACATAATACTCTAAAAAGTGGAAGATCTCATGGACAAAAATGTATTCATGAAATTTTGGTGTATTTTGTGAACAAGAAAGCCATTTATTACATGTCAGAGAACCTAGAAAAGCAAAACAGCAACTTTTCCACCAAGAATAAAATTGTGCAGAAACACCTTCATGGAATTCCAGGGTCCATCGTAATAAGAGAATAAAGAAGACTTAAGTGATAGTCAAATATTTTAAGAATGAATAATGATGTAGCGGTTGAAAAAGTATGAAGTATTTGACCATCCAGACCTATAGTGAAGAATATTTTGGAAATGGTCAAGGACACAAAACTATTTGTTTTGCGGAACTTGTGTGATTTAACGAGATCTAAATCTTTTGTGCAGTAAATTTGTGTCTGTTCCTTACAGTTTACAAGTTATAAAAAATTTGTTCAGAGTGAAGATGACTTTGTATGCTATTTCCATAAGATTTAAATTATACACTTTGTTATGCAAATATCTTAAACATATGGTAGTTTAATAAAAATTATTAACCATTTTTAAGAAAATAAAAAATAACAAACCTTTTTCTAAAGGATAATTTGGTGTGGGAAGATTTTGTTAGAAACTTTGTTGCATTGCTGGAGGACACTAAACTTAAATACCAAGTTTGGTATTTAACTGTCTTTTTATTTTTGAGTTATGCTGTTCACAGACATACACATGCGGACGTATGCATGGACCTGTTTTGCTAAAAATGTGTTTTTTTGGGGGGGAATGGGTTCAGGAAATCTCTGTATTTTCTGTGAGATCTCTGTATCCAATTTTTGGGTGGAATGCTTCCTCTGCTTACTATAGGTAGCAGCAGAGAAAGAATGTAAAAAGAGAACAATGAAAATTTTGTTGTAGGCTTGCCTTACTGATTGACAATAGAACATGGTATGTGAGAATTGGTTATAAGTGGCTAATGTTTGGTACATTTATATCTTCCCAGGCAAGAACAAGAGAGGCGCCGGCAGTTAGAATTTGAGAAGCAGCTACAAAGACAAAGAGAGCAAGAGCAAGAACGAGAGGAACAGCGGCGAAGGGCACAGGAGCAACGAGAAGCTGCAAGAAGGTATAGCCTCAGCTGATTTTTTTTTCTGTATGTTTTTCTTCTTTCCACTTATTAAAACTAATAGGTTCTGAGCACCTTGGCATCTTGTTTTCTATGTGTCATTCAAAGGAACACTCACATTGAATTCATCATTCAAAGAATTCAATTTCTAGCACTTTGTTATGTGTGTTCTGTTCTGGCTCAAATGAACTCTGTAGTTAGGGTAAACCTAACACAAATGGAAAATTATAAAGAAAACGACTGGTAAACACCGCTCAAAAAATGAAATAAAATAAATTACATAATTTCAAATTGCTACAAAAGAACCACAACAGATAGCAACATTATTTAATGAGTATTATATTCAGTTAGAGAAAATTTACTGTTACAGTCCAAACAATGTGTGGAAGGCCCTGTTTCCTATTTAAGGTAAAAAAGCTTATAAAATTGTTATTTTATCAGTTGGGGAATTTGTCATTCTGGCAAGTTGCCATGGTAGCTTAGTGGTTAGAGCAGCTGTGCGTGAAGCAGTAAACCTCTGGTTCAAATCCCGGCTATGGCATTGAATTTTTCAGTCGTAATTCTACCTCTCAAGCTTAGAAAAGTTTGAGCGGTAGAACTGGAACTTAAAAATTCAATGCCACAGCTGGGATTTGAACCACAGACCCTTCGCTTACCAGGCGGGTGCTCTAACCATTAAGCTACTGTGACAATCTGTCAGAATGACATTGAATTCTCAAACCAGTTCGTATTTTTCCCAGTAAACCACAAAAGCCATCTCACATCAGAGACAATTACCCCAATGGTGACTTACTATTGCAAGTACTTTATGTTCTGGGATTAAATAACCTTCAGATGGTAATTATTATTTATTTATGCCAACAAACTTAATGTTGGTGTTTTTAAACACACAAACTGTGTGTGGGCAATGTGTGTGTGACAACTACATAAAAACTAATAGTTACAATCCAAGAAGCCACAAACAAGCAATTTTCAATAGTTTAACACATAGATTGGTAAACATCCCTCTTTCAGCAGAAGAATACAAAACAGAATATTACAAAATAATTGAAATAGCACAAAAAAACGGCTTCCCCAAAGAATTAGTAGATAAAAACGTATAACGAACAGAAAAGAAAAAGTTATTAAAAGAAGCTACAACTCTCACAGCAGGAAAAACAAAAATGACATTCAAAAAATTCACATATCATCCATGGGCCTTTGATAAATTTAAAAAAGTGTTCAAGGAATACAACATTCAGCTAGCACCAGTAAACCATTACTCCATAAAAAACCTGCTACTTTCAAACATCAAAGATGCTATTCCACCTAACAAAAAATGTGCCTTATACCAAATTGAATGCAGTGATTGTAATGAAATATACATAGGAAAAACCAAAAGAAATTTAGAAATTAGATCCAAGGAACACGTTAGGAACATCAAGAGTAAACAATTAGAAAAATCAGCAGTTGCGTTTCACTTTTGGACAAAAAATCATGACATAAAGCAAGAACCGAAATTTCTCAAACACATAACCGGAAAACAAGAACTGTCCACATGGGAACAAATCCTCATTTTAAAAAATAGAAACCGAGTACTTAATTTCGACATTCCTCAGAAAGATATTTTCAGCAAGTTCCGTGAACCTTTACCAGAAGAAACATCAGAAGAGGCATCGCCATCCGCACCATGAAACACCATGGAAACTCAGTTATTGTCTGGTTGATAATGGAGGAAAGTTAACCTTCGAAACGCGTTCCAGAAAATTATTTTGCAAGTGTTGTTTAGTGTTATTAATTGGCTCACCTTTTAAATTAAATTAATCATAACAATACTGTTTTCAAACTTCTATCAAAGGAAGATACCTTCTGATCTACTTGATTTTCTTACTGTAATTTATCACTGACCATGCCTCCTTACATTTATGAGTTGTATGAGTTGCAAAAGGTGGAAGATAGAAGAGAATGGGCTATCGTCATGAAGGAGGCATTAGTTATACTTTAAGAGCTGTATGCCACAAATTATGAAGAAGAATGAGTTGTTGCAGAGTCCTGTCTGTTAATTCTCTGAAACAAGGGGGCAAAATTGTATACACATATGTACGGGCGTCAACCGTTGACTTGAAAAAAATTGGACCTCGCCGCGAAGAATGGTCTATTTCACCATTGCACACACTATTGAGACTCACTTACAAAATGTGCGCCTAATTACAGGATCACCTGGTTGGAGAGCATGTACTTCAGTTATTTTATGTGGCTTTAAGTTCAGCAATTTAGTAACTTCGCACAGAGCCATAAGAAATGCCTACCTGTTGTGAAACACGCCTAAGTGATTTTTGGGGGGAATTCTCCAAACAATGACTGATATTGTCTAATGTTTCTTCGGTAAGAACCATATGCCATCTTTTAGATTTTCTAGCCTGAACACTTCTTGTGGCCTGAAACTTACTGTAAAGTTCATGGATTGTTGTGTATGGCTTGGAACTTTTACACCTGGAAATCAACAAATCGTACTTTCACTTGGCGAGCTGTCTGAGTTAACACATACGAATCACAAATAAACGCACAATGTACAGTAGAAAACATATGCTGAGCCATAATACATTTTGGGACCAAGTACAGAACAAAGTAAATCACTCTTAATAACTGAATCACATCACATCACCATCAATTCAGTGCTGCAAGCAGAGCAAAACTGCATCAAAAGCATGACTTTGTTTACAGCAGCAGTGGATACACCCAGTGGAGATACACAGTGCAGATGGTTCAGAGGTTTCTTGCTCTCCCAATAGCACGGTATTTGTGTTGTATTACTGCATAATTAACTATAAAAGAATGTAATCATACTGAGTTCACTCAAAATTTGTAAAATCATTATTTGCATCTCTTGTGCCTGAAATATTTTAATTTCCTTGTTTGTCAAGGCATTCTAACCTAAAGATATAATGCTTCCTTATATATATTGTAAGCTGATGTACACATTGAGAATGCATAACTGAAGTAAATTCTTTAACATGGTAATAGTCTTCAAGATTTATAGTGAGGTGCTTTTGAATGTGGATATTTAAAGTAAAATATTGTTTTTGGAAGGAATGATTGACAGTTGAGGTAGGCATATTTCCTGTTTTATTTACAGCAATTGCAGTTAAGCTCTTTTTGAATCATTCAGTTGCAAATTTTAATAGTATTACAGCATTCATAAAGATGGTAGGAAAATCATAACACCATGCAAAATAAAAATAGCCATGCACTTTGCTGCTCTTAAGGAGCTGCTTTATCAGAAAGAGGTTCTATTAACTTGTATAATTTTATATTTCATATAAATTATATAAATAATGATGTTCCTGATAAGGAAAAGGGGGGGGGGGGGTGCGTTGCATTAGATTTGATCCAAGTTTTGGCCATCACTGTTGATCAGCAGTATCATCAGGGTTGCCAACCCGTACGATAATTATGGGGGCATACGATAATCATAATGTTTGTACGATGGTTGCCAACCCGTACGATAATTATGGGGGTGTACGATAATTTGAATGTATGATAGTTCGATACCGGCAAAATATCATTTTCACTGGTTTGTCACACCAGCGAAATGAAACAAATTACAAATAGCGACACCTTTTGCCCTCATGGCCTGTCTCCACCCCTCTAGGGCAACTATTTTATGTCATACTAATCCTTCTTCCCTTTATCCTCTTGTTGCCAGTGTGTCCAATCTCAATGAAGAAGGCACTGTTCAGAAAATTGATGATCAATGGAGAAAACTCGGATTATGTGATATTCCGTGTGAAATAAAGAACATGCCTGAACCTGACAGTTTCTGGAGTGCTGTTAAACACATGTGTCACCTTGGTGGAAATACTGATTTCAAAGAACCAAGCAACCTTTGTATTATCGGTGATTTCGTTTGTATAATCTGTTGCCCCACAGAAGCTTCTTGCGAAAGCTTTTCCTAAACTGGGTTTAGTAAAAACCAAAGTTAGAAACAGATTGGCGCTAGATACGGTAAATGAACTTATTCTGTCATCTCAGCTTATGACAGAGCGTGGTATATCCGAAAATCTGCAAGTCACCGAGAGGATGCTAGGGTTTACCCCAACAACAAATTTGTATAATGCTGCAACAGTTGAGGAAGATGAACTTTCAGATGAATAGTACGAGAAACATGAGTACTAAAGTTGTAATACTGATTGAGGTCATCAATCTTGTAAGTGAATATAATAAACATAATTACTTTTACATTTTCATAAGTGTTATACTGATATTTTTATTGTTGTAGCATTTGGTTTATGGTGTACGATAATTTTGAATCCATATCTATAATTTTGAGTGGCTGGTACGATAATTTTACTTTTAAATGTTGGCAACCCTGAGTATCATGCCTTAAGTTGTTCAGGTATTCTAAGCATGCCTGAACAAGTTCAGCTATACCAGGCACAGGAATTAGGTGTTGCCGAATGGGCTTACATTGGAAGCAAAGCTCCCAACTCTGGAATAGTTTTTCCTTCTGGTCCACTACTTAATTGTAGCATAATGTTTTCTACATGTGTACTAAAGTTGAATTTGTAATATTTGCCCATTAATTCTCAAAACTGCAAGTGGAGTCAATGACTGCCATACCCTCTGAACATCAAGGGAAGCGTATCAGAAACTTCATTCTAAGACCAGCTTTGCAAGAACATCTGAGAATTAGTTGACCCTTTGTGCAGGTCACTGAAGTTAAATATTTACTTCTGTAGAAAAATAGTATGTAACCTCTCTTGGCATATTGTTGGTGGTTTTTGTACAGGCTGCCAAATTAGCTTACCTTTTTGATGTTCTCTTGCCATTGGCTGTTGATTGTTGTCATTTGTCATTGTAAATTACATTACCCATTAAATTTATGCCTAAGTTTTATACCGTTATGTTAATGCTTAATTGTCTTGGTGAATGTCCCTAATGTAGGGAATGTTTGTGCCTTTCATTCATTTACTGTGCATTAAGTAAACTAAAATGTTGTGATAATTTTTCACAGAGAAATGGAGAGACAACGGCAGTTGGAATGGGAAAAGCAGCGTTGCCAAGAACTTCAACAGCAGCGACAAAGAGAACAGGAAAAAGTTCTTCGACTGAAGGCAAAAAATCAGAATCTCACAATAGAACTTTCTCAGCTGGTTAGTAACAACTTAGTGTACTCCTTAAGTGGGATGGATGAAATTTAGTTTGCACAATTTTAAAGTTACATACTTCATATTTTATACACAAGTTCCGGACATTACGTGGAACTATTTGGCAGAGTTTTAGTTTTTGTATGTCAATTAGCTTTTTAATTTTTGAAAAGTTTCTTTAAAAAAAAATTTCAGAATGGAATACACTCCACATTTTTTGTGAAAAAGTTTGAAATATTTTTTACAAAGCCAGAAACTTCTTCAAAGAAACTTAACGCGTGGGTTTTGTAATATCTTAACCGTAAGGAAAATCAAAAAAAGAAATATGAACTCTACACACATTTTATTTTTTATCAAAAAGGCATAAAGTTATTCCTAAATCCCAATTGTGAGTCTTTTTATCATGCTTTATAGAATGTGCATTAAAAATTTCAGCCTTCAAGCATCTAATTTGTGGATGTTATTTTGTTTTGAAGGAATAAAAGTGTTGTTAGCTAATGCTGGATTTCTGACAATGAAGTCATTAATCCTCTTCCTCTCTTTGTCACTAGAAGTGGCCGGGCATATTTGAAGGTGGTCTCGATCCATTTCCTCTTTGAGACCACCCACATTCCATTGTAGAAGTCTGATGTTAGATCTTCTATTAATATAATGTTTTGGTTCTCGAGAAGTAGCCCCCGCCCGGAGATCCGATCTAGATTAATCATGGCTTAGAACTATGATACTTATTTGTGTTCTAGTGGAGGGCTTGACTTAACAAAAAGGTATTCGTATTGTATATAGCATCAGAAATACCATCACAATAATTGAGTAGCAAATTACTTAAACTGGAACACATTGTTAGTGTATTTCCTTTATTAAGCAAAATCTGCCACAAGACAACAGCTGCATTGGGACAAAAAATTCTGGTTATTACTGCCAAGCAGGCATTAAATTACACTAACAGAAGTTGGGAGCAATTATTTTTTCTGATGGTTATCAGCAAGAAAAGGAATCTTGCCATATCCAAACAAAAAAGGCAGCATAGTACAAAATAAGTGCAAAGTACAAAAAAGACAAAGTAAAAACATTCTAACAATGTCTGATAAAATAAGAACTGAAGCTTTCCTGGCGACGAACATATTCAAGCTGTTCTCGGGCTTTGAGCCATGGGAGAGATGTACGCTCCCGAAACGTCGATGGCTCTTCATCACTTCACCTGGCTCGAAGCCCGAGAACAGCTTGAAAATGTCTGATAACTTATGAATATCAGGTATGTAAACTTAATTTTTATCTGACAGTCGCCAATCACAGTCATTTTGCCATAAATCCGGACTCTAGTAATTAATATAGGCAGTTCTACATTTATGTAAGTAAACAGTTACCCTAAAATTGTCTAATTGAAATTTGCAAAACTTGTGATCATAAAATATTCCTATCCTTAATGAAAAATATAATATGGAATAAGCTATTCACAGTTTGATGTTTCTGTTCCCCAGAAAGAACTGCTTTCTTACCAATGCTTGAAAGAAGGTAGAGGGAAAGAGGGGAGACAGCTGAATGAAACTTTCAGTAGTTTTGCTAACATTGGTAACTGCACGAGGGATGGAGAATAATTTTTGTGGCATAATTTGATGTATAGTTTTATAACCATTTATGTTTTAAGGGATCCTTTAGTCTTGAGAGTTGACTGTTTTGTTCCAGAATGAAAAGGTAAAGGAGCTCTCGCAGAAGATAAGTGAGACACGAGTTGGAGTGTCTGGAGTAAAGACAACTATAGATGGCATGCGAACGACTCGTGACACACAGCTACAGGAAATGAGTGCCCTGAAGGCTCGACTGAAAGAGCAAAATCAACGCTTGCTTGCCCTCAGCCAGGAGAAGGCTCGGTTAGAAGCTAAAAACAAAATGAATGCAGCTGCTGATACAGCTAACCAAGAACAAGTGAAATTAGCTTTCACAAACAAGCAAATAACACTCAAGCAGATGCGTGATAGGTTACAGGATCTACAAAAAGAGGTATTTAGTTTTTGTCAGTCATTTTATCGCAGTTTTAGGTAGTTTAGGAGGACAAATCATGATACCTTTTTTTTAATAAAGGTGGACCTAAGGGTTTCTGTCTCTGATGCATGGTTTTCAATTTAGTTAATGTACTTAGCATCATTAATTTTCAAGCTCATTTTGTGGTAAAAAAATGGATAGCATTGGTTAATATTTATTTCTATCAATGCATGAAATAACTCTAAAATCCTAAATTTTAGGAGGCTCTCTATATAAGCTACCCTTAATTATAGTGTACCAATTTGAGCAAATTTTTAAATCTGTGAACAAATATTCAATTGATTTTCCTGTTCATGAGTGTGCATAAAGAGAGGTTACTACAAAACCTTAATTTTAAAATGAGTGTAAAAATTTATCTCTTTTTGTGTAACATTTAATGTATTTTCTATAAAAGTTAATGCTATTTGTTTTATTTGCTCAGATAGTTTAAAAAGTATAGCCTCCAGTGGTTTTATGTTATATAAATAACCATAACCCCATGGCACAACAGCCCATATGGGCCAAGACCTACTGCCCAACCGCTGCATCCCCCACCTCTGCCCATCACAGGCATCATTAGTAGGGTGTAGTACTGGAGGTAGGATGTGGTTATTGCTCTGATCACTCGTAGCCAGTAATGCAGACTTCTTGACTGTTATATAACTGATGCCGTTTTTAATGCAACTAATGGAAAGGGCTGTGCTATGAGACTCGTTTTCTGTCTACAAGGTCGTGGTAACAGATGGAATGCATATATCAATGTTTCTTTATCACAATGTATTTATTTATTAACACTTCGATACTTTACACTCTCAGCACCATATTAAATACTTAAAAACCTTTACGCTTTTTTAATTTAGTAGAATTTATGCTGGAAGAAAGTTTGGTGAAAGTTCCATGTTCACATGCTACCAAAACACGTCTTATCACCTTGAACACATAGACGCTACTAAATTGTTTCTTGGCGTCGCTTTTGACACGACACACCGCCATTTTCGTCTTCATCCGCGGTATTCATCCGCGCAAATAGTTCTTTCTCGTTAGGGAAGTGATCCCAATTATCGTCTCCTATTTTTATTATGGAACACAAACAATTCTAATATTTATACACTTTTAACAAACATTTACATGAACGATTTTCTATTGGGGGTCTAATATTCTGTCTCATAAGTATAATATAAATACGTTGTCACAAAAGCAAACATATGTTGCACTGTTTATTCTTTGCCAGTTATCATGTATAGCTGCAGCAGTTTGGTATTGCCACTGTTTTCCACAAAAAGTAACACATATGGAGAATGAAATAGCAACTTGTTAAATTCTTGCAGCCCCCAAAAGGTCTGCACTACAAAGTTTGTTTCACTGCTCTAGATGTGGTGATCTTATAAAAAACTGTGCAGTTGTAATAATCTTTTACTTCTCACTTGAGCTTTAAACCAGTTTTCATTCAAACAGGCTGTTAACTTGGATGTGCATAGACTGTAACATCCACCAGAAATTTTTCACTCAATCAAATTTAATTGTATTGTTGAGTTGTGCTATAGAGTTGCTTTTGTTTTGTTAATCTTAAGGGAAACGGGGACTGAAATTTCCACCAAAAATTACAACATTTGCAAATTTCAGATTATCACTTACAAATGTACCTAAGAACTTCAGGAATCAGGTGCATAAATAAAATGTCAAGTTCCACCATGTTTAAGGTGCCAATGCAAGTTTAAATACTTAGGTGTGCAGTTGACGGAGCAGGTAGAAAGCACCTAGTGATACCTGTTTTGAAACAGTGTTGGAAACTACTACTATACTCCCATTTTTTAAACAAATATTGCTTTACTGTATGTATTGTGACACTGCGAGCCTTGTTTGGGTCAAGTTTCACTGTTTGAAGTCATATTGTAACACTATGAGCCAGTTCTGAGAATACGGAAGCCTGTGAATACATTTGAAATGCATGTTTTCAGAAAACTCAATTTTTCTCAAATTTACATTTTTCAACACATAAAATGAGGCTGGGGCAATAGTTTTGATCCAGTTGTAGTAAAACGTTACATGCATACTGTGCAAAGACACTTGAACAAACCTAATTATTATTTTCAGTTTATGGCAAATAGTTCTTGTAAAAGAAAAGTTCAGATATTTGGCTAATTTTTACATAAGAATATGTGCAAATAGAAATAAATTTTTATCTTGGCAAATAGTGCTATGACTACAAAAGTTATAACTGATTTTGTACTCATAATTATAACAAATAAGAAGCATATAACATTATAAACCTACCTAAAAATAATGGCAGCAGGTGTGTTTTGAAAATGAGCAATATTTTATATGATTGATTGATAAAATTATTAATAGCTGTACAAGTAGCAATCATTTAAATGTGAAACTTGCTACACAGCTTACTAGTGGCCTACTTATAGCCTACACAACATTTTAAGTCAGTAGCTTACATATTAAAGAACTTTGAAATTTCAGTCCCCGTGTCCCTTAAGGGTTCAAATAAATGGAATCATTTTGGATCTTACAATCATAAATCAATATCAGGAAACTGATTGTCACTTATCAAGAGTCAGAACAAAACAGTAACAATGATGTGAGTTAAGTAAACAGTAATTATAATAAATATTTAGATGCAATGCCTATGTATTTTAACCATATTTGATTTGAATGTACATGAACAAAATTGAATGTGGGGCAAGGAGATAGAGAGAAAGGGAGGAATGGGAACACCCAGGTATGAATTGAGTTATTTATGTATGTTCTTTAACTGCTGTGGTTCTCAGTGTCCCATTCTATATTCAGAGTGAAAGACTGCTCAAGTTTGCTCAGATGCCTCTTTATCAGACTTGAGGCTCTTTTACATGCCTAAATTTGTAACAAAGAAACACCCGCTTTACTTCTTTCTGAAGAAAGCCATGCCAAGGATTTTTATGCCTGAAAAAAATCCATTGCCCACTGCTGGGTTTGAGCTTCATCCTTGCAAACTAGAGACTATAGTGTTACACTTAGACCAGGGGTCGCAAACCTGCACCAGCTGTTGATATGACATAATACCACCATCAGGGGCAAGCAATACATCACCCTGTTTCACCCCTCCTTCCCTCACTCAACATGCATGCAAATGAATACAAGCAGTGGTGGATGCTGCATCAATAGACATGGCTCTTTCAAAACCACGAAAATGCAAAGGAACCTTCCTTTTCCAAGAGGAGTGGGAAGGGCAATATTTTTCCAGCGCTATAGGTGAAAATATGAAATGTCTGTTGTGTTTGAAAGGTCTGACTGGTGTTTACTAGTCAAACATTAAACAACATTATAAATGTTGTCACAAAAACTACAACCAAGTCGGTCACAAGTACAATATTGTAAGATATTTTAAAATAATGTTGCAAAACCAATCTTTGTCTATAAATTAAACAATAAAGTTTAAATATTCAGTGAAGCTCACATTCTAGTAAAGAAGTGGATTACAATGTGCCTAGACTAAGTTTATAAAATCTTATACATTGTTATGTAAAACCACAGTTACACATTGATGTTGCAAATTTACAAACACAATTTTGAAATCACAATTACAAAACAAGACTGGTTCACTTTTATGTAGATAACTTGATATTACAACATTTCCATGTCTCCATTCATTGGCTATGCAAATTAGTGCTCTGTGTGAGCCATTTTGTTCCAAACTGAAGATTGTAAAATCTAAAAGCAGATTGCAATTGACAGATAAAAACCTATGTAATCTGTTGTATGTCAGTACTTATGAATTAGTCATAGATGTATGCGAAACCATAACGCTCCCAATGAAGTAAAGAATACATTAAGGAAAAATAAATGTTAAAGCCCTCTCAGTCTGTGTATTTGTATGAAGCATGTATAAAATCAAATGTGTGTTAGAGAAGTGCCTTCACATGCCACTGCAGTTTTCAAACCCCTCCTCTGAAATGTGCATCATGTGAATACTGGGTTGTGTTCCCTGATGTCACAATTTGTGCAATCGTGATGACCCAATTTGTAGACTCCTGCCTTAGAACATCGAGGAGCGCACACGTACACATACATGCAGATGTGCATGTGCGTACGCACACCCATACACATGCACACACCCTTCACCCACATACATGCATGCATGCACCACCCATCCACATAACTATCCATACATACTTTTATAATTTTTTTCTGGGGAATGAGAAAAATAATCTTAAACAGGGATTTACCCTCTTTTCCAAACAAAGTGGTGCCACTTAGTGCACAGTCTTTATTTTTTAATTTGTGCATTATGATATTACAGCAACTGGTTAAAATCAGAAGTGCTTTATTGTCTTTATAAGGAAATAGGGAGTTTTACTATATACCATATTTTATCGCGTAATTCCCTCCCTTTTTTTCTTGAAGAATTTGCTTGAAAACACTGGGGAGGAAATTATGCGAATGGTGCTTCTAGGAATTCAGAAAGGAAGGCAAACCATGTAGTATTATGTAAAAGTTATATAGGTATACAGTAATTTGTGAATGAACTGGTTACATACCACAGTTTCATTGAGCCTACAATGTATTGTTTCATTATTTCTTTTCTCTGATTATTCTGCGGTCTCACTTTCGTCACTATCATCACTATTTTCATTTATATCTGGCTCAGATAACACATCTTCATGTTCACTATTCCACAACATGTCGTCAGAGCCATTAATGGCACAACAAATACCAGTTTTTTTTAAACTCTTCTTAATAATATGACGACTTGTAACAAACTGACTTAAAACATATCTGCAGCTTCACGTTTGAATTTTACGATACGTTGTGACAATGGCAATACAAGTATTTTTGTGGCAAGCATTGTGTCTATTGTTGTCCGTGACAGGCACCGCTGCGTCGATTGTTGTCCATTATCAAGTCATTTGAAGGCCGCTCCAATAAGAACGAACCAGGAGAGGGAATTATGCGATGTTTAATAGGTAAATAATTTAACTGATGAAAAATCATAGGGGAGGGAAATATGCGAGGGGG
The DNA here is from genome assembly GCA_030765045.1 of Tenodera sinensis. Classification (NCBI taxonomy): domain Eukaryota; kingdom Metazoa; phylum Arthropoda; class Insecta; order Mantodea; family Mantidae; genus Tenodera; species Tenodera sinensis. Next base: position 286,864,011 of record CM060962.1, on the reverse strand, counting down.
GGCCTTATGCGTTAAAATACGGTATATTTTACTATATATTTTTCAGTAAATCCACTGGGCTTCCACTCCAGTTTTAGTTTTTACAGGTTGATCTTCATAAAGGTTTTAAAATCAACTAACGCTATAAATCATACCAGCTAACATAGTTACGACAAACAATGTTATGTTATCATACATAGAAATGCATTGTAGAAAACAAAGCAGTTAATTTTTATGTGATATTGCTGCAGATTGAAGTGAAGCTGGAGGACATCGAAAACAACAATAGTCAGCTAGGGGATCTAAAGCAACAGTTGTCATCGCTAGTCCAAGAATGTGAGCAGTTGTATGCTCTTTACGAAGAGCGCAGAAATAAGGTACGTGATTGTTAAACTCTGTCACATCAATATTTTGCCTTTTCTCTCTCTCTAGTACTTTGGTAAGTAGTAGTATTGCATTCAGTGCAAAAATTTGATATCAAGATTTTACCAGAAATACATGTTTTTAGACTCCTGAATCCAAAATAACCAATTACAGGAAAAGGTTGTTACACATGTTTGGGGGTGTGTGTGTGTGTGGGGGGGGGGGGGGTGTAGTGGGTGTGGATGTGCAATATAACTCAAAAAACGAAAATTGAATGATAAGTCTTAGGGGGAGTTGGGACTCAGATTAGGAAATTCTTTGTATCCCAGCGATACCAAATTTTAACCACATTAATGTAGTGTTTAGATATATGTACAGCTGCACAAAATTTTAAGTATATAAGTCAAATAGTTTTTTAATAAAAAATGTTTAATTGATTTTAAAGATACTCTGATAAAAAATGCTCCCCACATCACAATTTTTATGTTTGGCATGAAACTTGGTAATCTGAAGCTTCATGCACTTGCAAGTCATTGCTCTGGATTTTGATTTTACACCGGTACTCGAGTATCTGGAAATTTTTTAATATGTCTATTTACAGAGTTAACATTTTTTTACTTTCCATCACCATTTAAATTGAATATGTTCAATATTACTTGGCAGGTATCAAAAGCCAGAGCAGTTGTGGAGCCCTATATGAGGGTGGTCTGAAAAGTTTAGGACCTCAACATGAAGATGGCAGCACTCGTAAATAAAAGCTAGTGAATTTCGTTGTTCATCTGTTGACAGTTACTCACTAAAGTTTCAGCCATTTTGGTTCCTCAGTTATGTAACAGTCGTTTGAGCGAGTTGATGTGTTTTTATGAAAATGGACAAAATCGAGTATCGAGCTGTCATTAAATATTCGTTTTTGAATGTCAATACGCCTACGCAAATCAAAGATGAGTTGAATTCTGTGTATGGGGACTGCACCTTCATTTACCACAGTGAAATTTTGGGCAGCTGAATTTAAACTTGGCCGTAAGAGCTTGGGAGATGATGAGCGTTCGGGGTGTCCAAAAACTGCAACTGCCGATGAAAACATCGCCAAAGTTCACCAAATGGTGCTAGAGGACCGCCTAAATAAAGTGAGATAGCAGAGGCTATGAACATGTCAAGAGCCAAAATTATACTATAAAAACTATTGCAAAATTCTTAGCAGAGTTGTTAAAACTGCCAAGGCACACTACTATAATTCAAAGATAAAGGAATCACAAAATAAAATTAAAACCATATGGAACATAATCAAACATGAAACAAATAGGGCAAAAAGTAATGACAACCCCACAGCCCTTGTAGTAAACAATAACAAAATCAACGACACAACTGCAATTGCAGACAGCTTTAATAACTACTTCATAAACATAACCACAAATTTGAATTTAAACAATGCGAACAAGGGAAATGCACATAGAATGTTAAACGATGCTTTTGCTGGAAGAACATTCACTGGTTTCAACCCCATTCCCACCACACCTGGTGAGATACTGGCTACTATAAAATCAATGAAACTGAAAGACAGTGCAGGTTATGATGAAATATCAAGCAGAATAATTAAAAGCACTGCTAAAGCGATTACTATCCCCCTAACTCATTTATGTAATCTATCACTACAATATGGAATATTCCCTGATCGGCTAAAATTCTCAATTGTAAAACCTGTATATAAAAAAGGAGAAAAGACCAAAATAGATAACTATCGACCAATATCTCTACTACCCACATTCTCAAAAATTTTTGAACGAATTATGTATAACCGGCTACAGCAGTACCTAGAATCAAATAATATTCTAGTCCCTGAACAATTCGGATTTAGAAAGGTAATATCAGTTGATAATGCTATCTATAAATTCACTAATGGGTTATTAGAATCATTAAATCAAAGAAAACATGTAAACGAGGTATTCTGCGATTTATCTAAGGCTTTCGATTGTGTAGACCACCAAATCCTGCTAGACAAATTAAAATATTATGGCATTCAGAGAACTCCATTAACATGGTTTCACTCATACTTAACAAACAGGGTACAAAAAGTGAAAATATCGATACCTAATTCAAATATACCTGATTATTCAAGGAGTAAAGTTAAAACAAGGAGTTCCCCAAGGTTCTATTTTAGGACCATTACTTTTCTTAGTTTTTATAAATGATCTTGCACCAAGCTTAAACAAGTTGGCACAAGTATTTCTATTTGCTGATGATACAACACTATTAATTTCGCATAAAAGTTTAGATGGACTTAAAGAAACCTCGCATCACATAACAACATTAATGCAATCTTGGTTCAATGCAAATGGTTTGCAACTAAATGTTAATAAAACAAATATTGTAAAATTTACTACCATTAATGCCGCACAGCATAACTTTGCAATAGACATACATGGTAACTCTGTTCAAGATTCAAATTCTTCTAAATTTTTAGGTATACAAATTGACAAGCACCTAAATTGGAAAACCCACATAGATGAAATTGCCCCTAAACTGAGCTCCGCATGCTATGCATTACGACTTCTGTCCTCCTTCAGTGATGCTCATACATTAAAATTAGCTTACTTTGCGTACTTCCACTCGGTAATGAAATATGGTATACTCTTTTGGGGAGGTTCAACAAATTCAAGGAGAATTTTCATCTTACAAAAAAAGGCCATCAGAATTATATCACACTCTCATCCAAGAACATCGTGTAGAAGCATTTTCAAAAACCTAGAAATATTAACCCTTACCGGAGAATACATATATTCACTGATGAACTTCTACATAAAAAATAAAAACTACTTCACTACTAATTCTGACATCCACAATATCAATACAAGATCTAGATCTGAACTTTATATACCATCAACTAACCTCACATGTGTCCAAAAAGGAGTGCATTACCAATGTATAAAAATATTTAATATGCTACCTAATGAGTTAAGGACCTGTAATGATAAGGTATTCAAAATTAAGCTAAAGGAATATCTTCTTAAGCATTCATGCTATACCATAAATGAATTTAACAACATCTAATGTAACCATTAGATCATTTTATGTTTATAATATTAATCCTGTTTATTGTAAATATTGTATAACATATTGACATGTTCCACATCCTGTTGCCAAGGCAAATTTTAGGATCTATGGAATGCAAGTAAATTTATGTATGTATGTAATGTGTTTGTCATATATTAAATCATCATTTAGACATGAGAAAGCTCTGCACGTTGGGTGCCGCGTTTGCTCACATTGGACCAAAAACGTGTTCGAATGAACATTTCCAAGGCTCTGTTGGTGCAATAAATCTAAGTTTTGGCGCCGATTAATTACTGTAGATGAAACTTGGATACAACATTATACGCCTAAAACAAAGATACAGTCCAAACAGCAGACTGCAAAGGGGGGACCGGCTTCAAAAAAAGCAAAAACTGCTTTTTCGGCTGGGAAAGTGATGGCGGCTGTTTTTGGGATAGTCATGGAGTTATTTTAATCAATTATCTTCAAAAAGGCAAACCCATTACAGGAGCATACTACGCATCATTACTTGACAAGCTGAAGGCAGAAATTGCGGAAAAACGGCCACATTTGCAGAAAAAGAAAATCCTGTTTCACCAAGACAACGCACTGCCTCACAGCTCAGCGGTTGCAGTGACGAAAATCCACGAATTGCAGTTTGAACTGCTTGACCATCCGCCTTACTCACCAGATCTAGCTGCAAGCAACTTCTTTTTGTTCCCTCATCTGAAAATTGCGCTCAGAGGACAGAGATTTTCATCAAATGAAGAGACAATCACCTTTGTTGACAATTATAGCAGAGAAAAATGCTGAGTACTATTTGGATGAGTTACAGAGATGGGAGCATCGCTGGGAGCAGTGTGTAGAGTTACAAGGAGACTATGTTGAAAAATAAAAAAAAATTTGTCTGAAATTTCTTGTATCTTTATTAGGTTGGAAACTTTTCAGACCACCCTCGTATAAATAAGAACATATCCTGAAATTTTCAAAAGAATCCCTCAAGAACTCTTGTCACACACTTTTTAATTGTGTGAAAATGCTGAGAAGAAAGAAAGTAAAACAACATTAAACTTTTAAAACATTCAAACCTTATCAGAACTGTGTTGCAGCATAGGTTTCACTTTCTGACCTGTGCTCCTCTCTTGTGCTGACAATTTCTGCAATTTATGGGCTCTCCTTGTATGCATTTGTTTCCTGACATTGCTTTTCCTACTCTGAACACATCGTCTGGTATCATGCTTCTGACAAATGCATATTGCTTCTACTGAAATGTTTTCTTTCCTAGGATTATTTAAAACTTGCTGTGACTTCACACACCCATACTAAACTACATTACATTTTCACTACTGCAAGTTCAAGTTTATTCCTAGACACACTTATTTTGAACAATAGCTCTACTCAACACTGAAGAGATTCATTTGGGTTCTGTGTTGTACCCTTGGTACAGTGTTCTAGCAGCTTTTCAGAACCAAGCCTTCTGATAAGGTGGTGGAATTTTAGTTACCACTTCTGGAGACTTCTTACAGGACATTCTCTTGTGACTTTGACTGTAGATTGAGGGCAATTTCCATGATTGGGTTTCTGATTTGCAGTATCTCGGTGGGCCATGCTTTTAACCATCAGCCATTTAATCACTATGCACCGCTATTTGAAAATGATTGCTGACCTTTAAAAATGGTATTGGCATAAAAGTGATTGCACTTTTTAATAGACAAAACACTGAAGTATTTTTCACCATAAAAATCTAAAATAATTTTTTAAACCAAATGGGCCAACTCTCACTGTTAATTCCCCTTAAGAGAGACAAAATATAGATGTTATTAAAGCATCTAATTTGTGCCAAAATAACTATTTTTGTGGCATTAAGCATTTTTTAAATATTCTTATTCATTGGTTTCAATTTTTAAATACTTAAACGCTTTTCAAATGGTAAGTCACTATTCATTTTTTCTCAATATTGTGAAAGGGACATGAAATATTAGAGCTCTCATATAGTGATCTACTTTGTAAAAATCTGGCTTATTGCCTTACCAAGTGTATCCTTTACAGTGAAATGTGTAATGAAAATTTCTCAGTTAACAAGAAATATATAGAAGGATAAGATTTTTACTTTCTCTACTGGTAAGTAGGGGAAGTATTGTATTTCACCCAAAAATTCGAAGTCGAGATTTCACCGGAAACACATGTTTTGAGGCCCCCTGAATCCAAAAAAAGCATTTTTAGAAAAAGGTCTGTGTGTCTGTCAGTCTGTGGACAGCATAGCTCAAAAACGAAAAGTCGGTTAAAAACCAAAGTTGGTATTTAAGTTTAATGTCGTTCAAGGAGGTGACACGAAGATTTTGAAGAAAATAGCCCCACCCTAAACTACCCTTTACATGGAAAATTGTTCAAAAATTTTGATTTTCTTGAAAATGGCTCTAACGATTTTGATTAAAATGTCATGTTTGAGATATTTTGATGACAAATGAAATGTATATCTTGAATTTTCTGGCTATAACCCCTGTAGTCGTATTTACTCTGGACGACTTTTGCATAACTGGTAAACCGTTAGAGATAGACCAAATTATACTCCACAAAAAATGCAGATCTTACTAAAATACACAATTTATGTCTGAATAAATTTTCTTGTAGGGAGAACCATTTCGGAGATATTCCTTGTTATGTGTGTGAGTTTCCGAAAACTTAGAACTTTCGTGAAGTGGATCATCGTTGTTCATTTTTTTATATGTTAAGTGTGCAAAGACAACAGAATCTCAAACATTTGACTATCGCACAAAGCCTAGTGTATTCTAACATTCCCCTTGCACCTACAAGGAAATAAGCAATAAGATAATTTGTACAGATGTTTATCTCAACTAACAGGAAAGAAGATATAGGAATAAGAGTTTGTAAGAATGGTTAGCACAAGAGTAGAGAAAGTCATGTGATTGCAACACATCAGATTTTTACTTGTATGATGTGTGTGCCTAAGTGCACATGTGAATTTGGAATTTGAGAATGAAGCCTTGCTTACCATATTTAGAGGTGATGTCTTTAAATATCAAAAGTGCATCACATTATGCATTTCATGTCCTGATCCTCTTTTGAGTGCAAGGGACAGTTTAAGCAATGTGAGCAAAAAAGGCAAGTGGACTACTCCAACCTTTTCTGGAGGTTGTGAAAGAACAATACAGCTACCAAAATGCAAACAAAAAGGATTTGTTTTTAAAACAAAGAAGGATTCTAGTGTAATATACTCTCCCTTTCAGATCTTTGGGATGAGACTGCTTTGGAAAGTTAATTTTCTGTGGTAGGTAGAAGTATTGCATTACATTCCCAAAAATTTGGTATCAGGATTTTACCAGAAAGGCATTCTGAGGCCTTCTGGAGCCCCCATCCCAAAATAAAATTCATAGAAAAAGAGATGAAAAAGAGAGGGAATAGAGAGAGAATGAACAACCATAATTCATAAATGAAAAGTTGGAAGTTCAGCATCCTCCAGGAATGTCACACAAAGACATTAAAGAAATTTACGCTACTCCAAACTGCTCTTTACATGGATCCTTTTCTGTTATTTTTTTATTTTCTTAAAAATGGCTCTAACAATTACAACTAAAATATCATATACTGCATTTGAGTTGATTAGTAACCATTATAGAGTCACTAAGAAAGTTTTGAGATACACCAAGGACATTTCTTTTTTTAAATTGTTTGGATTGTTGCACTTTCTCAAAGCACTTGCCACCACATTGTATACCTTTTTGCATAGAAATTGGTTTGGAAAAGTAATATACTGGCAAGTTGGCTATGGTAGCTCAGTGGTTAGAACAGCCGCACATGAAGCAGAAGATCCCTGGTTCAAATTCTTTCTCTGACAGTGAATTTTTCAGTCCTGATTCTACCTCTCAAACATTGCCCACACATGGCTTGTATGTTTAAAAACACCAGCAGTAAGTTGGTTGGCATAAAAAAATAACCATTTTGGCTTTGGCTTACAGATGTTTCTGAACAGTCAGTTTGTAAATATAAAATATGAGATTTAATTACAGTAGGTTCTAACTATTCTTACAGATATTGGAAATGAAGGGCATCAGTGGAAAGGCAAGAGAAGCTTCGGACTTCTCGTCATGGGGTGATTCAGGATGGGACACTGCTCCAACGCAAGCAGCTTGGGAGACCACAGCTGAAGGTTGGCCTCAATCTGATGCAACCATCATGCCAGGTTTGTAATCTTAGCTGCAACAGAATGAAAAATGAAAATTAAAATTATGTGCAAACATTGGGGTCAGTTTCATCAACCTCATCCTGCCCGTGGTGCACCCTGCTTTTAACAGATGAGGCTCTGGGGACCGAATCACAGCGGTATAACTGTTTCATCTAAAATGGAGGAAATGTCATTTACATATGTGCTGGCCTATCACAGCACAACAGCGTCCCTCAGAGGCACATGAGGGGAAGGTCGGTGGATCTAAATATCATCTATTTAGTCCTCCCGGCTAGGTCCGATGGACCCGTTGACCAACGATAGGTGTGGTCCCCCTTGCAAAATGGGGGTTTAAGTCGGGTGATGTAACTGCCACATTGTAAAACTGGTGCCCGTTAAGAAAACAGTTACATGAAAGCCACAAAGTATTGGAAAGCACGAATGCTAATGGCTTCATTGCCAGATGCAAGGCACTAGAAAACAACAACAATATTAAAATGCAAAAAATTGAAGTTAATGCAAATTCTATTTTAACAAACAATGTTAGCTGCAACTTTGTGCTTAACTTTGTGTTAACATCACCCTACTGTTGTTTTGAGACATTTAACAAATGTGAGAATGTGGAAAATAGTTGCCGTGAAGTTGTTGATATAAAGTTGCTGTAGATAGTATTTGCAGTTTTTAAATATTATTCCTAACTGAAGAGGAACCATGCATCATAGTGAAATTGAAAGCATATAAAAGCATTTAAAGCAACCCACACTGTCCCAAATGGTCATGAGCAAGGTTGTAGAGGAAATACGAGAGGTTTGAATGCTACTAACAGAAACATGCTTCTTTTTACTATGCTACAAATGTGAATTACTCTTGAGATTTTATGCTACTGGCACTTTTCATTTAATGCTAGGTGATAGTGTTAGCATTTCCACAGCTGCCATTTGTAGCTCAAATCTAGTTGAGGGTGCAAACCATGTATAGTCTGTTGCATTTTTACATGGTTATAAAAGATATGCGAAGTTTTAGCCAGTAATATTTATTAATATTTTGTTGAGTATTTTGTTTGGGTGTGTTTGATCCTTAATCACTGTCAACACAGTTTGTGTACTTTAGTTTGTTTTATCCACTACTAATAAAACCAATTTAAGTGCTCTTTGCAAATGACATTTTTAGTGCTCCATTTTATGTTAGTATAAAAATTCTGCATTTGCTTACTGAGCATAGGAGTATGGGTCTAGCCGTGGAACTGAGCGGATGTATAGTGAAAGAAGCTCCCATGGCCAAGGTGAAAAAGGAGCTAAGCGACATGGCAGCTAAAGGGCAGATAAACAAAACAGCTGTGTTAAGAGATAAAGGACTGGCAGAGAGATTTAGACAAAAGTGGATGAAATATGACAGGGGAAACAAAGAAATGGATATGTTAAAACAGAAAATTCAAAATTTAAAAAGAACACTTGAAAGAATGGAAGATAAAAGCAGAAAATACAATGTAGTGATTTCAGGAGTTGAAGAAAAACATGGAGTGGGAGTATATCAGGATTTAAAAGATCTACTAGTGAACAAATTGCAAATACATATGAGAGGCTATGAGATTTGCGATGCATTTAGAATCGGCAAAATACCAGGGAAAAGAAATATTTTTGTGAAGTTTACAAACACACAAACGGCTAAAGAAGTACTAAAACAGGCAAGAAAAGGACTTAATGTATGCACAAAGGGCACAAATGAAGGAGCTAATTAATCGGAGAAGACAAGCAAGAAACGAAGGCAAGAGGGTTTACATTAAAAACTTTGAGCTGTACGCAGTTAACCAGGCAACAGAGAGGAAGAACGGACCAAGTGACGGGCAGAGGCAGGACCAGCAGGCATTGCACCAAGAAAAACAAGGAAACGACCAAACATTAGCAAGAAATATCACAGAACAGACGACTACTCAGCAAATTGCAACACGTGTGGTTTCAAAGTCAAAGTCAGGGGTGAGCAAAACACAAGGTGACGAAATGGTAGGATGTGGCACACGGAAAAAACTGAGGAAAGAACCAAGGTTGGGGATGACAACATTGGACATTGGAGAGCACAGAGAGGAAGTGATACCAGTGAGGGTGAGGGGGAAAGGGAGAACTAGGCTGGGGAAAAAGAAAGAACGGGGTATTTCGCCGAGAGCAACAAGGCTTAAAACGTTGGGTAACCCATAAATGAGGAAGCAGAGGGTTTTTATACACAGTGAAAGTGAGGTTAAAGTTGATAAGAAAAAGTTAAGAAAGAGGGAAAGGAATAGAGGTGGGAGATGGCAGAAAAACAGAAATAAAAATTTAAGGGGTGGGAGCAGGATAAGATTAGTGAGAAGGTAAACATGTGTAATGTGTACGTAGAGGGCAGTTTTATTGAAGGGCTACCCTAATAGCAAAGGGACCAGGGTCCAGCTCAAGGGTAGCCCAATGTGTATCAGATTTAGTACTCAATAAATATTCATTCATTCATACATACATACTGAGCATAAGGTGAATGCCTGCATACAGTTACTTCGTTGTGGGTTTTCTCCCAGGTTTCATCGTTCTCTATAAATTAAGTCCATCTGTTTCTTTTTTACACTCAATAATTCCTTTATATTTAGTTACCAGTTCTGTAATTACTGCTGCTTTGAATGATGAAACATCAGTTTGCATGTAGATATTTCAGTTTACGTACTTAACTAGTTCTCTGTTACTGAAACAGAGTGTAGCAATGTGTAGACAAAAGTGCATGACCAGTAATAGAAGTAAAATATTTAAGCTCATATTTAAATGCTTTGAAAGTTATTGTGCTTATTTACCCTGTTGTTTAATTGAAAGTATGAAATAAGCAATAATATATGCAACGTAGTAACAAACTATTTTCACTTACACCAAGTGACAGTTATGCTGCAGTGCAATGTTGACATTTGGACCCATTTTAAGACCAAATTGAGTTTAGAATTGCTTATTAATTCTGATTTCTCGTATTTAATGATCCTGTTCAGTTGTAAACCATTGTAAGAGTAGGTGTGTCTTTTTAAACAGGATTGTCAACTTATTAGAGTGATCCCATTGTCCTGGCAATTTTAATGTGATGTTTAACTGTCCCATTTTTAATTAGTTCCTTTTGTCATTTTTATCACTTTTTAAATGAATTGTATGATTTCATTACTACTAGTTAGGATATGTGGATTTGTTATATATTGAGGTCAAAAATGTTTACCATAACCACTATTCATCTCTGTGAACTCCAAGGTAGAGGAATCAACATTCAAAAATTGATGTGACATAACAGTCTACTATAATACAGTCATAAAACTTGAGGTGGTCTTTTGCTGCTGGTGCAATTACAGTGGAATGGTTTTAACCAACAGGACAACTGTGTCAATTGGTTACTAAGAGTTGATGACGATGACGACGATGATGATAAAATGTGGCGGTGGTGGTTCCCATTCACCTTTTACTTCACCATCCCCAAGTGCTTCACAATCGAGCAAAAATATACCACCAGGGCGATCAGGAAATAGCATTTGTAACATATCTTCTGCAAGCGCCTGTAGTTTCATATATTGAATCTCAAGTCTTATTGCTGCTTACAATATTTCTGATTTTTTGTATTGTACTTTCATAACATGCAGGTACATAATTTTTTCTCAGTGTAGATTCCTTTGGAACTGTGTGACTAGTGTATTTTTCCATAAATTTTATGAACTGTTCATTGTTAACCTTATTTAGAGCCATGTTAGCAGATACCATCTCACACAGGTCCGTTGAGAAATTTGACACTTTTCTTGATGTCGAAGGGGCTGTCGCGTAGTACAGAAGTCTCTGTCTCGTTTCTTGAACTGATTGTTTATGCTATTCACATGTTTGACTGTGTTACAATGCTGCTAAATATTAAATCGTTTTGCAGACGTCACTTTCACTTCACACGCTTTGCAGTAAAGAATTTTCCTGCCAGTGCTGAAATGTTTTTCTCCAAACTCTATAACAAAAATTTTTAGTTTTACACTCTCAGAACATATAACTTTCGGCATGTTAATGCTTCCAGATACAATTTCAAATGTGAACTAAAATGAAAAGCAACAAGGAGGAATGGGAAAGGGTTAGCCAGCATTGTGATCTTAGTATCTGCATGGTACCTGCACTGTTATTGTCCCTTCACTTCACTTCCAGTTACAGTCAAACCAAAATATTAGTGACCCTTTTCCCGAAAAATGTTAACTTGACCGTTCAGGGCATTTATTGCATAATTGTATTCGTTTCGAATTCATAAGCGAAATATGACAGATATGATCAAAATATAGCCAAAACCATAGAAATGATCAAATTCATAAGCAAAATATGATGAAATGCGACAGATATGATCAAAATATGTCCAAAACCATAAAAATGACAAAAATATGACTTAATATGCAAAATAAAAACCGTGTAATTAGGATTAAAAATGTGAAATTTATACTTAATTTGTGTTTGTGGTGAGAATGGATGTAAGGACAAAAATATGACATGTCATAAAGATCCGAATCCTGATGATGACGATGACAATATGGTGGTGGTACAATAATAGTTATAATAATTTTATAATTAATATTATCATAGTAATTGTGTTGGACAAGGAGACACTTTGTAGTCTTATAATTTATATTAACACTAAGAAAAAGAGGCCAAATTTATCCTTCTGATTACCAGAAGATCCAGTAAGATGAGTTCATAAGACATCCTACCAACATCATCTTATGAAAAAAGAGATGACATTTATAATAATATTAAGCTTCATTCTCTTCAATTTCATAACATGCAATTAGTGAATGAAGATCATTCATGGTTATAGTAAATGTCGTGCTTTCACTCCTGAAAATGAATTGGGATATATTCTTCACCACTCTGTCCTCTATGGACCGAGACCACCTTCAAATATGCCCGGCCACTTCTAGTGCCCCATCCATCAGTGAAAAATATTGGAGAGCAAGAGGATTAATGACTTCATTGTCAGAAATCCAGCATTAGCTAACAACAACAACTCCTGAAAATAATATTATTGCAATTATTTCTTGTGTTTATGGTAGAATGTATTATACTATGTTAAAATATTAAATTAAATATGCTCTATAATAATAAATTGCAATGTTAGTTGAATTTCCATTTGAGTTACTTCACTAACAATTAAGTGAACATGTTTTGTAGTTGATGTTGCCTACATCATTCAAATTTTGACTGTTGGACTTACTGCTCATATCCTCTATCGATCTGTCAGTCAATTTATGAACTTGTATAATGTATAGGACTACACAAGTCAAAAGCAATGCTTCCGACATAACAAATTCAAATAAGATGCTCACCCCAATTTTCAAAAACTTTTTCCGATAAAAGTGTGCATGGTACACAAATAATTATGGTATGTATACATGGTCAAAAGCATCTGGTCTCATAATGTTAATAGCAGAGAGCACCATTCTAGCTTTTTAAATAGACTTTGATTAAGTTTTCTAACAGCTATGTAAATAACTGTTTTGGTCATTTAAAAATATGCTTCTTCAATGTTAAATCAAATTAAAATTGCTTCTGTACTGAAATCATTGTTAATGTCATAATGTTATATATGGGCTTGCTTTAGGTCCGTCTGTAAACTTTTTGTGGGTAATGTAAAGGTTGTTGTTGTTGTTGTTTTCTAGTGCCTTGCATCTGGCAATGAAGCTATTAGCATTCGTGCTTTCCAATCTTTTGAACTGTAGTTTCTTCTGATCTTAATGCTTCGCAGGTCTTCAAGTGTTCTTCATTCATTTCTGCTGGATCGTTACACAGGACACATATTGGTGAGGCTGAGATACCTATTCTGTAAAGGTTAAAGCTACAAAATATTGTGTGGGAATTTCCTTTATGGGAAATATTAATAGAGTAATTAAAACAGTGATAAAAACTAATGAATCAGATCATATGCACATTTGAAAGAGTTGCTGATTTTTACTTTTTTGTTTTTCAGCTGCAGATAGTGGTTTATTGAAGTACAGAGCTCTCTATGAATTTGTTGCTCGAAATTCAGATGAGTTGTCATTTCAACCTGGAGATGTTATTTTGGTAAGTAGTTTAGAAATGATTAATTGGCTTTGGAAAAGTTACCAACAGAAAACTGTAAAACTACTATACAGGCTGGAATATAAGATCTTGGATTTTTGCAATGTTGGAAGAAAGATTAAAGCACCTTGCTTTTGAGAATACCTCATGTGTTTAATAACATGTTTAGAATGGATAAATTAGATGAAATGGAGTGGGGGAAAATATTAAAAAGTAAAATTGAAGGGTTGAGAACCACAGTGGGCCATCTCCCATTTGAAAAAATGGAGAAAAATAAGACTAAGTTCAGTTAATTTCACAATGTATTGAGTAATTTGTAACATATGTTGCTAAACATGTTAATGCTACATTCTCCTACAAATTATTCAACACATTGTGAAATTAAGTAAACTTTAGTCTTCTTTTTCTCCGTTTTTTAAAATGGCAGATAGCCCTCTATGGTTCTCAGCCCTTCAATTTCTGTAGTAAATGATCACAATTGGAGTGTTACCAAATGTTACCTTAACTGTTTTATGTGAACTAACTGGAATAAGGGAAGTACCCCAACTTGGCAGGCCCACTAGATTGCTATATAGATAGATCTTTGGTCAATAAAACATGGTAAAATTGTAGCTTTTCCATTTTCGTAAAATATTTTTCTTTCTCTATCCCTTATGCTTTTAGGTGTTGGATTTCTTCAACCATTTCCTCAATTCATTCCCGTCCTGTGCAATTGTGTGTGTTTCTCTCAACGTCCTTCCCCAGCTGGCCGCCACTTTTTCCATACACTGTCTCATTCAAGTCTTGGTCTTCCTACTCCCCTTCTCTCTGTCCTTGTCTCATATATCCTTCTTGGTATCCTTTCTTCATTCATTCTTACTACATGCCTGAGCCATCTAAGTTGATTCCTCAATTGTCTATTATACTTTCTTGGTTTAAACTTTTTCTTATAGTATTATTCCTGACTTAGTTTCTCCTGGTAAATCCAACTAGTCTCTTTAAATATCTCATTTGGACTGCATCTATTCTACTTGCATATTTACCTAGGATGTCGCAAAATATTATGATTCAAAATGTAATTGCACACGTGCTACTCTGGCATACATCACAGTTCTGGCTACAGGCTATGAAACCTGGCATTAATATTCTCATCATTAACCCAGTAGATCTTTTATAAACTTTATACATGGAAGTTATATAGTTATGACTAAGCTTACTAGGTGAGCTTCCAAAAGAATGAAGTTGTGCACATTTTGTCCGTGGAGCAGATGTACAGAACCGGTTCCCCACATTGTGCCATCACATACACCACAAACGCCGATAACTTGATTCCTCTTAATGTAGCTGAACTACTAAACCTAGTTATAACCATCTTTATAACTGACTTTATCAGTGATTATATGGATTTAAAACAAGGTGGTCTGGATACAGCATCCTGGACCAGATCAAGTGCTTCACATTGATCTTCAACACATGCAGAGCATTGTTTCAAGAATATTTCAGTAATATCCACACTTTTGCTGTGCATATATCATGTCTTTCAAGATTGATGAACCAAACTAGTGGTGCACAATGGAATGTAATTTATATATAAAATTCCTATCATTTAGACTTTACATTGTTTTTGCTTTTAACGCTTTGCATGTTATTCCCACATAGCATGGCACTTGTGTCATACTACGGCATAATTAACCATAAAGGATTGTAATTATGTTGAGTCCACTAAACTTTTCTAAAATAATTGTTTCAGTTTATTGTGCATGAAATGTTTTAATTTCCTTGCTTGTCGAGACTTTCTAACATGAAGGTATACTTAATACTTGTGTATATTCATTGTAAACCAGTGTGAACATCAATAGTGTATGACAAGTAAATATCTGAACATAGTAGTAGTCTATGAAATTTATAGAGAGATGCTTTTCAATGTGAATATTTAAAGGGAAATATTATTAATTTCGGGAAGATTGGTTGACAAATTGAGGTAGGCATGTTCACTGTTTTCAGCAATTGCAATGAATATCAAAGCATTCAGTTGTAAAATTGTAATTGCACTGCAGTAGTCATAAGACAGCAGGAAAAGTTACAATGCTATGCAGAATAAAATTACCTAAAGGAGGAGCTTTATCAGAAACACATTCCATTAACTTGTATAGTTTTATATTTTGCACAGCTTATATAAATAGTGATGTTCCCGCTAAGAAAGAAAAATTGGGGGGGGGGGGGGGGGATGTTAAGTGGGATTCAAACTAATTTTAGCCTATCACTGTTGGTTTGCAGAAACATGCCTTAATGATTTCCGCTATAGTGAACATAGAAACTAAGTATCACCGATACTTCCACCATTAAGGTCATGATCACTGTTTTGGGACTGTGAGGGTGTCACTCATTGATGTGATGCCAAGAGGCAGCACCATAATTCTGAGGTATATATTAACACACATAAACTCAAGAAGCGCTTCCAGCCAGAACCACCCAGGTGATTGTTTAGTTCAACATGACACTTAGCCTCACATAAGTTTGAGGACTTTTGAACATGTCACTAAACAAGGTTGGACAGTTTTACCCATCCACCTTACAGCCCTGACCTAGCTCCTTCAGACTTTACTTGTTTGGGTCATTAAAGGAGCCATTCATGGAAGACATTTTGAGGATGACTATACTTAATTAATGTTACTTGCCAATTGTTACAGCTCTCATTGCATGCATCCCGTGTATGGTGTATAGGTGGCATATGGGTCTGTTGTCATGACAACCAGGTTTAACTTTGAAGTAGCTAATAGCCTTCTGAGTTTGGGTATAGCGTGTGAAGGAGATTTAAAAGGCAATTGCATGGCCACGAAGGCTATCAGCTACTTCAAGATTAAACCTGGATGTTATGACAACAGACCCATAGGTCACCCTTATGCCATACATACTGCAGGAGCTGTCAGCATTAGCAAATACTGTTAATTCAAGTATAGGAGGTGATTAACACAGTGAAAAAAATGGCTTCACGACCAAAACAAGGAGTGGTACTGATAAGGCATACGCGCCCTTGTGTCCTGCTGGTGGGAGGCCATAGAACTGAAAGGAGATTACGTGGAAAAGTAAGGAGTGTAGAAGAAGTATCATTCTTTCTTTTGTAATTTTCATTGTGAGGAATAAATAGTTTTTTTAATAAAACGTGGTGCATTACTTTTTGGGTGACCTTCGTATTATACGTGGTGCAGAGAAAGTCAGCAACCACACTCAGGATCAATACAAAGGACGGACTTCTAGTTGGAAAAACTTTGGCATATTTGAAATGAAAGTAATGGTAATGGGAAACTATGCATAGGAAAGACAAGGCAAGAAAGTAAAATATAAACACACTAATAGATTAGCAGTAGCAAAGTATTTTTGGATCACAGATAAGTAATTAAAAAAAAACACAACACTTTTAAAAGCCCTTCAAAAACCAGTTGAACTCTCCATTTCTGGAAAATTATTTATACATGAAAAGAAATACAATTTGCTGAACTTTGATATTCCATATGAAAACAATCTTGCCATACAGTACCTACTCAGGGAACACCACCTACAAGCCCAGTAGGAAGTGTGTTGGTGAGTCTATTCTGATGCTGCAGACACCAGTCTCTGAAACATGTTCTAGCAAGTTCTTGGCAAAGAAGTGAAGCTATAGTGATTTCAAACTTAGTTTTCTTAAAAGAAGAAATCAAATCTAGCTTTAATGTTTGGAAACATTTACGCAGTACATTGAAACATCTGACTTAAAATGAGTGTTCAAAATACAGGAAGTTACACTGTTGTTATATGTGATTTCATATTTATGTTGACAGGTACCTGTGAACCAAAATGCTGAACCTGGCTGGTTAGCAGGGGAGCTAAGAGGCCACACTGGTTGGTTCCCTGAGTCCTATGTGGAGATTATTGAGAGCCCTTCAAATACTGCAATGCCACCTGAAGGTGTTCAGACTGATACTTCAATGACATTCCCACCTGATGTGCTCATCAGTGATAGCGTTCCATCAAAGCGCCCCTTGGAGTAAGCTTCATACGTTAAGAAGAGATTGTCTAGTGGGTAGTCGATCCTTTTCGCTCCAAGAATGAAGTGATTTCTGCCCATATAACCTTTCATCCTGATGTTGTCATAGCTAGAAAACAAATTTTTGTGTGCTAAAAACCTTTAAAATATTCTATTTTTTATGTAAGAAAAATATAAAACTGCTTCAAAAATGCAAAAGTATTTTGTTTCAGTATTACAAAACTGTAAATGCTTACATTAAAAAAGATCACTCACCAATCATGCTGAGGCAGCAATGGATAAAAACAACTTGTTACAGTGAACCATGGAAACTTTCTCCAAGTTTTCCATCACAAACCGATATTGGTTATCTCAAAACAATGGACAATATGATACCGAAATTTAGATTTCAAATCGAATGGGCTTGATAAAGATACATTTTAGTTTAATTGCCGGATGTGAGATTTGCGATAAGTGTTGAGTAATAGGTAGATAATAGAGTAGGAAGTGTTGTAAGGTGAGCAAGATATGAGTAAATAATAGTCGTTAAATTTGTAGGATAAACACATTATTGGTTTGAAATTAACGAGTCATGACGTCATACCACATAATTTGAAATTCAGGTCTGCCAACCTTAAAAGTCGTGCGATATGTTTAATAAAATATAAAGTAAACATCGTTTAATCATAAATAGTGGTACTGTTTTTTTAAATATAATTACGTAGCAGCGGGAATATAGCAGCAGGAATAATGTTTTTACTGAAAGATGGAAAGTTTGATTGATATCTGACGCTACTCTTATCTTCAGGGTCGAGGTAACAGAATGGAATGCACAAATCAACGTTCCTTTATCACAACATATTTATTCGTTAATTTACACTTTATCACTATGTTAATTAGTTAACAACTTTCAAAATTCGATAGAATCTACACTGGTTAAAAGTTTGGGTGTAAGTTACACGTTCACACGCTATCAGAAAATATACATCCTTTCACCTTGAGCTCACAGACGCTAATAAAAAAAAAAAGAGTCCCAGGCGTCTCTATGACGCAACACCGCCATTCTTATGTATTCATCCGCGCAACAGTTCTCATTGGTTGAACTCAAAGTGACGAAAAACATTGTCTATCTTGAATATTAAAAAAAATAAGTCTCTGATACACCCAAATTAAAAGAATTAGAAATCTACACACTCTTATAAAAATATTTACATGAACAATTTTCTATTGATCAATATTCTGTCTCATATGCCCCTTGTTTTGTTTTTCAAGTTGTCACCTTATTTACAATCTTGAAACACAATACAATACTTCTCCCTACTCCTATGATTCAATCACTTTGTACAATTTTTTTTTTCAGTCTTCTTTACTGTTTGTCCTTGTCCTTCGTTTTGACATGATACAGCATGTCTTTATAAATTTCACATATTCGATTACCACACAATACATTCAGTTATTATACAATACATATCCAGTTATTGTACAACACATTTAGTTATTACACAACATGTCCAATTATTATACAATATATATTCAGTCATTGTACAATATACCCAGTTATCATATCACATATGTTGTTATTATACAATACATCTTCAGTCATTATACAATACATATTCAGTTATTGTACAACACATTTGATCACTACACAACATGTCCAATTATTACACAATACATATTCAGTTATTGTACAATATATCCTGCTATCATACCACATATGTTCTGTTATTATGCAATACATATTCAGTTATTACACAATACACATTCAGTTTTTGCATAACGCATTTAGTTATTACTCAACATATTCAGTTATTACACAATACATCCAGTTATCATACAATACATATTCAGTTATTGTACAACACATATTCAGTTCTTATACAACACATACTCAGTTATTGTACATTTGACATTGACACAAATATAATTTAAGTGTTTCATGTGGTTTTTGACTTGTATTCATTGCTATGAGGAGAGAAAAACAGGATACAAATTTTGAGCTAATGATTATGATCATGTTTATGGCAATACTTTATTCAGTTCTTTGCCTTCTTTGTCTTATAAGCTTGTTATGTATAGGCAGGTTATTGAGTCGGTTCTTAAATTCTGATGTTACTAATGGTACTAATTTTCTTGATTGGGTTATTATTCATTGTTGTTTGGTTCAACATTTCTTCGAGCTTAGCATTGACTATATTCATCTTAATTCATGGGCATTGTTTTTCTGGTTATGGTTTTCCTCATTTCACTAATTGTCATTTCTTTGTCTCTTATTTCTATAAGAGAAAACTTCTATACTTACAATTATTCTGTAATTGTATTATTTTTCTTCTCAATTTACCCTCGACATCTTTGTGTCGAAACATTATATCTTTTTCATCATAATTGATTCATTTTTATTTTTGTCCCTGACATCCTTATGTCAAAAACATTATCTTCCGTCGCTATGATTCATTTCTTTAATGACAATCAGTGTCCTCGTCTGTTTTTGTTGACAATGCTCTTTGTGGTCGATATAGCCAATGACTATGTTGATTTTCTTCCTTGTTGTAATTCCTAATCTGAACATAATTTTCTATGAGTAACCCATTAAAAATTGTTATCTTCCTTCATCTCTACTACTCCTGCCTTACACATTCGTTGACAAAGACTATTTGGTCCTTTCTTTGTATGGCTTTAGTTTGTTTTTATGGTATCTTCCTACCAACTTGCCATTTGTATTCTGTAGCTCATACGTGTGGTCACCCAGCTGTTTTGTTATGACCAGTGGTTCCATCTCTCTCTTCGTGTAGCCATCATGGTGTCGATGTCAATTGTAAGTTGCTGAGATTTTGTTGTTTGTCATCCAGCCAGTTGGGACGAACTTAGTTGTTGTAATTTCCCTGAGTGTTGGTGGTGGTTGTTGTTTCTGTATTCTGTGTAGTATCTGTCCTATTTGGCACATCTTCATCTACTTCCTGCTGTCTTATGTTGTCAGTGTACCATTGGTCTCTGCCCCTTTGGCGTGGACCTCTGTCGTATGACGGTCTGTGGTTGTTCAAGTGTTCCCTACTGAATCATATGTGATTCACTTGATGGGTATGGTCTCCTGGTCTTCCACGATCATATGTATATGTTCTATATCTCGATTCACCATTCGGTATTGTGTCGTGGTACCGCTGTCTTGTGTTCTCCATCCTCTCGCCATGATTATGTGGTTGTGGGAAATGGTGTGCCCCTCTCCCCCTTTCATGGGTACTCCTAGTATTTCTATGTTCTCCCTCACTCTGGTTGTTCGTAGTCGTGTTCCGGTTTAGGATGGGTGAGTTTGGGTGACCGTTCCTATGTCTATGCTCATTAGGCCGACCATTTTGTGTTTCGAAGGCTGTCAGCAGTTCTATCATATCTGCAAAATCTACTGGCCTCGCAACAATTAACCCTGTTCTCACTGTGTCTGGGAAATGTCTTGTTATGCTGGTAATTAGTTCTGCCTCCGACAAGTTGGGGTCTAATAGCTTTCCTTTGTTGGCTACTTTCATAAAATAATCGACTAACGACAACCCTTTGGTTGGATCGTATCTACCTGTCGCTAGCTCTACCCTAGTTTGGTTTTGTTTAGCTGGGCCCCAATACCTTGATAGGAATAAATTTCTGAATGAGCTATACGACTCATGACCAGCTAGTGTTAACCTGAGCCATTCTAATGCCTTGTTTTTTAAGCTTTTCTTAACTATCATCATCCTAAGCTCGTTTGGTATCCTTTTCACTTTAAAATATTCTTCCATCTCTTTAACAAAGAGTTTTGGATCGTCTCCCTTCTCCTCGTCAAATGTAGGTGGTGTGATTTCATGTAATATGCTGTTGGTGTAACATGTGTTATGTGTTGTGTCATTGTTTGGTTGTGAACCTCTTTCTCTGTATGGTGAGTCAACATTTTGTACATTACTCAAGTAACTCTCATCTTGTACATTACTTACATCTAAATCATCTTGTCTTTGTAATGCCTTCACAACATCATTTACATTAGCCAAACTTTCTTTCCCTTTTTTCATTTCTTCACAAATTGATTTTAAATCATTCTTTATTTCTAAGTGGCTTTGTTTCATATCATTTATAGCATCCTGTTGTGAAAGCATCACATCATTCATTGTCTTAATTTTAGGAATTACAATTTGTTCTACAGTTTCATTAATAATGTCTTTCTTTACTACCTCAATCTCTTTCCTTAATTCCTCAGTTATTTCTGCTTTTACATTTGTTATCTTACAGTCTACACTTGTATTACATTCTGTTATTTCATCCCTACATCTAGCAATTTCTCCTTCTAACACAATTTTATTCTCTCTCATCTCTGATTCTATCTTTCCCATCCTATCTCCTACAATTTCTATCCTAGCTTCTAAGGCTTCCTTTGTTTCATTTAAGTTTTTATGTACTAATTTTAAATTAGTTTCCATTACTTTCATGTTTTCTTTACACTCCTGTCTTCCTAATTCTATTTTCTGTTCTAGGTTCTGTCTACCTAATTCCATTTTCTGTTCTAAGTTCTGTCTACCTAATTCCATTTTCTGTTCTAAGTCTTTTCTCACTTCCTCCATTTTCTGACCTATCTCTTTTTTATTATTTTCCAAGTCCTCTCTCACTCCCTCTATTTTTTCACCTAAACTTTGTTCTATGTCATGTTTTAATTCCGCCTTATTCTGTTCCATTTTTTGTTCTAGTCTTTCAAACATCATCATCATTAACCTTTGGTCTTTGCTTATTTCCACCTCATCCTCACTTTCTAATCCTTCCTGATAACTAGGCCTATCTGCCCCTTCCCCCACTCCTGTTTCTATCTCTTTTCGCGACATTTTATTTTCTTTATCCAATTCACTTAAGGTTGAAAGTCCCACTATTTTGCCGCTTCTGAGTAGCATTAACAAATGGAAATAAAATGTATGTAAAAACAAAAATTTTGGTCCTACTTTCTTTTCTGTTGGTTCTTCGTCCAGTTATTTACGTCTCCTGGGTAGTTGGCTTCGCTAGATGATCTCCGGTGTTTTTCCCACGTTGATTCTCCGTGTATCGATGTTTTGACGTATCGTTGATATCAAACGATGGTCTAATGGCGTCTTTTTCCTGCGCGATGAGATGGCGTCATTTGATGTTAACACTTCATACTCGTAATTTTGCATTCCATTCTAAATTCGCGCCCCACGTTGGGCAAGCCATTTTGGTACTGTTTTTTGAAATATAATTACGTAGCAGCGGGAATATAGCAGCAGGAATAATGTTTTTACTGAAAGATGGAAAGTTTGATTGATATCTGACGCTACTCTTATCTTCAGGGTCGAGGTAACAGAATGGAATGCACAAATCAACGTTCCTTTATCACAACATATTTATTCGTTAATTTACACTTTTATCACTATGTTAATTAGTTAACAACTTTCAAAATTCGATAGAATCTACACTGGTTAAAAGTTTGGGTGTAAGTTACACGTTCACACGCTATCAGAAAATATACATCCTTTCACCTTGAGCTCACAGACGCTAATAAAAAAAAAAGAGTCCCAGGCGTCTCTATGACGCAACACCGCCATTCTTATGTATTCATCCGCACAACAGTTCTCATTGGTTGAACTCAAAGTGACGAGGAAACATTGTCTATCTTGAATATTAAAAAAAATAAGTTTCTGATACACCCAAATTAAAAGAATTAGAAATCTACACACTCTTATAAAAATATTTACATGAACAATTTTCTATTGATCAATATTCTGTCTCAATAGGTAACTATATATATTCGAAATTCAAAAAAAAAAACATGTTATAATAGAAAGGGACATTTCTAAATTGTGAAAAGGAATGAAATAGCATTTTGGATACGAGGCTTTCTTTTGGATGACGTCATGAAATTTAAAATCGGAGAGAACGTTTTCTTAGCGTGGGGACGCCAGGAAGCGTGATCACTCGCCCCAGACCGGTAGCGGACTTGGAGGTGTAAACACGTGAGTGCGATTGCTCTGCGAGTATCTATATGTATCGAAAGTCGGCATAACCCCCAAAAGTGTCAAAGAGTGAAAAATAAATAATATACAAAAGTTCTTCTGGGTGATCTATAAAATATACCTACGCATACCCTGGATTAAAGAAATTTCATGTGGAACTAGCCGGAGCAACCAACAAATATCGCATCAAAGGGCGATCAAATGCGGAGCGACCAACTTTCATTCCGCATCAAATGGCGACTCAACGTGAACCATCATCCTATATACTGCTTCAAATACTAGGAGAAGGCCATTTCAGCATCACCTGAAGATAGTCTTGCATATTTCATCAAAGGAATGTCACTGGCACACACATTTTCAATTCCACCAAGTCTTACTTCTCCTTTCAAAACCTTGGTAATTTTACCCATAGTATGAAATTCACTTTTTTTTTTTTTTTTTTTTTTTTTTAACTCGCATTTAAATTTTGTTTATTTATTGCAATTCAATATAGCTTAATACACGATTGAATTCAAAGGTAAACAAGTACATATAAGTAGCAAAAACAAAATAACAAAACATTAATAATAATAATATACAAAGAACTGATTAACCAAGTAGTAGAGAGTATGCACAATGAAATATTAACAGATTACAAAATAAGTACCTAACATTGACTTTTGATTACTGAACTTATAACCTATTTAAAAATTCCTCTAATGAATAGAACACATTATTAACTAAATAAGTTTGTAAAGCAGATTTGAATTTAGTGTAGTTTTCACACCTTTTAATTTCTGCTGGCAGTCTATAGTAGAATTTGGCACCAGCGTAACTAGGCAGCTTTTCAAACTGACTCAGTCTGTGCATTGTAATAGACAAATCATTCTTATTTCTTGTGTTGTGGTCATGTATGTCTGAATTTGTTTGCATCGGAAATTTGTATTTTATCATGTATAGTATAGTTTTATAAATATACAGGCTAGGTAGCGTCATTATTTTATGCTGATGGAAAGCTTCTCTACATGAGTCTTGCGTTTTTAAGTTCGAAATATATCTGATTGCTCTTTTCTGTAAAGTAAATATTCTATTTTGGTTTAATTTTGAAGTATTGCCCCATATTGCTGTACCATATGACATGTGTGACTGAATGAGAGAGAAATAAATTATCCTATTAGTTGCTGCTGGGACATAGTTCTTTAGACACTTAAGAAGAAATAAATTTTTACTTATTTTTAATTCTAATTTGTCTGTATGCGGTGTAAACGATAATGTTTTATCCAGTGTGACACCAAGTAGCTCTACCTTGTGAACACTGTTTACTGATTTGTTGTCAATATACAATTGTAGAGGCGTATTAAGTGTTTTGCTACCGAATGTTATCAGTTCACATTTAGTTGGGTTTATACTTAAGTTTAGCATTGAGAAGTACTGCAATAGTTTGATAGCTATTTCACTTAGGTTTTCTTCCAGCATTAGGCTAGAGGAATGGCTGGCTGTGATGCTAGTGTCATCTACAAATTGTACTAATTTTGTACCTTTAGGTATATAGCCAGTTATATTGTGCATGTATAGGATAAACAAAAGTGGACCAAGAGTTGATCCCTGAGGGACTCCGTGTGTCAATTCCGTCGTAGTTGATATAGCATCACCATTTGTCGAATTCACAGCTACGTATTGTCTTCTATTGATAGCTTCCACTTTTGGACCTTCTAGGAACCAATTTTTTACTTTCTCTACTACATATAGTAAATAGGGGAAGTATTGTATTTGACCCAAAATTTTGATGCTAAAATTTCAACAGAAATATGTTTTGAGGTTCCCTGAATGCAAAAAGAACATTTTTAGAAAAAGGTCCATGTGTATGCACGTACAGCATAACTCAAAAATGAAAAGTCTGTTAAAGACCAAAGAAGTTTAATATCGGGCTGGCCCCGTGGCACAATTGGTAGAGCACCTGCCTGCTGTGCTAAGGTTCCTGGATTCGATTCCCGGCAGGGGGGTGGGAATTTTTCTCCAGCCAAGATTATTCCTCATCCTTCCCTGAGTGTGGAAGTATAAATGAAAGTGTGAATGTATTTGTGAATTCAAAGTATAAAAACTCCAAAGACCAAAAAACCCACTGTTAAACGAATAACAGCATAGGTAAGGCTGCCAATATGACCTCTGCAGTTAAAGGCGGGATATAAATGGAAAAAAAAAAAGTTTAATATCTTTCAAGGATGAGACAAAGATTTTGTAGAAAATTCCTCCACCCTAAACTATCCTTTACATGGAAAATTTTTTGAAAATGTTGATTTTCTTAAAAATGGATCTAATGATTTTGATTAAAATTCCATACGTTTAAGATATTTTTATGGCAAATGAAATGTATATTTTGAATTTTCTGGCTTGGCATTTCTTCGTAACAGGCAGGCATATACAGTTTTCTTGATCTGGAGTCTTCTAGTATTTCAAAATCTGTGTATTTCGTAGACATGAATTGTGTGTTTTAGCAAGATCTACATTTTTTGTACAGTAAGAGTTGCTCTATCTCTTACAGTTTACCAGTTATGCAAAAGTCATCCATAGTAAACAGGACTACATAGGCTATAGCCAGGAAATTCAAAATATACATTTCATTTGTCATAAAGATAGCTTAAATTTACAGCATTTTAATCAAAATCGTTTGAGCCATTTTCAAGAAAATCAAAATTTTCCATGTAAAGGGTAGTTTAGGGTGGAGGAATTTTCTTCAAAATCTTCGTATGGCCTTAATAGATGTTGAACTTAAATACCAACTTTGGTATCTTCCGTTCATAGAAGTTTGAAAACAGTGTTGCTGTAATTAATTTAATTTAAAAGGTGAGTTAATTAATAACACTGAACAACACTTACAAAAAAATATGTTGTAAGTGTTGTTCAGTGTTATTAATTAACTCACCTTTTAAATTAAACCAACTTTGGTTTTTAACCAACTTTTCATTTTTGAATTATGCTGCCTCCAGATTGACAGACACACACACGTGCGCACCTTTTTCTAAAAATGCTTTTTTTTTTATTCAGGGGGCCTCAAAACATATATTTCCAGTGAAATCTCGACATCAAATTTTTGGGTGGAATACAATACTTCCTCTACTTACTTTACGTAGTAGAGAAAGCAATAACTGTTCATTTGTAAGACTCTATTTGTGACTTTAATAAATTATTTATGTTCTGTAAATGTATTTATTTTTACTAGGGGAATAGCTGAAGTTCCTGAGAATGTGAGTGATAATGGTTCAGTAGCAGAGATTGTTGGAGAACAGGGTCCTGAAGTGAACGACATCCCAAGTCCTGTTCTTGGACAGGTATATCTTCTTAATGATATATGTGACATAATGATATGCATAACATTTTCTTAAAAACTCAATATAGATGAGATATTGAGGTTCATGTTGTGGTTCCCCTTGGAGTAAGCAATTAGGGTACCATGTAATTATCAATGTTTACCTTAGTTGGTACATTCCAAGTGTGAAATACTTCCAGTAATTAGTTTCCTTGTTATAAAGGCATAAACAGAAGGGCAGACAGACAAAAATGTTGTCTATTTATATATTGATCATCAAACATTACAATGCATAAGAAAAAGCATACAGTTTAATTTTGCAAAAAATAGACAAACTTTGAATTTTATATATTAAGTAAGGAAAATTGAAGCTATTAACAGTGAAGCAACAGAATCTAAATTAAGAATAAATTAGAAACCAAAAGCTCCATTTATCTTATTAATATTGCAAGATGTTGAACTACTGACTAGTTTCAAGTTGTATCAGACTTATTCTCAAAGCTTTGGAATTTTTAAGTTCCAGTTCTACCTCTCAAACTTTGCCCACACACGGCTTGTGTGTTTAAAAACACCAACAGTAAGTTTGTTGGCATAAATGAATTATAATTCACTTATCTTGTTTTTTGATTATAAATTTCATTGGACATGTTTTGCAATTCATTCAATTGCACCCTCAGGTTTGTTGACTCCCAATGTATTTTTTATAATAAAAATAGCAAGATAAGTGAAGTTTTGCTACAAAACATTCAGTTATATTTTTATTTATTTATTTACTAAGCTATATACATGTGAATATGACCGGTGTTCAGCCCTGGCTCATTGCCAGTCATATTCTTATTCTACAATAATTCCTTAATTCTAACTTATTCTATCACTTATATCTTATTGTTCAACTCTATTTACTGTCCAGATCCATTTATTTTTCACCTTATGTAAAAATCTTCCTACCCTCTTACTGTCTTTATGAAGCATTTCAACTATAGATCTATTTCTATTCATATTCGACCATTTCTCATTAATATATTCTTTTCTCCAACCTTCAGTCCCAATACATTCAAATATTATATGTTCTATGTCTTCATTTCCACCACATATAGGACATTGGTTTCAGTTATATTGTAATAAAGATTCCTTCTTTTTCAAAGGTATTAAATTGCAGCAAAAGTATTCTGGTGTGGATGTCTCTTGTTAGGGATGATGACAAATGCAACGAGCCTCTTTCTCTTGTCTCACTGTAACGTATAATTAGGTCAATGAGCTCAGAGAATTCACAGCTCATGCTTGAGATAATGGACCTGTAGTCTAATAGAGCTGGTAAGACAGACTGAAAGACACAAAGCAATAACTAGAAGTGTAAAGTCCAATCAGGAGTTGCCTGTGTTCTGCACTAGGCCCCATAAGTAGGAAAGTATGAAATATTATATTCTCAACCATGCTTGCTATCATAATGGAACAAGTATTTTTACATTTTGTAGTGTGTAGAATTCAATGCTTATGACGAAGATTTTTATATTTCATAATTGTTTGCTAAAATCTTTATACTTTATAAGATTTTGCTTTTGAAATGATTTCCATTAGTGGTGAATCATGCTTTCCAGATGTTATATTCGATCAAGTTTCTGTAAAACACATTTAGAAAACCAAAGCCATTCTATCCAGTAAATGTATCTGGAAAAACCATCACCACCCTTCCCATCAAGTCAAGTCAGATAGAGTTGAGAACATACAGCATTTCTGTATGTGACCTCATGTGCAAAATTAAGTGCCCTCTATTCTTAAAGAAATTTTTTCTGCATGAACTGGTGACTTCAGTGGTACATTGTGATTAATATTAAACAAGGACAAAGTAACTATGATTTTCCTTTTTTTCTAACTTTAAGATTAATAATTAAAACCTTAAGCTCCATGTGCCATATTTCATCACAGTTGTCACCATTGCATAATGGTTGCAGCTTAATTTATAGACAAGCAATTAGGAACTTAAGCATTTCACCACATAATTGTCACATTCATATTCCAGGTGTTCAGCATTAAGAAATATTAAAAAACGATGTGCCACCGTTACAACTAAGTACCGTTGATCCTGTTAGATTCATGGGAGAAGGTAGATATGCACTGTATTCCAATGCTCAGCACCAAGCCACTGTTTCTGTTCCCAAAGTCATCTATGTGTCATAGCTGCTGCAGGAAAAAATGATCTGCACAGTGCAGTTTTGCAGATTGGGTCACTAGCAGTTTCCAAAATTCTGCACAACTATCTTCTCATGAGAAAGGGTCATCCTATTGGGTGCCACACAATTTTACTGATTTGCAGCACACCTATATTGAAGAAATACCAGCCAGTATCAGAGGCAATTCATGATGGGTTTCTGACATTGTCACTGGCGATGGAACTTGGATTTACCAGTTTGAAATGGAGACTAAACATCATGGCTGTGTGGATCTGTCTGAGTGACAACCTTCCTACCAAAATGAAGTGTCTACATAGTATCGGGAAGAAAATGGTGGCTACTTTTTTCTCTGAATCTCATCATGTGGCTGTTCTCCAAGAGGAATCGTAAAAGACAGTTTCTTTTTATTGGTGCACTAGAGTTTGCTCCCCACAATTTTGAGAAGCTTTGTGAATCACAGCCAAGGCTGAAGCTGCAAGGAATCCTGCTCCACCACAATAATTCCTCTGCGTACACAGCCAACGCTGCGATCCAGTTTCTGGAGTCAACCGAGGTGAAGCTGATGACATATTCCCCCTACTGACCTGATTTGGCTCCATGTGACTATTTTTTGTTCCCAGCTTTAGACAATTATATGCATAGAAAGAGGTTTTTGAGCCTTAAAGAAGCAGTTGTGTTGTATGAGAGTGAGCTTTAGGACTACATGAAAATGAATGGCAGAAGTACTTTCACAAGTGGTTTGGGAACAAATGCATAGAGCGTGGCGGTTAATACTTTGAAAAACTCCACCAGTGAGATTGATTTTATTGAGTGTAGCTCTAGTGTATCTTGAAAATTTTGTAATAACCCTCATATTTTGCCTGTCTCTTTGTTCCTGTTGGGTGACTCATCATTCTTCAGTGCTTGTTTCTGTGGTCCTGTAACATCAGACATGTATTATACTCTTGGAATCACATAGTAATTTATGTTATAAGATGATGCCTCAGTCAGTGAGAGCAATAACACTGTTATAAGCATGGACATTCCTCAAACAAGCCCATGAAAGTGGTAGAACATTCAGCACAATCTTTTACCTGGAAGACATGTATTCAGTTGTTAACTTATTTTTCAGGGCTCTCTGGTAGAGAATGTGCAAGCTCAAGCACTGTATCCTTGGAAAGCGAAGAAAGCCAATCATCTTTCATTCAACAAAGGCAATGTTATTACTGTAAAGGAACAGCAAGAACTGTGGTGGTATGGAGAGCTTGCTGGTACAGAGGGCTGGTTCCCCAAATCTTATGTTAAGGTTATTGGAGTTGCAGAATCTGAAGGACTACAGGGTTAGTATAAACAGATCATTGGACTTCATTTTATTACAGTGCGTTCAGTGCCATATTTTATGACACAAGTTGATTCATGCATTTGTATAAATTATATTTTAAATAATTTTCTTCTGCAGCTATGTATGAATTGGGAAGGGCGTATGGTAACAATAATTAGTCAAGGATTATGGCCACCTTGTCCCCCTGACTATTTGCCCAGACTATTTTTATTTATGGGGAACGTTAAAGAATAAAGTGAAAGCAATAAATTCACACATGTTACTAGAATTGAAGGACAAAAATCACAAGATACACACAGTCAGTCAACGTGAACTTTTGCAAGTAAACCAGAATTGTTTTTGGAGATATAAAGAATGTGTTCGCGTTATAGGTCATCAATTTCAGCAGCTGTTGTGATGCGGGTAAGCCTAATGTAAATTAATACATTAGTGTTCTGTACTCGGAGTTGCTGGTCATTTATGTGTAACTCTGGTGGAGGGTGTGTCAGTCCTCGCTCAGTCTGATGCCACACAAGGCGGTCCAGCTGAGCTACAGGTACACTGTATAATTATGATGGAACCATACACAGTGAAGCAAATCTTAATGTACTTCCATGGAGTCAACTTAAACACTTAATTGCTTCCCTAGCCTATTTATTAAGCAGGTAATCATTGTGACCTACTTTCACTTCCAAGTTAACTCCTTTGTATATCCTATGGTGACCTATCGAACCATCTGCTTCTAGCAAATCAAAATTCATTTACTGGTTTTGAAATTTTTTAATGTATATCTTCTCCCTAAGTTTTAGTGTTTAGGTCTCAGTACTGGTTTCAGTAACTTAATTTGTTATTAATTGACTCACCTTTTAAATTAAAACTTAATATCACTTTTAAATTTTATGGTTTTGGGTTCAGAAGTATGATGCAGCTGCTGATTTTCATATTGATTTATATTAGGAGTGCTAATGTTCTTTGAAATTGTCTGTATTTCTTTTAGTTTTATTGACATATAGCTTATCACATTTTCTACTTTGAATCTGGTAAATTCCTAGCTTTTCCTCTGGAGGGATGTAATCAAGTTTATTTTTATTTTAAAAAGTTCTTGAGATTGAATTTGTTGTGAGGCTGATGTGGTTTTTAAGTAAATTTTGAAGTTTAGATTTAGCCAAGAAATGATACAGGCAACATAACGAAAAAGATGAACAGCAAAAAATTCACATACCATCTGTGATCCTTTCACAAGTTAGGTAGACCCTGTTCGATAAGAGTTGGAAACTTTCTTATTTAGGCTAGGTGACCTAATTTGTTCACCATTTAATGCTGATTCTGTGTGTTTAAACTTCTCAGTGAGTTGACAAACTTTATTTTAGTGAGGCACATTTGTTTCTGGGAACTTACAGCAAATGCTTACTGTGGGTGTCTTGCCTTGTTGAAAAACGTGTTCAATTGATATTGCTAATGAAAATTGAACTACTAAACACTATACCTGTTATGCTTTTTCACTAGCTATTCATTAAATTAATATTTAATTAAAACAGTTAAATGTCATACAGCAATGATCAAATAAATATAGAATAACTTTTAAAATGAACAATCAGTCCTACAGATATATCTTGTGGTAAGATTTTGTATATAAAAGTTTAAATTGGATTTAAAATTACAAACTGATCTACAACCATGGTCTTAAATGCACAGTGACTCTATGAATGCAACATAATATGCAAATATGAACTAAACACCTTGTGCTAACGTGTGTACAGAAATGTGAAGATACTGTTACACAGCAACTCAGTTCGTGAGGTTATCTGTATTAAGCCAGAATTCATTTGAGCATGATATCTTTATGTTGAAAAAATGTTAGGCATTGTTATAGGTTTTCAGAGTTGTATGTTGGTAATTTTAATGCATACATCTAGTAAACTGAGTACTTGCAGTGACAGTAAATCTTAAAGATGATAACTTTGGTACACCTTTAGGAACAAAAAAGAAGGTACCTTATATTATGAAAAAGCTGAAGCCATTAACAGTGAAGCAATACAATTCTAAACATTTGAACAAATCTTAGAAACTATGAGCTTCACTTATCTTAATATTTGCTGAAAGTTCTTGAAATCCAACTTGATTTGCACTGATGATACATTAGAACTAATGTGAAGCTATGTAGTCTGTGTTGGATTTCAAGGGTAGGGTAGAGTTTAAGGGCCCGTCGACAGCTAGGTCATTAGGGTTGGATTTCAAGAACTTTCAGCAGATATTAAGATTAGTGAAGCTCATAGTTTCTAAGATTTGTTTAAACCTTTACCAATATTTATTGATTTTCAAGGAACATATGACTATTTGGAAATACTAACTACCTGAAAAACTTAAAATTTTAGGATTTCAAGGCAGAATGTTACATTAGGTTAGTGAATTCATCATCCAACGTTTTATTGCTACCAAATATCCAAAAATAATTATCAAAAAATTGAGATACATCAAGGTGCACCACAAGGTAATATCTTAAGTACCACACTTTGATGTTTACATCAGTGATCTTCCCTACCAATTGCAAAAAATGCAATCAAAAGTCTGTAGGCAATATGCTCAAATGGAACACTAAACCAAAATATCAAAGACAACAGTTTTTTCTGGCTATGGAAGAAGTCTTTAAATATGCCAATATGACTAGAAAGGAAAATACAGAAATATGTGAAGCCAAATATTTAGGTACTGTTCTTTGTACAAAATTGACAGAGGAAGCATTGATGATATATGAAAAAAGAAATTGAGAAACAACTATCACTATTAAAAAGACTAGTGGGGAAAAAAGGGGGAAGGACTGCACATACTTTGAACACTTTTCAGATGATGTATATTAAACCAGCTTTTAAATATTATGAAGAAATGTTAATAATGCAAATGTAGGAAAACTTAATATTCTACGAAACCAAATTCTTAATTTAGTAATTAGAGATATTAAAACTGTCCTAATACTTGCTCTACAAATTTTAACAAATAATTCAAGAGTTATAATACATAAACAAGACTTAATCTTGTCATTGAACCCCCCCATGGGCCTACAACTGTAGGTATGGATGTTGGCATGCCCAGAGTCCCGAGCTACTCGTCATCTTATTCCCCTTATCCATCTGGTACAGCCACATTTCCCCTTAACTGTAATATTTTCCTCTTCTAGGTTTATTGTTCTATATAGATGAAGCATTAGAGTTATGAACTCCTGTCTCACTAATAGGGCTCTGTCCAAGCTCCATGGTTCCAGTCCCAGGGTTTCAGCGCAGCTTCCATCTTGTGTTTTCTGGAAGTCTCAGGCATGAAGGTTTGAACCTTCCTCACTACCCCTTTTGTGGAACACTAGGCACTCATTTATAGGGAAACTGTAATTCAGAACTTAGGAAACCTACAGCAGCAAATTGAAAATTGTTACATAGCCACAGAATAGACAGTATATGGAAAGGAAAGCTTGAGTCGGCTCCTTTGATCTGCATTTACCCATTGCGTTGCGCACTTCGCCATATTGAAACCAAGTTAACGAAGCGATTGCTACTTCCTACCAGGGCTCGAAACAAGCAGTTTTACGAAATGGAACTCTTAATCTAGCCGGCTAAATGAAAACTTTTATGAAAAGAAATGCTAATGAAACTGAACATACGATTAACTCAGACTAATACAATCTATTTTCCCTCCAACGAAGAAGTTTACTCACTAAAATGAGCTGGAATGATACATAATAATTCATATTGGGAACTGAAGACATTCATACATTTACAAAAGGTGCCCTGTTCTTACACAAAATTTCAGGGCAATTAAAATTTGAAAGAAACAATAACACACGAAAGCAGAATGAAACCAACAAAATTTTGTTTTCTACTTATATGTATTAACAAAGGAAGCCCTAGTAATATGAAATAAGTGGAAAATAGGTAGCAGTAATTAATAAGCCAGTGGCTCATTACCTGCTTTTATTTACCGCAAGAATAAAAATGCACAAAATCTTGAATCAGATTTTGCATACAATGAATGAATCATAAAGTCTTGTCATACATAGCAAAAGAAGTAAATAAAACACAAATGTAGAGCATGATGCAATAACCTAAATCACAGCAGAAACTTTACAGGCAACACTGTATGGCAAAAGTTAGGATTATTTTATATTAAGGGCTAAGGAGGTCTAGGAGTGGTCTTTTTATATCATGTCTATTTGCACAACATAAAATAGTTACTATAAAACATAAAATTGCATTTATTTTATTTCACCTTTTTACAATAAAACAACAAAGTCTGTGTACATTCACATGACCTACTCTGCCAACAATACACTATTGCAGCATTAAAGAAAAATAGTGTTCAGGTGTGTCATTGTACTTTTGTCTTGCTTGTTTAATCTGCATTTATGAAGCAACTACAGCAGCAAATCATATTATTCATAGACATGTCACTTTTATTAATTTGTAATTTTGTTCACTTTTATTTTTCAAATCTCTATTCACAAACTTTAAGAAATAAAAAATACTCATGCTGACAAACAGCCTTATTAAATAACGTATGGAAAAATCCTTGCATGGGTGGCTGAGTTGCACATACTCCATTAAATTAATCAATGCATTTCCAACATTATTTGTTGTCATTAATCTGAGAATATTACCAGTGAAAATGCTCTCCAGATATTGAATGTAGGTTATAAAGGTTGAACTTGGGCATTTTAGATTTCCAAAGGTATCCATATTCTTGTTTTCGCATGCTTTGAAATGAGAATACAGATTTATATAGTTAAAATTATTTGCTTCTTCTTGTGAATATGCTACACATATATCACATTCATGGTTGGTTAAGCATTTTTTAATTAAGTACCCACAATCATACTGGAGTGCATTTGTACCAGGTAAATTTTCCCTGTAGGTTCACAATAATGCTTTTTGAAACTGAATTCTTTGTTACACACAATTTCAATGAACTACTGTTGTTCATTGCAATTTGAAAGCAGAGTGTCAAAATCTCAGTACAGTTTGAAGAGTTTGAATACTAAAAGTAACTGAGACAAACTAACTTTTTGAATGCCCTTTTAAATTGTATGGGAGTAGGATTGCACGAGTTGCCTCCTTGTTGACGTGTGCTACCAAAAAAATTTTCAAGGCAGTCCTGATTTAATCTTCGAGTGAGGACAAAAGAAAAGAAATGTCTTTAAGTAAGACCAGAACTGCAGAAATACATTTACTGTAATTGTAAGCCCCTGAATACATTTGCATGTGAATTATTTCTGCAGTTTGGTGCCAAACACCATTGTCCGCCTTTTCTCTTACTGCAGCTCATTATAAACATGTCGAAGCTTAAAATACATTAACACATATTTATACCTTTTGCAGTAGGTATATAAAACAATTCTTCAGTTATAGATATGCCCAGCAGCAAATATGCTCGAGGTAAAATAAACACAACGTATCCATTCACTTTGGCTTCAGCAACACAGCTGTATACTCAGTTTACTTGCTTTCAACATGGCAGACTTCGCGCATGCGCACTAAATTTTGGCACACAGATTTCTGCCGAGTTTCCTTTCTGTATACTCTCTATTCTGTGGCGTAGCTGAGTGTATTGGGGCCTGCAACATCCCAAGAGCATTACAATGATGATCCCATCACTATATTAACCCTCAGGGATGTCACTTTGAATATGTTTTGGTGTAAATGACCTTAAGCAGTGATCTATTATTGCTGAACTCTGTGATCCATTAATGTTTTATGTTTGTCACATTTATGATCTGTAGTGTGCATTTTTATAGATGACTTATCAGTTTCTTTGTTAGCAATTATTTTGTCTGTTATTTCAATAAGTGTAAACTATTATCAGTGCATAACTCTGAAATAAAGCAATTTCAGATAAAGTACTACGAGGTGCATCCAGAAAGTAAGTCCCAATGACCGATAAAGAGAACAAAAGCATCACTAAGTAAGAAATATTTATTGGAATAACTACAGAGACTCACTGGCTACTTTTTAACATAGTCACCACCATTGTTGAAGCATTTATCACAATGGTGCACCATTAATTGTATGCCCAAGTCATAGGATTCTGCCGCCAATGTCCGCAGCCACGAAGTTACTTCATTCTGCACCCATGTCTATCCCAAAAGACAATGCACACAATTTTTTGATCGATTGCCTGCTTGAATTTGGTCTTCACAGGTGAACCACTATGCCGCCAAGCTGTGTATCGCTGTAGGAATGTCAATGCTGCGGCCAGACGTTTGATTTTGTGTTCATCTGTCAGTTGTCTAGGCACTCATCTTGTACACACTTTGTGAAAACCAAGCCACTGGGAGACAATTGTGAAGCGCCAGTTCTGCACAATTGCTTGCCGCACACTTTCCAACACTTCTTGTGTCACCAGGGACGGTCGGCCATTACGGTCTTCGTCGTGAATATTGGTTCTTCCTTCCGTGAATTGCCTGCACTATCGTCTTACCTTACTGTCACCAATGTCTTGTCCATACACGTGACACAATTGGCGATGGTTCTCTGCTGGAGATTGCTTTTGAGCATGCAAAAATCAGATGACTGCACAAACCTCGCATTTGGCGGGAGACAATATCGGAGCAGCTATTTTCTCCTAGCACAGAGCAGTAACTACTGCCGTCACAAAACTGAAACTTTGCTGCAATGTTACCATATACTTCCTCTCTTCTCCTGTGCACGCGCAATCCTATCCGATTGGTGGTGCCATCTCTGTAAGCGATCAGGACTTACTTTCTGGATGCACCTCGTATATAATATATTGCTCTTATTTTTATGTGTATCTACACACCCATGAAGTTTGTACAGTGGATTATGAAACACACTGAATAACAGTAGTTCAAATACATATTCCGATGGTTAACGGTAAGATTTTTAACTGCTTGTATAAATGTTTGCAGCTATATTTGCCGCTTTGTCATTAATTTCTTTTGTACTTTAAAGACTTCTATACTGTTTGTTGAATTTTCCCAGAAAATTAACTCATTAGGTGTTTCTCAACTTAAAAATCCTGAAGTAAAGGCTTGTTCACAATCACGTGGTTACAGTAATCAGAACAGAAATAAGAACAGGAGCAAGGCAGCACTCAACATTTTGGTCACAAGAGCCTGGTAAGAAGAACAGGATTGCATATTATCAATCATATTGATAATAAAGTGGAGATGGGTATTTTGCATTGGGAATTAATTTGTTTCTAACTGACCAATGGTATTTTTTCTAGCTTGTGACTAGAGAGTGCTCTAGTGGCTGTTTCGTGGCATGGCTGCCTTGAATAATTTCTATAGTGAAAAGTCTTAATATGCACAATATGAATCTTAACATACTGTGGCTTGGAATGAGAATGGAAAAGTTAAAACTTGGCGGTCTTCTTTTCCATTCCCGGGAAAGCTTTCCATTGATTATGAATGCTTTTATTTGAGTACATGTATTTCAACTTTCTCGTTGTGGTTATTGTTACTGTTACTTGTGGTTGTGAACCAGTCTTTATAGTGCCCTTGAAAAAGGAAACAGTGAATAAAAAGTAAATGAATGGAATGAAAAAGCTGGCAATATTTTTGTTAACTTTGATATGTCATAAAAGCTTGCTTTCTAATCTTGTCATATCTTGAAGGATTATACTTGTTTTTCTGTGCATTGAATGGGAGTA
Source organism: Tenodera sinensis (assembly GCA_030765045.1). NCBI lineage: Eukaryota > Metazoa > Arthropoda > Insecta > Mantodea > Mantidae > Tenodera > Tenodera sinensis. The sequence goes on along the minus strand of CM060962.1, from coordinate 286,826,027 downwards.
TATAAACAAAACATTTATCAGTGAAGCAAACTTTGCTAAGTTTTCCATTTAATTCCACAGAATATTATGTGGCTCTCTATCCGTATCAGTCAATGGAAACTGGTGACTTAAGTTTCCAACAAGGGGAAGTCATACTTGTAGTGAAAAAAGAAGGTGATTGGTGGACCGGCATCATTGAAGATAGACAAGGTATCTTCCCGTCCAATTACGTCCAAAAGGCAGAACCTGAGGTGAGCATAAAAGTTGTAACCACATTCGAGAATAATTTGCAGCTAATATTATGTATTTAAACTTGGAATTTTGGAATGGTATTTAATCTGACACAAGTTAATTGCCATGATAATTGTATAAATTGTGTATATGAATGTGAAAAACTAATACAGATGTAACATGAAAATTACTTAAAGAATGAATATAGTGGCCTTGCTATATTAAAGAAATATGAGATAATCTAAAAAATTGTGAAACAAAATCTCAAGAATTGAAAAGATTTTAAATTATGAAAGTGTTAATGAATAAATTGAAATGTAAAAACATAAAAAGGTGTAGAAAATATAGACAATCAATTGGTTGAGAAACAAAGGGAAGAATTAGCATTTTAGGGGGTAGGGGAAAGCAACAAGCTTTCAGCAGATGCTGAAGTAACTTTATACATGTATGATGTATATACCAGAGCAGAAGATTCAAGTAAAGTGTTAAAGTTCAATTTTGCAAGTATAATCTTCGCAAAACTTAAAGGCATATGGAGGCATACCTCGGACTCCAGCGAATCCTACGCTTGCCCCTCCTACCAGCGCTGCCGAATGTTGTGCATGCATCTCACACACTGTTATGTACAGAACCTCTGCCGATACACGCACTATGCTTGGCAACAGCGCTCTGCTTGAGCATTGGCCAGCGTTCACATGCCTTTAACTTTTGCGAGCAGTATAGTAGAGGTGAAGAAAGAGTACTATAAGTTAATAGTAAAACATTTATGAAAAACGGGCTCTGCAAGTTTTCAGTGCACATCCTACGGAAGAGAACTTTATTGCCTTTAAGTGTGTGCATGCCCGGGCATGTTTTGTACTTCGCAGTGCAAAACGCATATCCTTGGTAACTTACGTCTCTTCCCTCCCTCGACGCACTTCAACACAAAGGGTATGGACTACGGTTCGGCGTATGTATGGCAAGTGTCACCAGATGATTATTCCTGGTCTTGCCGTACGCCAGCGAGCAGGTTGTCGCCAATGCCCTTGCCGATTCTTTCTTTGCTACTAGCCAAACACAAAGTTACAATAGGTCGTTTTTAGCTATCAAGGAATCTGTGGAGCAGATAGTTCTTAATTTTAACAGCGATGGTATTGAACCATACAACATGCCTTTTAACAGAGCAGAACTGATGTACTCCTTGTCTCTCGCGCACGTTTCTTCTCCCAGTCCTGATGACATCCACCGACAAATGCTGCTTCATCTTCCACTTCAGGCTCTTTCCTTCCTGCTGAGCATCTATAACCAAATCTGGCTTCAGCAGGTTTACCTGTCTTCCTGGTGCGAGGGTATTGTTATCCCTATCCCTCGGCCCGGAAAAGACCGGGCACTTGCCTCTAGCTACCGCCCTGTTTGCATGACCCTCGAACATATGATCAACACTCGCTTAGTGTGGTGGCTAGAGATGAATAACCTGCTGAGTAATTTCCAGTGCGGTTTTCGTCGCCATCGCTCCAGTGTCGACAATCTGACAAGCATGGAGGCCTACATACAGAAAGCATTTCTCTTGAAGCAACATGTCGTGGGTGTCTTCTTTGATCTGGAGAAGGCCTACTATACTACATGGCACTATGGCATCCTCCGTGCTTTGCACAGTTATGGTTTACACAGTAACTTGTCCTTTTTTATTTTTAACTTTTTACTAATTTGCCGTTTTCGTGTCCGCATAGGCAACATGCTCTCCCAAGAGAAGGTGCAGGAGAATGGTGTACCCCAGGGGTCGATTCTCAGTGTTACACTTTTTTCTGTTGCCATTAATGGCATCACTAGTGCTGCTCATAGCAGAATCCCGATGTCGCTGTATGTTGACGAGTTAGCGATATACTATCGCTTTTATAGTTTGGAGCACATCGAACGTCAACTGCAGATGACCATATCATCCATCGCCGGGTGGGCGTCTTGAACCAGCTTTCAGTTTTCCCCTACGAAAACAGAGTCTCCACTTTCACCAACTCCATGTTGTACACCCTCCTCCTGATCTTCATTTGTGTGGCACACGTCTTCCATTTGTTGCGCACTTGAAGTTCTTGGGCCTACACCTTGACAGCAAACTCACATGGGAGCACCATTTTCTTTTTTTTTTTATTTTATTGCAATTCAGTATGGTGTAATACACAATTGAATCCAGTCAAAAGTAAACAAGTACATATAAGTAGCAAAAGAAAAAATAACAAAACAATAATAATAAATACAATAATAATATACAAAGAGCTGATTAACCAAGCAGTAGAGACTATGTACAATGAACTATTAACAGATTACAAAATACATACATAACATTGACTTTTTGATTACTGAACTTTTAACATATTTAAAAATTCCTCTAGTGAATAGAACACATTATTAACTAAATAAGTTTGTAAAGCAGATTTGAATTTAGTGTAGTTTTTAATTTCTGCTGGCAGCCTATTGTAGAATTTTGCACCAGCGTAACTAGGTAGCTTTTCAAACTGGCTAAGTCTGTGCATTTTAATAACCAAATCATTCTTATTGCTTGTGTTCTGGTCGTGTATATCTGAATTTGTTTGCATCGGAAATTTGTATTTTATCATGTATAGTATAGCTTTATAAATATACAGGCTAGGTAGCATCATTATTTTATGCTGACAGAAAGCTTCTCTAGCTGATTAACCAAGCAGTAGAGACTATGTACAATGAACTATTAACAGATTACAAAATACATACATAACATTGACTTTTTGATTACTGAACTTTTAACATATTTAAAAATTCCTCTAGTGAATAGAACACATTAACTAAATAAGTTTGTAAAGCAGATTTGAATTTAGTGTAGTTTTTAATTTCTGCTGGCAACCTATTGTAGAATTTTGCACCAGTGTAACTAGGTAGCTTTTCAAACTGGCTAAGTCTGTGCATTTTAATAACCAAATCATTCTTATTGCTTGTGTTGTGGTCGTGTATATCTGAATTTGTTTGCATCGGAAATTTGTATTTTATAATGTATAGTATAGCTTTATAAATATACAGGCTAGGTAGCGTCATTATTTTATGCTGACAGAAAGCTTCTCTACATGAGTCTTGCGTTTTTAAGTTCGAAATATATCTGATTGCTCTTTATTGTAAAGTAAATGTTCTATTTTGGTTTAATTTTGAAGTATTGCCCCATATTTCTATACCATATGACATGTGTGACTGAATAAGAGAGAAACAAATTATCCTATTAGTTGCTGCTGGGACATAATTCTTTAGACACTTAAGAAGAAATAGATTTTTACTTATTTTTAATGCTAATTTGTCTATATGCGGTGTAAACGATAGTGTTTTATCCAGTGTGACACCTTGTCAACACAATTTACTGATTTGTTGTCAATATACAATTGTAGAGACGTATTAAGTGTTTTGCTACTGAATGTTATCAGTTCACATTTAGTTGGGTTTATACTTAAATTTAGCATTGAGAAGTACTGCAATAGTTTGATAGCTATTTCACTTAGGTTTTCTTCCAGCATTAGGCTAGAGGAATGGCTGGCTGTGACGCTAGTGTCATCTGCAAATTGTACTAATTTTGTACCATTAGGTATATAGTCAGTTATATCGTGCATGTATAGGATAAACAAAAGTGGACCGAGAATTGATCCCTGAGGGACTCCATGTGTCAATTCCATCGTAGTTGATATAGCATCACCATTTGTCAAATTCACAGCTACGTATTGTTTTCGGTTTGTCATGTAGGATTCTATTAATTTATGTCCCAGACCTCTAATCCTCAGGACTGACAGTTTGTTCATTAGTATTTTTTTATCCACATAGTCGAAAGCTTAAGTAAGATCTAATAAGAAAGCTCTTGCATATTTGCCTGCGTCAATGTTTTTTATAATTTCTTTGATACATTCAATGACCAGACAGATTGTTGATCTATTTTTTATAAAGCCATTTTGATGTTTAGGTATTAGGCTGAACTTGTTGAGAAAACTCATTAGCCTTTTGTAGATTACGCTTTCGAAAATTTTTGAGAGCGCTGGTAAGATTGATATTGTATGGTAGTAGTTCAATTCTCTTTTGTCACCTTTTTTAAAGATTGGTATTACTTTCGCAATTTTTAGTTTGTCTGGGAAAGTTCCTTGTTCTAGACATGAGTTTATTATATCAACAAGGGGATTTACGATTTCTTGACTACATGCTTTCAGTAATGACATAGGGATCGTGCTTCCTGCGGTCGTTCGCTTTGGGTACTCAGTTCTATCTGGGGCATCTTGGGGCTGCGATCACACGGTAATGTTGAGGTTGTATTGCTCACTGGTCCGACCGAAATTAGACTACGCCTGTTTTATCTATGGCTCCGCATGCACCTTTAAACTCTGCTTTTTAGACACAATTCATCACACTGGTATCCGTCTTGCTAGTTGGGCTTTCCGCACCACCAGAGTGGATTGTCTGTATGCTGATTCTGGCAAACCACCACTGTCTGTTCGACGCCCGTTGTTGCTTTGTTCTTACGTGGCAAGGTTGGCCACTCATCCAGGTCATCCTTCGTTTTCACCTGTACTGCGTCCAGACCTCACGCACCGTTATATGCGTAATAAAACAATCTCCCGTCCAAGTGGCATCAGGTTTCGAGAACTGCTTGTCGCAAACGAACTCCGACTTCCAGTTGTAGAGCGCCATTCACTTGGCCACTGTTCTCCCTGGAAACTCCAGCATGCACACTTTGACCTAGAGCTGTCGGGCTGTGCAAAGATAGCTACCTCTCCTTCAGTGTTTCGTCAACTCTTCACCGCAGTTCTGGGCCGATACTGGACTTATACTTCAGTATTCACCAACGGCTCCCAGTTGGGTAGTACGACGGGTTCCACATTTATATGCAACGGTGACGTTCACATCCAGATGCCAGTTCAGTTTTTACCGCTGAGCTAATTGCCATCTTTTATTTATTACTTTTTTCTCCCGGTCAGTTCGTGGACCTTTTATTCTATGTTGTGACTCGCTGAGTGCTCTTCAGGTGCTGCAACAATTTGTTGGCCACTCGGTATTAATTATTAAAATACAGGACCCTTTTATGTCAGTTATCTCGCGGATACCAGTTTGTTTTTACCCGGTGCCCAGGCCATATGGGTATTCCCAGAAACGATGCAGCTGCTAAGTCTGCATGTTGCTTGTTGGAGTATTCCATACGTGTGCTCCCTTATATAGACATTCAGAAAGGCTTCCGTCACCATCTATATGCCGTCTGGTAGGAGTCTTGGGAAGTATTAGCTGGCACTCAGTTATGGACAATCAAGGACACGATACAATCCTGGCAAACATCTTGCAGGGATTCCAGGCGTGAGGAGGTGATTTTAACCTGCCTGAGGATAGGCCACACTCGAGCCATGCATGCACAACTTTTGAGTGGTGATCCAGAGGCTGTCTGTGGGACGTGCACGGTCCCACTTTCCGTCACACATGTCCTTCTTGATTGTCTGCCTTATGCTCGTTAGTGCCAGTTTTATGGCCTGGGTCTTACTCTGCACTCCGTTTTAGGCAATGACCCAGTAGCTGTAGCTGCAGTACTACGGTTTGTTGCCAACATTATTTTAGTAAGGAAGTGTAAGATGTTTTTTATATTGGCAGATTTGGAATTTTAGGATGTTTTACTTCTGGTGTTTTTAGCTTTTTAACAGTATTACTAGATTACCTTTTTAGTAAAATAAGTTTTTACTGGCTTTAATTTTTTAGCTGTTTTAACTGTCTTTTTAGTCCTTTTAACTTCTGTTTTTAGTTATTTTAACTTTCACGTTTTAACTTAGTGGTGAGATTTTATTCTGGACTTGGGGCCCTAATGAGCTAGTTGTCGACGGGTCCTTAAACACCATTACTCACTCACTCACTCACTCACTCACTCACTCACTCACTCACTCACTCACTCACTCACTCACTCTTTCTTTTTTCATAAGTGCATGCTTAATTTGTATCGCCTTGTAATGCTTCATTTAACTATTGTTTAAACTTTGTGTTTCAAGTTTGTTTAGCTATTATTTACACTTGCATGACCTAAATAGTAGGTATACACTGAGAACTTCGTTTTCACTTAAGTGAGATGGTTCAAGCCTAACTAGCAGCCTAGAAACAAGTAAATAATTGATAAGTACTTGAAAGAGCTACATGTGATTGAAGTATTATAAACATAAGTTGAATTAATATTAACTTTACAATACAATAGGTAGATACAACAGAACAGAGGTAAGGAAAATAATGAGTATGTGCAGGTTTCAAACATTGCTCTCAAAATGGAAAAGAAAGGGGAAAAAGAGTTCAACCATCTCCAGGTTTGAACTCTATTTCTGGGGTTCATTAGGTCTACAGTCAGTCATCATAACCGTGCAGCTAAAGCACATGTTTTAGAACCGCCCTGTATTGCTGTAGCTGCTCGCCACAACCTTTTATTCATTGCAGTGGTGTGCAGCCACATGTTAAGTCTCCAATTTAAGGGATTTTGGTAATGCTACAATTTAGAAATGCTTCTTCAGAGACAGCAGACAGGCTTTACTAAGTTCCTATTAAGCACTATTTCGATTCCAGTGGATAATATTGACATCTTTCTTTCTGTTTATGATTTATTGGTCACAATCTCCAATTACTTTGGATACGCTTAACTTATTAACTTGACGTCTTAGACCATTGGTTTCCTATCTCAAATTATCTATGAATCCTCTGTTACCAGTAAAATTCGTGCTGTTTTATTCATTTACACCCTGTATGCATATGTACATATATTTTTATCGTGTGGACAAGCCAGGTTGGTCAGTTCAAATTAATAAAAATGTGAAGCAGTGGAACTTGGGTTCTTGTTTGACCCCGTATTACCATTCCCAGGCCAGTCCAATCATCAAGCCTTTTGGGCTGGTGGTGAGCATGTGACCAGCACCTCACAGGATAAATTAGCTGGGGAGATCACTGAGGAGCAAAACAAATTGGCCAGTGATCAAAAAGAAATGTCTGTAAAGCAGGAAAGATAGCTCATAAATTAGCCAAGGATATTATTGAGAAGCAGAATAAATTAGATAGGGAGATCAATAAAGTACAGGTCCAGCAAAGGAAATTTCAATAAAACAGGATCAGCTTGCTACTGATATCAGTAACAAACATAGCCAGTTAGCAGCTGATATAAATGTCAAAACTGAAGAAATCAGATCTGAACAAATTAAATTTCAGAAGAAACTGATTGAAATAAAAGATATGTTGAAGAATGAAATCAGTGAAGTTAGATAAAATTGTGCCACAACGAATATAAGTGTAAAAAAGGGAATTGAGAACTGAAAATCCAATTGTGAGACTATATCTGATAGTGTAGTCAAGGAAATAGTAGTAGTAACTGAAAACTTAAATAATTTCAGAACTGAAATGTGTGCACAACAAGACTTGGTTACTAAAGCAGCAGATAACCAAAGCACAATAGAAGAAGAAATTGGTAAACAATTAAAAGAAATAATAGAAAAAAGTAAATCAATCTAATTAGACATCAAATAAATTACAAGAGGTTGTGGACACAATTCATGCTTTTCGTATATCAAAAATAGTATTTTTAAATAAAAGTGATACCATATGAACTGAGGATGTATGTAATCGAAAAGAGCCTTAGTAAATGGGCAGCCGAATGGTTGCATATGACACTATAGGTTGATGAAACCTGTAGCACATTTAGGAATTTGTTCCTCACATGCTATGGGGTGCAATTGCTTCAAAATCAAATCAGAGTCAAACTGGCTGCAGGCAAATACAATCCCAAAGGCAGTTTAACAATGGCCAATAATTTCATGTGTATAGCAAATAAAGTGCAAATATCTGATCTACCTATGAGCAAACAAGAATTTATTTGTACAGTAATCTGGCATTTTCCAGCAAATATTAGGAACAGTCTGATAATAGCAATACCTCAAGAGTTTTCAGATGTAAGGAATTGCTAACTGCGTTTCAAAGAGAAGAAAAGCAAGCAAGCACCAACAATCATGCGTGAACAGACCAAATAATGAAAACAGAAAAAAATAAACCATGATATAGTTCAGAGCAACCAAAGTCACACACTACATTGTCAGAGGAGAACAGAGGCACAAATACCTCACAGAAATAACCAAACTTCTAACAATGCAAGAATGCACTATCCGAACAAAATAGCAGGAACTGATGGTATGAGAAACAAATCATTCTCACCACCTCAGACCAACAATGGGCATACAAGAAATGCACAAATAAGTTGCATGACGTTTCAAAGTGACAACAGCATTTATGTGAATATGCATATCATGGTATGCAATTCCAAGGACGTTTCTGAGGATGCAAGAGTAACTATGAAACTCCAAGGCCAGAAGCACAAGAACCTCTCAATTGAAACAAGACAAAACCTTTTTACCTTTTGCAAATATTATAGCAGAAACAATTGGCAATGACACCACAATTCTTACAAGAACCAGAATGACAGTATAGGAAAACTAAACTGAGGTTATACCAAGGCTCCTAACCTTGAGCCACATAATTTCAACTTATACCCACAGTATAAACATGATAGGAAACAGAGTGACAAACATGACGTAAATAGGCAGCTACAATTATTATTTCCACCACAACTAAAACTAAGAGATAAATGACCCACTTTTTGCTGTAATGATAGGTACTTATTTATCAATATCTGTATCCAGCAAGAAATGGTTTCTAGATTTATGTCAGTCAAACAGGCACTAATAATATTACAGTACTTTAGTGTAGCAGTTGAAAAACATAAACAACGCATCAAGTACCAAGTGATGTTAAATGCAAAAATAGATGAATGGCATTATGAACTTCTTTGCTGGTTGTACCTAGACTGCAAGCAGATGTAATATTACAGAGAGATCCAAATACATGTGAACTGCTGCACAGTGTTTTTCCACTGTGCACGCGGAAACACGATAACAGCAGCTGATATACACAAGGTCATGAGCATGACTTGTTTTTCTCTGCTGTGCTCACAATCAGTATTGAGTTGATGCGATATCATGCAGCTGCATTATTACCCGTGAGCTTTATTATTTAGTCCTGTACTTAGTCACAAAGTGTATTATGGCTCAGCATTTGTTTTCTACTGCACAACGTGTATTTATTTATGATTTGTATGTGTTAACTCAGCTCGCCATGCGCAAATGAGATTTGCAGAAACATTTCCCAGTATAAAAGTTCCAGGCCTTACAACAATCCATAAACTTAACAATAAATTTCAAGCCACAGGAAGTGTTCAGGTTTAGAAACCTAAAAGACGGTGTACAGTTCTTAACAAAGAAACATTAGACAACATTGGTCATGACATTGGTCATCATTTGAGAATACTAAACTAAACCCTGGCGCAACAGCCCACAAGGGGCCAAGGCCTACCGCCCAGCCGCTGCGTCCCCCACCTCTGCCCACTACAGGCATCATTGGTGAGGTGCAGTACTGGAGGATGGGACGTGGTCAGCGCCCCGAGCCCTCCCGGCCAGTTATGCAGTCTTCTAGACCTGGGGCCGCTACTTCTCCATCAAGTGTTCCCCCTGGGACCTAATGAGGCTGAGTGCACCCCGTGCCAGACCTCCCAGAGGGGATAAAATCCCCATGCTGGTACCGGGGATCGAACCCGGGTCCTCCGTGCCAGAGGCAAGCACGCTACCAACTGCGCTATGGAGGCAGTCATCATTTGGAGAATTCCCCCCAAAAATCGCTTAGGCATCTTTTACAACAGGTAGGCATTTCTTATGGCTCTTTGCAAAGAGCTACTAAATTGCTGAAGTTAAAACCATATAAAATAACTGTGGCACATGTTCTTCAACCAGGTGATCCTGTAATTAGGCACACATTTTGTGAGTGAACTCTCAATAGTGTGTACAATGGCAAAATTGACCCACATTTAATATTTTTCAGGATGAGGCTTGGATATGTATGTACACAAAATAATCGTTATTGGAGCTCTGAGAAACCTAATATTGTTCATGAAATACCCCTTCATGATGAAAAAGTTGGTGTATGGTGCGCCATTATTAGAGAAAGAGTTATAGGCCCAATTTTTTTTGAGTCAACAGTTGACACCCGTACATACATGGGTACAATTTTGTACCCTTTTTTTAGAGAATTAACTGACAAGGAGTTTTGATTTTACCTTTTTTCAACAAGACTCTGCAACAGCTCATACAGTCAATCTTTAGATGGGAACAATTGTAAGTGTGTTTCAGGACAGAATTATTAGTAGAAATTTGTGGCCCCCTCAGTCCCCTGACCTAACCCCCTGTGATTTCTATCTCTGGGGTAACTTAAAGCATAAAGCATACAAAACAAACCCACACACCCTGGAAGAATTAAAACAAAATAACTGTTAGGAAATTGCCAGTATTTCTCAACGTGAATTACAGTGAGTGATGGATAATTTCCTAAAGAGGTGCCAAAAATGTATGGACAGTGACAGTAGCCAGTTTCAGCATCTGCTATAATTATATTGGTAAGTAAAGCCTTTAAAATTAGTTTTAAAAATATTGTATGGTTTTATCCATGCTGTTCTGTGACAGCGGCAGTCGGCGACAAGTGCAGAGGGCCCGTACAGACAAAACACAGCACAGCCGGTTCACAGTCTTCTGGGTCACCCATTAGTATGCAGTCTCCTATATCATATGAGAGCCAAGCTAGACTTTGATGAGTGAAGAGTAGTTGGAGAAGATGTAGATAAGGATGTAATATTTGCCTTACTACAGGAGGAATTTGTATGGCGTTTGTATGGTCTAGCACCCAGGAAAACCAGGAATATCTGGAAAATCACCTGGAATTTAAAATTACACCTTGAAAACTGGGAATTTACCCTGATTTTCACCCTATTCTCCAGATTTAGTTCAAAGTAACTTTTTCTTATTCCCAAATTTGAAAAGTTGGCCTGTTGGAAAGAAATAAGAAAGCAGTCATCTGTGTGTATTTTGCAGAGTTTGATAGATCCTATTTTGATCGAATGAAAAAATTAGAAACCATCTGTTCCAAGTGAATAGATATCAGTAAAAATATGTCGAGAAATAAAGTAGGAGCAAATAATTTTTACTCGGATATACAGGGGATAGACAAAATAATGTGGATACCTTGTACTTACTTTGGAATGGTTTATTAATAAGGGATAGCACCCCCATTTGCCCGTAATATAGCTACAATAAAATTCTTCTTCAAGTACTGGAATATAATGATTGTGTAGTCTCCGGTGGAATGTTATGCAACTCTTCTATCAGAACCTGGGCCCAAATGACCTCGTTGTTGATGGGCCCTTAAACTCCACATACTCACACACTCACTCTATCAGAACCTCTTCTAACTCCTGTAGTGATGAGTGAGGTGGAAATCTGTTACGTAGTCTGTTCTCCAGTACTGCCCAAACTGATTCGATAATGTTCAAGTTCGGGTATCGTTCTGGCCAGGGAAGATGCTACAGTTCATTTCCGTGCTGCTCAAACCATGATTATACTGTTCTGGCTGTATGAATGGGTACATTATCATTTTGAAATATGGCGTTGTTGTTGGGGAACATTTGAATCATGGGGTGCACCTGATCACCTAAAATGTTCAAATACTCTTTGGCTGTAACACAGCCTTTGAGAGTGATGATGAGATCAGCAGAATACCATGACATGAATGACCACACCATCACACTTCCACCTCCATGCTTAACCATTGGAATCAAGCAATCATGATTGTAGGCTTCTTTTGGAGTTCTCCAGACATAAATCCAGCCAGATGTTGGAAATAACATAAACGTTGACTCGTTAGACCATATGACTTATTTCCACTGATCAGCTGTCCAAGATTTATGCTCCTGACACCATTTTTCACACTTTTTTGCATTAGCTTTAGTCACTAATGTTTTAGGTATAGCAGCTCATCCATGAGTTCTTGGCAGTGTCAAAGATACAGGGTCTAGAAAATTACTTTTGAGCTCTACAGTCACTTAAGCCACAGTAGCTTTGTGTTGTTTTGACGTAATTCTTGCTAGTGTACAAGGATCTGTCATTTAGTTTTGATTTTCTGCCACTATTACTTTTACACGATGTCTTTCCATGTTTTGTGTAGGCTATCATGACTGTTGAAACAGCTGCTCTTAAAACATTAAATAAGCAGGCTGTCTTGGTTACTGTTGCTCCAGCTAATCAAGCCTCCACAATCTGCCTTCTTTGGAACTCTGTTAAGACTGCCTGTTCCTCTGAATGCAAATACCAAGTGTGCACTACTCGTAAACAACCTGTACTGATACCTAGTCAGTAATGAACATGCACAGTCAAGCATGACACATGCCTTACCTACCACTGTTCACATGATTTTGCCTATCCCCTGTGTGTATTCCAACTACATATTTCAATGTTTGAATTCAGTTACGTGCATACAATATAGATGCAGCTTTGCAATTCACATTGATAATTTGTAGTTCTCATGTTTTGCTGTCCTTTGTTTTTCACATTATATTAGTTTTATTTAATATTCATAAGAGCAGAAGCCTTTTACTGTGGAAATGGCTAAGAGCTGTAGATGCAAAGGGATAATTTTTTATATTGAAGTATGACACTAAATGGCCAAAATTGGTATTTCTATGTACACATGCGTTTAACAAACTGGAAAAGAAAAAAGGGACGGTCAGAAACAGAGCATTGTAAGCTTTTATGCGTTGGCAGTGTTGCAATTGCAGCTTAATCAACATGACACAAATTACCAAGTGCAGCATTAACTTGTTTAGACTATAAACAACTACTTTCACTCACTTTAATTAAGGAAAATGAAGCTATTAACAGTGAAGCAACAAGATTCTAAAGTATAAGCTTTGAGAATGAGCTGGAGTCAACTCGAAACTTGAGTCAGTTTTGCAAAAAGAACGTGCAACATTACTAAGATAAGTGTAGTTTCTAATTTGTTCTTACTTTAGTACTTTCACTTTATTTATGCCAACAAACATACTGCTGGTGTTTTTAAACACACAAAGAGTCCCCTCACAGCCATCACTGAGTCAACATAGGCAAAAGCAGTAAGAGGAGAGCAGCAGCAACCGCCAAGCCCCCTAGGGCAAAATCCTTGGACACTAACCGCACTGTCTCTGCCTCTCTGACAGTAAGCACCTTGGAATAAGAGAAATCGCCAGCACCTGCACCAAACAAAGAGGCACCACTTTCACAGATGCCACAGCCAACACCAGCCATATCGCTGCCAGTCACCACCACTGGCGAACTCACACAGCTTCTTGTCAGCCACAACAACAACCTACACAACCAGAGTAACACAGCTCCACCTTACAGTAGTCCAGAGGATCCACCAACTAATTTCAGACTCACTGCTACTCAGTGGTGCACAACAGCATTGGCCGTCTGTAATCTTTGAAACAAATACACACAGCTAGGGGGCTATCACCACTGGTCAGGCTAGTAATGCTAGACAAGGCACACCACCATGCTGCTTTGGCTGACAGGCTACCTGTTCTAGGACAGGTGTTCAAGGTAGAGCCAAGCTGGGGTGCCCATCCTATGCCATGCCGGCGCTGCTGCCAATATGGCCATCTAGCAGCCACCTGCACTGTCACCACCCGGTGCCACTACTGTGGTGCTGGCACATTGACATCAACTGCACCTGACACAACTTGGCACACCGTCTGATGTACTGTGCAACTGCATGGGTCACCACACCAAGTAATTGGTGTGCCCAAAGAGCATGAGAGGACCACACATCACTGAACAGCCGCACTGCTCTCAACCTACAGCCACAAAACCAGCTGCACATCTACTCCAACAGAATGGCCATCAGGACACCACACTGATCACCTCTACAGGAAATCAACACAACTACAAGACCTCGCTGGGTGGATAGCAAGGTTGGAGGAGGCCCTTCATCACACCACAGAAGAGCAAAGTCCATTGAGCTGCAGAATAGGCAGAAACTGACTCAGACATACTTCAAGACGAAGCTCGTGAAGATAGTCGACTGCATCAGTAACTCCGAGATCTCCAAACTGTGTGTGGGCAATGTTTGAGAGGTGGAATTAGAACAGAAAAACTCAATGCCATAGCTGGGACCCAAACCACAGACTCTCTGTCTCACGTGCGGCTGCTCCAACCATTAAGCTGCTGTGACAACCTGCTAGTATGACATTGAAGGAAGGTCTTGTGGTTCAAATCCTGGCTGTAGCATTGAATTTTTCAGTTCCCATTCTACCTCTCCAGTATGACTCACAGTATCAGCACTGCCATGGAACCAGAACAAAAAGTAATCTAAAACCACCTATGCATAGGTTAACATTATACGAAAAAACTCCACTCTACGCAGGAATAAAGGCCTATAACAGACTGCCAACCCAACTGAAAACCATAAAGAATGAAGGATTATTTAATAAGAAATTGAAGAACTTACTATTAGATAGGGCGTATTATTCAGTAGCCGAATATATGTGTGATAGTATGTAACCTAAATATAAGTACTTAATTTCTACTGTTTAACTGAACCTAGTTTTATAATCTTATAGTAATTACGTGTAACAATTTTTGTTTTACCAATCTGACGAGTCACCTGTTTACAGAGCTTTTGCTCATTTGTATGTAAGCGTTTGTGACAATAAAGCATCTTATCTTATCTTACTTTCACTCCTAAGGCTGCAAATACATTTCTCATAATTGCAACCCCAGAGTGCTAAACCTCTCATCCAATAAACTCGTCAAGCATTTGCCTGGATCTATTGTTTTTTCAAGTTTACATCAATGTTTAAATTTAATGTGTAGTATAATTACTTTGTGTGACTATTTAGTTTTATTTGAGTATACCAGTCACAGAATTGCACTTCAATTTCCTTAATGCCTTTAACATGATTGTTCGTGAGCATCTGTGAACTAATACAGTATGTGACAAAATAAATAGCACTGAAATGTTAGTTATTGGCATATATACAGAATATGTTCAAAAAGTGTCTCGTCATCTGCCACTTGTTCATGTTTTTTAAGATTGAGTTCCATGAGAAATTAGGTGATCTACAAGGTTAGAGAGGTACTCATCAGAACTGAAAAATTCAATGCCACAGCTAGGATTTAAACCACATACCTTCCTCTTCACATGTGGCAGCTCTAACCACGGATCTACTGTGACAGCTTGCCAGTATGACATTGAGTTTTCCACCCAATTAGTATTTTTCCCAGTTGGCCACAAAGAGAATCTCACATCAGAGATAAATACCCCAAGGGCGACTTATAATTGTAAATACTTTGTCCTGGGTTTAAATAACCTTTAGATGGTAATTATTACTTCATTTATGCCAACAAACTGCTGGTGTTTTTAAACACACAAGCCGAGTATGGGCAATGTTTGTGCATTTAAAAACACTAGCAGTAAGTTTGTTGGCATAAATAAAATAATAATGATCCACAAAGAGTTATTGCAGAAGGGCAAGTCATTCCCTTCTTGTTAGATGCTAAGTAGATGCAAATTCACCCAATTTTTTTAAATATCTGCTGAATAGACCTATTGCTCAAACCAAGTTGCAGACTATGCTTTGGCAATGCTAACACCTTTTGGAGAAGTATGCCCTGATTCCATTTGGGGTGATAGTTTTTGGGCAACCTGTTGTCATCTTTTTCTGATATAAAACTGATCCCAATGACAGCTAACATTGTTATGTTATTTGGCACATCCTCATTAAATCTCTCCCTGTACTGATCTTTAATGTGAAGCAAACTTGGTCCATGGACATCCTAGTCCAGGCATGTCAAACATCACTCAGAGGGTGTGAAGAGAGGGGTCTACCCCTCCTTAACTGCAGTAGCACGCGCTAGTAGAACCGGTTTTTGCTTTGTTTTTCCCGTTTTCCGATTTGATCATCACGGAGGGAGGGAAAATAGTGGAAAATTTTTCACGCCTGGTGAGTGCTGTTTGACACCCCTGTCCTAGTCCATATGACTGGGAATAATGTTCACAATAAACAACTTCTCTTGTGTTGTGAGAACCATAATTGCAGAAATCAACATAGAATGGAATTCATAATGTGTCAAACTATTGTGTTCAGTGTTATGGAAACTGAAATAGTAAATGAACGATCATTTCAGTGCCATCTGTTTTGCCATATACTGTAGATACATTGAACATTTTCTCGGCTGAAAACATTTTTTGAATGGTTCTTCTGTAGTGACTGAAAGCAACTAAACAATAACAAACTTTGTTTTCTGATACTCCGTAGATATTCTGTTAAATTTTATAATCATGTACAACTGTTTATGAAATTCTAATGTTATCTTGTTTAATTTGAGAATTATTTTATTTCAGTCAATTGTAACAACTAGTGTATCGGAATCAGTGATTGAGAAGCCAATCGAAGTAGTGTCAATGACAGCTACCACTGCAGCAACACCCCCTGCTCAACAAGCAGCTCAGGTGAGTTGTGCACCAGTGATGTTGCCTTCCCCTTAGTTTATTTTGTTTCTTCCTTCTTAAGATATTGTGAGTTCAACCAGTTCTTACTGTCATTCACTAATGCGATAAAGTTCAATATTCCCTGTCACTTCACAACATAGCAGCATATTGAAACATTTGTGAAGCAGCCTCTGCTTCCTTCCCCATACTCATTGGGGAGCCTAACACAAGGCCTCTGTAAACTCTTGCAGTAGCAATACTCACTGTATGTCATAAGTATAGCTGCAACCTCACTTGGACAATGCACTGAATTACCAGCACTTTACTGCACCAGAAATATGCTCACTAATCTGAGAGAATGTTTGCTTTTATAGCTACTACAGCTTCCCACTGAATTCTAATGGGCTATCAAGAAGTTCCTCCACACCATGTCAGTGCGTACCACTAAAGATAACTTGGTATCCTGTATATCTACAGTACCTTTCATGGATTACATACATGAATCTATCATACACTTTATTTCGTGGAATGTTATAAATAACCATAAGCTCGTGGCAGCCAGTGCTGCCACTGGAATTCCCATCTGTAGGGGAATTTTGGTTACACGAGACTGCAAAGTGACTTCTCAATAACCCTATAGAATGTTCAGAAGCAGGGAGAAAGAGGGTTCCAGTACAAGCTCATTGTTTCCAGATAGCACTTCTGGTGGTGTTATTTATCTGCTGGTTTGGATATTCTTTTACTGCGATATCAGTATCTTGTTTTTGTTTGTTTACTGATCTAATAGTTTCTCTTGCAGTTTAGTCTTCCATCGCATTAATTTTTCCTTTCGTGTCAGTTTTGATCTCTTTTCTTTCACAAAGTGGGAGCACTTATCTTTCCAACTGGCGGTTAGTCAGTCTGCATCTATTATGGGATAACTGAGGCCCATAGCTGCATTACAATATCCTATCAGTTGATAGAATATTGTTGTGTATATGACTTGAAGCATTAATTACTATCTGATGTTAATAGAAAATTGAACCTGATACATTAGTTTTATATTGACATTTCTTGTCTACTTGTGTTTCATGATTAATACGATTATCATGTTTCCTTATTTGTTATTCAGTATATTTATACGTTTCAATCTGCATATGTCCGGAATATGAGAAAAAATATTAAAATAAATAAAATTTAAGATCTATATGGCTGACTATTTTGCAAAGTGTCAATAAGAAAAAGATTTTACCTTGTGTCTATAATCATAGAAAAATAATTACCAAGAGGAGCTGCTGATGAATTGCCTAGGAGATTATATATGTACCTACAGTTAAAAAACTTTCAGGAAGGGAGCCATTGCTCCTCATTGCTCATCAGATTTTAGACAGACATATTGCACCTCATTATTCTGGACAAAGTTAACTATCGGTAATCAGCAGTTGTATCATTGTTTGTTAATTAGCTAACATGTTTTTCATTTCATTTTACGTTAATAGCAAGTGCACTGTTGTAATTATTTAAAGTAAATTTGGAATACTTTAAAATAAAACCTCAAAATTTAAAATAAGGTAATTTCATGATTGCCTTCCCTGCACCACTACCAAGAAAAATACTAGAAATCTCATTGTTCTGATACAAACTATCATCAAAACCCATGTTGCAGTAGAGCAGAAATGACACCAGGACTTGAATCCAGGACAGAATCAAAACTTGAGAAAACACTGCCATGTGTGCTTTACATATTTTATAATTCCAAATTACCATATTTCTCCAAATACAAGGCAATTCTTTTAATTTCCAGAACCTCATTTAGTAGTTTATAAAGTAATTTTAAAAAGAGAAAGAAAATAAGACAAAGTAATTTAATTTTTAATGTAAGGTTGAGGCAATTGAGATGATGCAATGATATGAGGATAGATGTGGCAATGAGAGTGATTTTCAATTTACAAATGGTCTTAGGTGTTGTAGATATTGACAGTGGTAACATGCATTGCAATTCATCATTGAAATCAGAAGTAGCAACAAAGTTGTTTCTAACTCCAAAAAAGGTCAATGGATGTTATTTTCTTTAAGTTGCAGTAAGAGGCCAATAACTATAATAATTCTGCAAGTATGCTGACAACTCTGTTACAAAATTACATGGAAGCATATATGGGCTGCTGGAATAGTGAGGAAAGGGGAAATGGAGGGTGGGGAGGTAATGAAAGTTGTGCAAGTGTGACACATGAAATCTTTTTTGCAATTTAACACTGTCCACAGATGATAAGAATGCTAGCAACAGCACTGAGATATGTACAGATTTCTTATTCCACAACCAAATTATATTTGTTCATTGTGTGTAATTCTACATTTTTGTTAGTTATTTCCATGTAAATACATATACACAGTCAGGTTTGCCAACCAAGTAAGTCAGGAGTCCTGCTGTTTACACTGTAATAAAATAATCAATGTAAGCAGATAAATTTGTCTCAATTCAATATGGCCAAGCAAAAGCCTGCTACAACTGGTAACATAAATCATTTTATTCTGTACACAATTATCTGAATGAAAGTATCCTGTTAATGCTTATGTAACTTTTGTAACTAGTTTCTAGTGGTTTTAATGATGTCAATTACATTTGATGCCTGCTTGATAGATACATACTTAAATCTATATGTATTGAACAACTGACAAAAGATGCCATTCATTGCTAATTAAATAACTAAATAATGGGATGTGGCAGGAAAAGCCTAGTAAAAGTTTAAAACAAAGATAATTTGTATTTGTAAATATACATTATGTTAATCTTATAACTGCAGGGAAGATTTGATTGTGTTTCTCAACTTTCCCTGCTTTGTTTTTTGTGCCTGTATATGTTTTTATGTTATACTATAATGACATGTTCAATGTTCATAGGCTTTTATGGCTACTTCTGAACTTGCTAAATGCAATCTAATCTAACCTAATCATGGCATGTAGAACCTGGTAAACTGATTCTCACCCCCAAGGTAGCATTCTTCTCATCTGTGAACCCTACCTTCTTCTTTTCGTAGTATGTCATCATTTTATTAAAACAAACATCTGAAATTTTAGATATATGTATTTAGAAAAACTGTATAAGTGTACTGATTATAGTTCTTTTCTTTTATGTGGAATGTGGTCCAGTCTGGGGACAGATCCCCAGTTACTCCTGATTTTGCAGCTATGGCTGCAGAGGCTAAGGTAAGTACTCTTTTTGTAGTCACTGTGCAGAAACAGCAATGCTCCCTTTTTCAAAACACAATCTTTAGAATTATATTAGTAATGTTGAAAGTTTTTGTTGGCATTGTGTCCTTAATTATATGTGTAATTAACTGATAGCATAATGTGTGTGTCTATATGTTAGTTTGAATGTAAATATGAGTTTCATATCTTTTAAATTTCGTAATTTTAATTTGTGCATCAACTTGTGTTTTCATAGAGAGATTAACTGTCTTAATTAGTTGTGTATGTGTTCTTTTGTTTTGTTGTTTTTGTTGTGATTCTTATCTGTTGAAATTTTATATTTTCTTTAGCTTGAAGAAGTAGGGGACGATAGTGACTCAAAGGTACAACATGTTTCTTAAACATTAATTAGTTTAATTGCTAGAAAGTATCTTGGAATGTAAATAAAGGTATGCATGGCAGTAACACCTAACCAATTGCAAGCAAGTCGTAATGATAACCTCTTGTTATAACAGTTCATACTAAACCCATCCAAATTGTTGTAACCCTCTGCAAGTGCAGAATGGAATCATTTTGAGTACATGTAGTTAGGAGACTATTGTCTTATGAACTTAATACCAGAAAATTCAGATTCTAAACTTTCAACAAAATATCTTGTGGTGCAATTTAAATGCAACTTGTCTACAGATCGAGTATATTGCTTTTTAGAACTTCGATGAATGTAAATGTTTGCAGATTATGAAAAAATATAGAACTACAATTATAAAGTGAGTGAAATGTAGACTTCAGATTTGTTTGTAATGACAAAACAGTAGCAAATAAATCAGAACTAGATAAGCTGACAGTAGTGTGAATGGCTTATATATATTTATTAAGTGACTGGTAGCCAGCTACTTCATGTATTAGTTCTCATTTGGCTTACATAGTATGCTTACTGTTGTGAAAAACTTGCAACTATAACAGATTACAGTATTTTGGAAAACACATTTTTTGGATGTAGTGAAAAACTCAGTGTGAAACTGCATGGTGCACATGAAACAAAAGTATCAGCATTTATGTACATTAGATGGACTAAGCTACAAATGCACCTCAAACACTTAACTTAGGAACTACATTTCACAATATTAGAGATTGTAACTGATACCGTAACTTTTGGTTGTGAGGCTGTGCACATACAAATTTACCTAAAACCACAGAAATTTAAAAACGAACAGGAATTATTCAGTGGAGCTAAGAACACTTTTGGTCACAAGTTCTTTTTGTAACTTTAAGCAGGTATTTCAGAGAAATATTAAAAATATGGATGGGATGATACTAATATGCAGTACTATAAGCTATTTTTAGCACCAATATTTGATACTCACTTTATAAAGCCTGGATAATAACTTGTTCGCTGGATTACTATGGGAATGTTTTTGGTGTATAATAATTTATAACTAGATATTCGTAAAATTCTTGGGTAACAGGAGAGAAAAAAAATCACTTTCCGTGTAAATAATAAGGGTAATGATTTTTAGCAGCTGTATGTTTATTATACTAGTTACAAGTTGAACATTTACATTTTGGTTTATTTATTAATATGTTTATGTTCCTCACAATTAATGTTGAGATACAAGGTCTCTGCAGAAACTTAATGCTTTTCTGATGTATTTTGAATTAAAGCCCATAATTTCCTAGAAATTTCTGTTCTAAAGTCTCTTTTCTTATCCCTTGATATGTATTCAGTATAAAATACATATCCGCTCATTTCTGAATGCTGCTTTCTTAAGCAGCAATGTTATCTACAACATTCATGCGTTGAGTATGCCTAGCCTCCTCTGTACAGTGAACATGTGACAGACTGACCCCCTCCCGCTACTTATAGTCCAAACTCTGCAACCTTTCATTCTCTGTATGAAGGTTCATTCCCTATTCATAACTTTGTCAGTTATTTTCTGGAGCTGAATTTGGAGCTTCAGAATGTGGGGATGTTCTGCCATACTTGAAGTCTTTTTCTCCAACTAATGAATTTTGAAATTTCTGCTAAGGACATCCCACTTTACAAGCTGATCAATTGACCAACAGAGTGATTCAGTGAGTCCAAGGGAGGTACCAGCAATTGGTCTGCCACTGATGTAGGTAATTTCACTTATGAAACATTTTTAGGTAATAAATTTTTAATGAAATGGTTCAAATGTCCAATCATCTCACACTGTTATTTAATATCATTTATCCAAACTTGAAGTGTTTTATAGGGAGAACTTTAATCATCTGATATTGAGAAAATCCTCTCATGACTTTTATTCACTTTTTTCAACTCCATGAAAAAGAATTGATTTAGCTACAAATTACAATCATACGTCAATCATAACACTTGTGTTTAAACAACTGTGAAATTGTAAATTAATATCTAAATGATTCATAATTATAGAAGGCAAACTTTATAACTGTGTATGCAGATGCTGCAATAGCCTTATATTAGTATGTGAACCAAATTATCAATTCACCCTGAAACTTACATTTGAACTATAAAATATTTACATAGGGGTACATTTAAAGTGCTCTAAATTTTGTGCAGAATATTGTATTGTCCTAGTAGCAGTGATGAAATTTGCTGTTGATGTTTTAGGAAATTTTTGTAAAGTGTAAAATTTTAGGAGTCTCTTCGTATAAACTATCGTAATTTTTCTATAGTTGTAATAGAATCTCACACAGTGAGGAAAATCTAATACACTTATGTGGAGTCGACTTAAACACCTGTAATTGCTAAATTTGCCTATATTTTATATTTTTATACGTATATTGTGATGTTGCAGTCACATCATTATCTACTTGTTAACTGTTGGGCAATCCAAGTCAATTCCTTTGTAGCCTGCGATATCCTCTGCCAGCCTTTTGGGGAAATAAACATGGGGTTGTCTGCTTCTGGTATATCAAAACTCTTATCCAATTTTACAGTTTTTTAATGTATTTCTTTTCCCAAACTTCCATTTCTTTAATGCATATCTTTTCCCAAACTTCCACTTCTTTCAGTTTCAGTAATTTGATTTCAGTTTTTATATTATGGTTTTGCCTTAAAAATGTGATGTAACTTGATTTTTCTATTTGTGTTTCTTTTAGTTTTTCTGACATGTAAAATTTTCACATTGAACTTAATTCCTGACCTTTTTTCTGGAGGAATGTAATCAGTTTTGCTTGATTTTATTATGTTCTTGGCATTGTTTTTGTTGTCTGCTGTCAGGGTGATGTGATGTTTGAATATCTGTTGAAAGTTGTGAAAGAATCCTGGCTTAACTAATGTGAATTTCCTGAAGTTTATCCTTTCTACTATGTTGGATAATGTCTTGTGTTTAATGCATCTTTGTCTCAATTTTTATATTTCTCTGTCTACCCTTTCATGGTGAAACCAGCTTTTTTTTCTACAGCTCTTACTACTCTCTATATTCCTTATATTCTGCTTGGCTAGTAGGATGTTTATCTATCTGTATGTCAGCTATTGTATGCTGCTGCTTTGTGTGCCTTGGGGTTGTACCTGTCTGCTGTGATGTAATTTGTCTGTGTGCGTGTGCGTGGGTGGGTGGGTGTGTGTGTGTGTTTTTTTTGGGTTCCGAGTTCAATTCTGTCTACATTTTTCATTATTTTGAGGTCCAGGAACTTAAATTATTGATTTTTGTGTCAGCTGTGAACTGAACTGAAGTGATTTATCTTGAATGTTCAAGTGCTTGCACACATCTTCTGTTATTTGTGCTTTATAATGGGAAATACATTGTATATCTATACCAGACTTTAAACATGTAATGGAAGGCTTTGGAGATGTTTGTAACTGGCTCATGAACAGGTTTACCAGGAAAGTGGATAGTGACCTCCCCATAGCTAGATGTGTTTATTGCTGTTAAAGGTTTCCTTCAACAACAAAAATGGGGTAGTCTTTGCAAATTTACGTGACTTATGTATTCATCTCAGTTTTGTGAGGAGTGTTGATGGGTTGCAATCATTTTGTAAGATATGTACAAGGTGGTTTGCCTTTGGCAATGCTCAGGAAGAGATTTTTTAGATTGAGGAAAACAAATTCATTCCATAGAGTCAAGTCTCTCAGTTTGTAGTTCATCCACTAGCTCCAATAAATTCTTGATATTAGGGCTTTTAAACTGTGTAAATTGTGGCATTCCTGGAAAACTTTCAGATAACCAGCTGGCAGAGTGTTGGGAAGAAGTATTGATGTAGCTACTATGGTTCTCTTGTGCAATATGTGAAATAAGGTTATCTCAAAAGTTGAAGATAAAAATGCATCAATAAACCCTCCTGTCTTAATCTCATGTGCTAACTGCATTATAAATGTTTGCATAAATATCTCCTTAAACTCACTTTAGGCGTACAAAAATGATTTGTCAAGCAAATACATATGAATAAAGATTAAATATGTTAGCTCCATGAAGATATAACCTAAGGGAAATCAGCAAGTATATTGTAACATGCCTGTATTCTATTTTTGTGCTTAGCTTCACACAACACATTGTTAGTAGGTATATGAAGTTATGCAGCATGAACTTTTAAATTTGGAATAGTATGAATAGGAAACAAGAAGCAAAATGGAATACGGCTAAAAATGTAAAATATTTCAGAGTTTAGTTAGACCAAAGTGCACTGAAATTTGCATGTTTTATTTATGGAATTATGCCAGTTTAGGAGTTTGAGTTTCCACATCCAATGGTCACTGCTTAATCCAAACACTAAGACTATTTTGACCTAAAAATGGTGTATTTATTTCTTGGTGGTAACTAATATAGTTGTAGAAAAGACAGCTTTCACATCCTGAAATGAAGTAGTGTCCGACTTCATGGTACCTTCTATTAATTATGTTGTATATCAAACAGAATCCTAAAATTGACATCATACCACATTCCCTCATGTTCATTTATTGCTAGAAATTTAATATATCAATAAATTAAAATACAGAATATTAAATAAGGAAAAATTGAAGCTATTAACAGTGAAGCAACAAGATTCTAAAGTAAGAACAAATTAGAAACTAAAAAGAATAACATTACTAAGATAAGTGAAGTTTTTAGTTTCTAATTTGTTCTTACTTTAGAGTACAGAATATTAGTTTGCCCAGCACTGCATCGGTGGCTTTCTAAACCTCAAATGACCATTAATTTAACTTGCCTTGCTCCATATTCTTTATGAAATTACTGTACACTGAGCTGCAGCAGAAATGCTAATAGAATATATTATTGTTTTCCATGGGTTTAAACAAACCTAGAGAGGTGGAAAGGTTTTTTGAGATCAATTACTAAAAATATGTAAATCCAACTTTTATGACCTATTCACTTGATTATTTAATATGAAACGAGTTTAAATTATTCATATAATTTTATTCTACAACAACAATAAGAAGAATATTACATGAAAATTGTATAACTCTAGTTTATACGATATTCCATACCCTTTATTATCTATGGAGGACAATGGCATCATTGCAATTGTTACATCTGGTCAGTTACTTTTCACATTGTAATAAAAAAGTATATCAGTTTTATTTTGTTTAAAAGAAACACCTGTGCTTGAATGTAAGATATCTGCTTCTTCTGCATATATACTTTTCTCCAGATGTCCTGTGTTCATTTTCGTATTAGGCATACTTTCCCTTGATCTTGGAAACGTCTAATCTAATTATTTATTTATGCCAACAAACGTACTGTTGGTGTTTTTAAACACACAAGCCGTGTGTGTCACAATAGCTCAGTGGTAGAGCAGCTGCCCGGTAAGTGGAAGGTCTGTGGTTCAAATCCCAGTTGTGGCATTGAATTTTTAAGTCTAATCTAATGTTTAACATTCACATCTCTGTGGACAATATTTGTTTTATTATTTATAGTAATGCCTCCTTCCCATATTTTTATAAAACATCCATGCCATTTTTTATGTATAAGGCATGTAGTTTTACATGTTATAGTTTATAGATTACTGAAGGTAACAAACAAGGTGAATTCTATGATAACAATAATAACAGCGTTTATATCAGAATCAGATGTATTCATCATAAGAAATCATTCAGATTTACATATATGTTAAGTCAATAATACAAATATTAGAAATCATATACATATGTACGCAATTGCACAAGCTTATATGATACACTGAGGTAAATGGCAACATATGCAACAGTCACTTTAGTGGCTGAGGAAAACCTCAGAAAACCTCAGCAGGTACCTTTAAACAAAATTTACAAAATGATCATGGCTTCATCAATAAGGCAATACATAGTTAAACTGACTATGATTCTGTGTACATTAACATTTTATACTAAATTTGATCAGAATCCTAAATCCAATAAGGAACAATCATGGCTTTGAAGGCAATCATCAGGCTGGTTGACTTCAGCAGTTAGTGGGAGAAGGGTGAAGTGTACTTGTATTTCTTGTGATTGTGAGGTATCATGATGGCTTCACAATAATGGATTTATCAGAATATTGTGAATCTTCTAATAAGGGATGCAACTTACTTTTTCAGACTGTTATGAAAATAGGTTACAAATTAAAGGCACAATATGACTTAAGATTTTTAATTGTACATTTACAAGAAATGCAGCCTACCCATCATACATATCCACACTTTGCCCCTGCAAATGAGCTTCCATAGGACACTAACAGAACTGTTTACATTAGAGCTGCTCATGCAATGTTCTGTTTTTCTACCTTGTCAAAATTGCAGACAGCCGGCTGGCTGCACAGGAAGTGTCAGTGACATTACCGAAGCATGGTGTTGCCAAATTGTAGCAGTTTAAACCCCCTTTTTTGTTTGCAAAAACTATGAATTCAGGGAAAAAGTGCTCATAAAATATTTTACCAGTTCATCAATATATATTTCTACCCTTCATTTGGTTCATCATACCTTCTACCCATATACTTCAATTGAATCTTCTAATTGAGGTGGTCACATTCCATTTGCTTTAGCTACTTTTCTCTTTAAGTTTATCTTTCATTATTTAGCAAAGTACATTCATACCGTGCGTTCTCAGATTGACCGAACCACTCTGTGGCGGCACCAAACTGGGTGAGGACCTACGGGCTCTCCGCCAGAGTTGTGCATAAAGGACCGGCAAGTCACAGGTACAGAATAATAAGTACTGTATTAATTGCATTAAACTTACCTGCATCACAACAGGTGTTGAGATTGATGAGCTTCAACATGAACACATTCCCTATGTGTCCGAAAACAATTCTGGTTTACTCCCAAACGTTCATGTTGACTGATTGCCAGTATTTCTCTCGTGATATTGTCCTTCAGTTGTTGTAATGTTAACGTATTTGATGTGTACCTTTCTTCTTTAATGTTCCCCATAAATAAAACTCGTATGGAGATAGGTCAGGGGAACGAGATGGCCACAATCCTTGACTAATTATTCTGTCCTCATATGCACTTTGCAATTCATGCATAGAATTACCAGCATTGTGTGGTATAGCTGAGTCCTGTTGAAACCAGTCACACAATCTTTCATTTCTTTTTAGGGGTGACATTTTCAGTTCTGAACTTCGGTGATTTTATCTTTGGACCCTGGGCTCTTGTGACCAAGTTATCAACGGGCCCTTAAACACGACACACTTACTTGCTCTTTCATTTCTTGTTAGTTAAAATATTTAAAATACAATTTACTTAAACGTATGAATCAACTTTTGGGTTGTAAATATGGGGCGGATAATTCTACACATGGTGAGGAATAATGTGGTGATTTTCGGTTGTCCAGTATCAGTTGTTCTGGGTAGAAACTGGACTTGAAGATGAAACCATGCTTCATCAGTGAAGAACGTTAAAGATGCGTCCACATCACCATTATTAACAGACTGCTAAAACCAATTGCAATAATTAACCCTGCTTACAGGATATTGTGGTTGTAAAGACTGAACTTTTAAGTTTCAGAAGTTTTGCTGCCATGAAAGCTGATGTCTTGGAAATGTTAATCACTTGTGCTAAACATTTTAGTGATTTTTATTTATGGGGAACATTAAAGAATAAAGTCTGAGCATCAAATCTGCACATGTTAAAAGAATTGAAGGACAATATCACGAATGAGATACAAGCAATCAGTCAACATGAACTCCAGCAAGTAAACCAGAATTTTTTTCAGAGGTATAGGAATTATGTTCACTTTGAAGATCATTAATTTCAACATCTGTTGTGATTCACATAAGTCTAATACGAGTTAGATCAGTAGGTAGTGTTCCATACCTGTGATTTGCTGGTCCTTAACGCATAACTCTGGCAGAGAGTCCATAGGTCCTTGCCCAATGCGGTGTGGCTGCAGGGCAGTCCAGTCAGTCTGAGAACACGGTACATTAGGTGTTGTTTGCTCATTTTATCTACTCTTACACAGATTATTTTAAATCTATGGAAATGTGCATTTATTCTTCAATTACCAGTTAAAAATGTTGTTTTTATTCTGTTACATGTGGTGGGAAAATAGGACTCTACCATAATATGGCTAACTAATTGCCATGCACTGTGCTATTTCTCCTAGCTTAAGCTCTACATCTGATTGTATATTTCACATTTTGGCATCTTATTGTAGTATACTTCTAGGTCATCATTTGCAGCCTCCTTTGCTAGTTGATATGCCATTTTATTACCAAAATACCTCACTTGGGTCCTGATCCATCTGAAGTATATTTTTGAGTTATATAGCCCTATGACTCCATAATATTTCAAATTTACAGTGATTTTGAGTTGGCATTTTTTCTGCATGGGATAGTACAATGATGTAGAAGATTTTTGTGGACTATCCCTCTCTGCCTCGTAAAGCTATAATTTCATAAGATAACCTAATAATTTACAAAAATCTCTGATATTCATGGGAAATAAATATGAAATATTAATGGATGTTACATTTTTAGTTCCTTTAACAATCCCCTCGCCCTGCAGCAGTATTCCAAATTTTGCAAATGTTGTCTAGCTTGTATCTTATGTCTGCAAAAGAATTACCAGAAATAATTTAATCACAGAAAGCTCCACATAATGCACAAATTCTGATATCAGTATTCAGTGAAATAGGACGAACTTGGTGAATATGAAAATTCTCTTCCCCCTAACCAGCAATGCAAATAGATTGGTCCTTCCGTAGACTATTCTGGTGGTGATTCTAGGAATGCGTACAGAAGGACCTATTGTACAAGTCCTTAGAATTACTGCCAGAAGAGCAGTCTACAGAAGGACCAACTCTACAAAGAATTTCAGTCAATGTCCGGTTGATAATGGAGAAAACTAGTCTCTGAAACATGTTCCGGAAAATTTAAAAAGTGAGTGTTTAGTGTTATTAATCAACTCATTTTTCTATTTTAACACTTCTTTTACTTTGCTTTTCTAGTTTTAACTAGAACTATTGAGAATTGGATGACTAGTTTCTGATGTTGTGCTGGACTCAGTTTTCCTACTTAGCATACGCTGATAAGAACTCGTAAACACATAAAGAAATGCAGCAAATATTTCTTATATATGAAAT
Source organism: Tenodera sinensis (assembly GCA_030765045.1). NCBI lineage: Eukaryota > Metazoa > Arthropoda > Insecta > Mantodea > Mantidae > Tenodera > Tenodera sinensis. The sequence goes on along the minus strand of CM060962.1, from coordinate 286,796,806 downwards.
TGTCATCCAGAACTACACTATGTAATCTGTAAGATTATAATTAAAGTTACTCAGATGTTTTAATGCTAAATCCTATGTTAATCTGCAGTATTTGAATAAAATATCAATTAAAGAAACAAGTACTGCATGCAAATATTCTACCTCTATAAGCAGGATCTAATTGTCTTTTGTTTTGCTGTGTCTTCTGTTCTCTTAGTTACCAAATCTGGACCATCTATGTATATTACTTGGAATGAAATATCTGCATCTTTTGTGTTTATTTTTACATGCATTTTCTGTGGAGTAACAACTATTTTCTACTCTATAGCATTCTCAGCGAAAAGTCACAGACCTCTTCACAAGTACTGAGTGACCAGCATGGAGCAGAACAAATGTCATGGCTCTCAGCTGCCGATAGTAAAACATGAAGCTTCAGTTTGAGTTGAAGTCTTGCAAATGTGGCACATGTTTGTTAGTTGTTGCAATATAGTGCATATTAAGTGAAATGGCTCTATTTGGGTACCAATATCCTGTTCCCCAAAAGTATTCATACGCCCATCCAGAATCCTATTTAATCCCCTGCAATTTCTTATCTCTTGGGAAAATTTAAAGAGAAAATTTAAAAAATAAATCCACACACTTTAGTGGAACTTAAAAATAACATTCATCAAGAAATTGCTGCCATTTCTGACAAGGGACACCTTTGGCATCGAATACTCGGAACCTCATGAAAACAGGCTTAGATTAACAATTAATCATAAACAAAACAGTGGTCTGTGTCGTTTCCATGCAAAACGTTGCATTCTACTTCAAGTGACATCTTAATAGAGAGAAACAAAGTACCAAGATATCAATACCATAGGAGGGAAATTATTTGTAATTCAATGACGTCAGTGTATCATTACATTTTCAATCAACAGTGCCTAAAACCCTCTGTTTAAATTATTTATAATAACGCAAAATGCACATACTACACATCTGATAGTGCTTACATTAGTCCTTAAAAGTGCAGATGCGGAATTTTGATGAAGTGGTTAAAACAAAGTGGAAGAGAACAATGTGCGCACCTCATTAAAGCTACATTATCACATTCCATATCACTTTCTCATTCACACAGTCCAACATCAAAACCCACACTAATTATATTTGCAAATGATGATATGGGTATGTCAATGTCATATCATCATTTATCATATATTCCCATACACTATATCATCATTTGCAAATATAATTAGTGTTGGTTTTGATATTGGACTCCGTGAATGAGAAAGTGATACGGAATGTGATAATGCAGCTTTAATGAGGTGTGCACATTGTTCTCTTCCACTTTGTTCTAACCACTTCATCAAAATTCCGCATCTGCACTTCGAGGACTAATGTAAGCGCTATCAGATGTGTAGTATGTGTATTTGGCAGTATTATAAATAATTTAAGCAGAGGGTTTTTGTCACGGTTGATTGAAAATGTAATGATACACTGACGTCATTGAATTACAAATAATTTCCCTCCTATGATATTGATATCTTGGTACTTGTTTCTTTCTATTAAAATATCACTTGAAGTAGAATGCAACGTTTTGCATGGAAACGACACAGACCACTGTTTTGTTAATATTGATTGTTATTCTAAGCCCGTTTTCATGAGATTCCAAGCGTTAGAGGTCAAAGGTGTTCCTTGTGAGAGAAATCTTTGTAATGGCAAATTTCCTAAGCAGACACCAGAAATGCTTGAACAATGAAGGGAGACACTTGCAACGTCTCTTGGTTTGACATGTGTGGGTACTTTATTTTGTTCCTCTGTTAGAAATAGCTTACATGATAAACTGTAATATATTTACTGCAGACGTGCTGTCACACACTCAGTGTGCCTAGCAAGTAGCATTGTTGGCCAGCTAAGAGCTGTGAAAACTGTTCTGCTCTAAACTGATCACCCAGTATGTTTTTTTATGACTCCAGCTTATTTTTATTATAGTATATTGGGCAAGCAAATTCTTATTTAGCATGTGTAGCTATTGAATGTAGGTGTTTGATAGCCTAACTGTCCAGAAGAATGGTGCTTTTCAATGGTAAATTATCAACATTGGTAAGGTGGTTTCTGAGACTATCTTGTATACATATTCAAATTTTCTCAGCAATATTAGTATAGAATGACAGTAGTAAAGAAAGAAATTATCAAACTTAAGACTTAAAATGAATTTATTACCTTGTGTTTTCTATCCCTTGATTGATCTACAGCTTTAAAAGGATGGACCAGATATTCCTTCATTTATTTTACAGAAACATTATTTAGCTACTGGTTGCAAGAATTTATGTATTCCTTCCCATATTTTATTGGCATCCTAAATATACACATATGACTACATTCTCTTAGAATAGATGACTTCAAGGAAATAGGAAATTATTTAGATAAAGTAAGAACTATAAGGTTCAGGAAAATTAGTAAGATGTCAAAGAAAGTAATAAAGTCTATTAGATTTAAAGAGTTGAAGCGCCCAATAGCTAGACAACCATTTTATTTTGAGACATGTATTCAATGGGAACTCAGCAACTCAGTGTAGTGATATGACTAATAGGTGGATTATAATAAGATTTTGAGTAATACTGTAGCTAATATAATATGTGTAAATATTAATAATGAAATAAACAATGTTCATGTTCATTCATACAATTTGTATAACTCATGTGCCACAGAACTGAGGAAATGCACACTTCTGTGGTGTGGGGGTAGTATATCTGCCTCACTTTCAAGAGGTCCAGAGTTTGAAGCTCATTTAGGGTAAGTTACCCGGATGATAAGGGTTTTCCCAGGATTTTCCTTTATCCTGAAAAAAATTAATATCGTGTGACTATAAACTCTATGGACCCTGAGCTCATTTGAACATAATTTAATTCATTCCATTCATTGTCTGATATGACCTAAGTGATTAAAGAATGTTAAACAAAATAGCTGAGGCAAGAGTAATTGTGATCCATTTTATATGGACATAGAAAGGGAACCTTTATTTTGGACAAAGTAGTGGCTGATGTAAAACAGCTGAGTGAAAACATTAACTATGGTAATGTGTGATAGGCCCCCTAAATAATAATATAGAGGTTACCATAGCATTAGCATTAAGCAGTGATCAGAGGGTGTGAAAACTGTAGCATAGTCATGGATCGTCTTTGAATTTAAAATGTGTTTTTATCGATGCCTCATGGAAATGCATATGCCTAGCTGAAAAAAAAAAAAAAACTAAACTTTTGTATGAGAAATAAAACAATAGAAAAGTTGCTACTTTAAGTTGTTTCTCACTTTTTTTTGTACTCAAAATGTCTTCCATCCTGCATATCTTAATAACATAGCAATGTACAATAAAATTGCACTTTTTTTAAGATTGAGTGCGTGCCTGGTGTATATATGTGATGTGTTGTACTAATGTCTGTTGCCTTCTGTCTGTCCATTTCTCTGTTCCCATCCTATGCTCATCTTCATATCTGGCTGCGGGAATAGCGGAAAACACCTGAGATCTATCACTCACCTAAGGTACTCACATGTAAATGCTTAACGTGTTCCTGCATGACTCTCTTTCTGTGTTTGTCTCTCTCTTGGGATTGTGGCAATAACAAATTAACACATTTCAAGTTATTTGCAGTATTTAAGTACAATATGAATTTGTCAACTTATAATTAAGGTGCATGGGTATAAAATGGTAATTGAATAAACTAACGGCCAATATTCCATTGCTTTGTCTTGAAATATTTTGATTAGCAGTAAATCTCAAGAACCTGCTGATACCATTACTCTGTATGCCATGTGAACTACCTAATGGCAAGTCCTCACTCCTTACTAGTGTGGTTGTAGCATGCTGAAGTTCTTCATGGTACTCCCTTGTGGTCTGCAGCAATAAAGACCATCAAATGTATTGGAGGAAAATGATTAGTGTGAGTTAGCTATGATATTACCTTGAATATCCACCAAATTATGTTGTATTGATTTCTTCCTCTGGATCATTGTCAATGTTTTGCTCGTAGCTTCTGCCATCATGTGTATGTGTTTAATGTATTTACCTGTATTTACTAGTTGGCAGAGACTGTGGAGTAATGTGAAACTAAGAATAGATGACATTAAAAAGCAGGGAAGATATACTACCTTTAAAGATAAACATGCTTCTTAAAAGCTATAAGAAGAAATACAGTAGAGAACATTTTGTGAATGCTCATGTCAAAATTAACAGGAGGCATTGCATTGGCAAGAACAGAAAAATGACCATCTCTATGGTGTGGACATATGTCTGTCTCACTTAAAAAGCCCCAAAAGCCCAGTAAGTCTAATCTTTATGGACCCTGCACTTCTTTGAGTATAATTTCACACATTTTATTCATTTGCTATGAGGCATGACTTCAACAGCCACCCCCTACAAAAAGAAAAACCAATGGCAAAGAAGAAAAAGAAAGAATAATTCATTAAATGCAAAAAACAGTTGCAGTTTGTGTAAAAGAATCAAGTCTGCTAATAGAAACTGATTAAAGCTTTGTGTTATTTAATAGATTCTCCAGAAACCAAAGCATGAAATGAAATTATGGAATAAAAGTGAGCAATTTTGAAATGGAAACTTTTTGTTTTAAAATATCTTGAAACAGCAGAGAAGAGTTTTTAAGACAATTTGAAACTGCAAAGGGAAAAATAAGAGAGAAATGGCTAAAAAAAAAAGGCATCTAAGACAAATTAGAATTCAGTAAAAATGGTAATTGAAGTAAAAAATAAGTAGAATAAGAATGATGTTACTTAAGATTAAGGAAAGAGTAGAATCCATTATACACAAACGATTAGGATGGTCATGATATAGAGTTCTGCAATATCAAGCTACTTCATGTGCAGAGAATAGACCTTATTGCATATAATATTTGAAGAAACAAACCATTATCTGGTATTTAATGCTTCAGTCTTGTAATTTGCTGGTAAGATTGCTTCTATAACCTTTCAAAAAAAGGTAAAATGCCAACTACATACTGGAAAATAAAAGCTGTCCTGATTAGAAATTACAGTTGAGATTAAATATCAAGGAATGTTATTCAATTCCAAACTGACATGATGGAGTTCTCAACCAAACAAGATATGCTCCAGGACAAAGAGTATACTGAAAAGCTTTTCAAATGTTGAAAATAGGGAGGAAAAACCAACATGGTTCTAGGAAACTACACACACTATTGTGTAGTGAAATCTGGAACAGTACACCAACAAGATAGATCTTTGATAAATTAAGGAACAGGTTGAAATATGTGGTATGTAGTATAAGATCCGAAAGTAGAGGCTTTTTCCTCAAGGAATTTATGCTATAAAATTCAGAGTAGAACTTTGGCAATTTGGAAATGCCCAGAGAACCTTCAGAAGAAACATACTGACACTGTATATACAGGGTCATCCATGTATCGTGCCTGCACTCATCCACTCAGCTGATAAGCTACAATTTCCCTTTCACCTGCCAGTTAATACAGGCACACACTGTTTAGCAAGGCAGTGAACAACTAATAAATTCAAATGCACTTTAAATCTTGTACTTGCTAAAGGAGATGCTAGAACAGCTTGCCTTTGTTTTCAACACATTTCTGGCATATTACCAAATTATCCGTTACATTTCTTGGTTCTCAGATCTCTTGGCGAATGTTATCCTTTGTCTAAAGTCTATGGATTTGCTTTATACATTTTTATCTTTTAAGTATCCCCAGGGATAATAGTAACAGGATTCAAATAACCTTGTGACCGCACAAGCAGATTCAGTACAACAAAAATAAACACTCAGTGTAGGGTAGAATAATTAAGCACATTATTTGCCATTACTGTCACTTTACATGTTACTCCTATTGAAACTTGATACTAACTGCATTAAGAGACCTCAAATAAACCAGTCATTTCTACAGAACACTCCTCTCGTCCTGAAAAAGCCTGTTCCTAAGCAATACCTTGTGTCAGCTGCAGACACAATATAGGAATGGCTCAGTATTTACACAGCACTCAGGCAGTTCTGAAAGCTTTTCAAGCAAAGTCAAGATCTAAACTTTTTGGTTCTGGAAAGCTTTAAACTGGTCTGAAGAAGGGATCACCTCATCTTACCATGTTTCCCAATCATTCTGGGATTAAAGGCAATGAAAGTGCCAAAATACACCTTTTTTTAGGTTCAGAATTTAGCAGGTATCACCATTTCTGTTATGCAAATGGCCCTTTTGGGATGGATGGATGGATAGATGGATGGTTGATATTCCAGAATAAAATCTTGATAAATTTATGATGGGGTCATGTAAGAAAAAGCAAATTCATTTCTATGTTTAAATAAAAATCTTGCAAAGCTCATGTTTACGCTGTTATCTGGCTATGGAAGCTTCAAAAAACACCTATATTGATCCAAGTATTTCAGAAAGAATATAAATATAGGCTATGCAGTGCAGGTACTAAAAGCACACTTAATTTATTTTTGAATGCAATGTGATCTTTAAAGCATCTATTATATGACAGTGACTTGTATGGTATAGTTTGCACAAACAAGATGGAACACTGTACTGCAGCCATACATTGTGGCGGCGCCGTGGCCAAGTGGTTAGCGTGCTCGCCTACCACCTAGGTGGCCTGGGTTCGATCCCAGGGACCCACATGTGGTATTCGTGGTGGACGAAGCGACCCCAGGGCGGGTTTTCTCCGGGTGCTCCGGTTTCCCCTGCCATCTCATTCCACCGGTGCTCCATCTTCATTCCATGTGTCATCAGTGTCACCGCCTGCGGTGCCGTAGTAGTAAAAGTGGGTTTTAAACACAACAGCAACAACAACCATACATTGCATGTAAGTTTGTGCAAACATCAGCATAAAATTGGTCTTTGAAAGAGGAGGTTGTTGAGATCGAAACAATGCGGCTGAATATTTATTCTTGTTACAGTAATTTCTGTACTGGTTGTTGGTGAAAAGAAAGGGTACCAAGCACTCCCAACCCAAATGGTGCAGTCTTCAAAGAAAAAACGTATATAAATTTAATGAAAGATGTAAGAGACGATCCTAACGACTGGCTTAATTGTTTGAAAATGGACGAAAGTGTGTATAAATGACTATACTTGGTAATTCCAGCTATGAATCTATAGCTCCTCATGAAAGATTGAGTATAACTTCTAAGTTTTTAGCTATTGACATAGCTGAAGGCATAGCTTGTACACTGTCCACATTCACACACTTAAGAGTTTGTGCAAACAAAATCTTTAGCACTGCAAAGTTTAAACAGCCTGAACTTTGCGGTTTGTGCAAGCTACCATCTTGCCATACATATGCACATTGTTTCCAATACTAACTGGTTTGTGCATCTAAGGATGCTGTAAAGCCTGTATGTATGGCTGGTGCATAAGACACCAAACAAAAAGGGTAGAAAGATAAAAAACCCCAATAAGGAATTTTCAGGCATATACTCTAAATATTAGTTCTTGCCAACAATTAAAATCATGCAATGAACCTTAGAGACTATTACAGGTGTAGGGGAAAAACTGATAATTTACTGCCTTGCTATTAAATCTAATGTAATTTAATCTAATGTAGTAATCAGCATCCCTTTTCTCTCATTCCGATCAATTTCCAGTTGTTACATGCTCTCCATAATAATGAATGCATTCCAATTGTGTTGAGTGGCTTTTTATTATTTCATTTAATTTTATATTTTCTGTAAATATCTCAGGTGTTTTAGGGATTAAAACATTTACATTTTGCCAAAATATTGACATTGTCAGAGTTTGCTTGATGTTTGGTATTTTGATATGTTCAATAAGATCTGAGTTTTCTATTTGAGGTATTTTGTACCTTTGTTGTTATACTTATGTAAGATTGAAAAGTGAGACAATAGATAGCAGGCGGCGCCGTGGCCGAGCGGTTAGCGCGCTCGCCTACCACCTAGGCGGCCCGGGTTCGATCCCAGGGACCCGCATGTGGTATTCGTGGTGGACGAAGCGGCGTCAGGGCGGGTTTTCTCCGGGTTCTCCGGTTTCCCCCGCCATCTCATTCCACCGGTGCTCCATCTTCATTCCATGTATCATCAGTGTCACCGCCTGCGGTGCCGTAGTAGTAAAAGCGGGCGTTAAACACTACAACAACAACAATAGATAGCAACATTTTGAAGTTGTAAATACTTGTAGTAAACTCAGAGATTATTTCAAGAGAAGAAGCTCCACATAAATAAAGGAATATGTCAACAGTGCTGCAACAGACTAAACCGAAGCAGGCCTGTATGAGTGTGGGTACTACTTTCTGTAGCTCTCAAATATAATAAACAAGGAATTGATAACATTAGTAAAATCACTACTTTGTCATGTTTTGCTCTTAAGTGATTAGATCTACAAGCAATAAAGTTAGAAGTAAATTTATCTGAAGAAAATCAAACCTTGAATGTAGATTTAATTGGACTACTTCATACTTGAAATAATGGAAAATAAAATATGAATTTTAAAGATAGTAAATTTGACTCTAAACAGAGGTAAAGCCAGCCATGGTAATTTGATTACTGTCACTATCTTCTGGAAATGTTTATTAGAAGGATGGGAAGTCATAGATGAGGTGCATAGGATGTTTTGTAGAGAAATGCTGGGGCTACCAAATGTAACTATTAGGCAGGTAACACAAACAGAACTAAGCAGAGTGGCAAGTAAGGGAAAGGCTATAGAAAAGCCAGTGAAAGTTTTGTAGAGAATTTGAACTTAGAGGAAAGAAATTTGTTAAAAGTGTCTAGAATATCAGGAAAGATGCTTAAAGAACAATGAATGGGTAAATTGTCAGAAAAGATTTTGAAAGTAATGGGGTAGGAGAGGTATGGGAAGAAGAGAAAATAATGTGAATAACTTTTGCAAAATGGTATGAAAGAGATCTGTGAATATAAAAATAAAAAAAATGTTTAGTGGGGTAGCTGATAAGAAATCATTAGTGTTGTATAAACCAATGAAAGACACTTTGGAAGGAAAAATACATAGATAGGACAAATAAAAAGGAGTGAGAAGGTATTGCGAGGGTAAGAACAGTAGTATGGCGATTAAAAGGCCTAAGGAAGGATATCTTTCAAGAGCAATGTCCTATACGTATATGATGGAAATGAAAATCTTGAACATATAATATTTAAATGAAAAGGAATTGAAATTTGGAGAAAAGAGTATATCAATAAGAAATGGTTTAAGATGGAGATAACTGAAATTGTTTATAAAGACGGTAAAAAGGTTGGGCAGGTTTTAAACAAAATGAAGTATAAATGAATAAGGACATTAAATCAAACAAGAAAATACGGATTAGAATTAAGGAATTAATTATACTGTATGACTGTTAAAGAGCCAGGGCTGAACATCAGTCTTATTCACCTGTATATAGCTTAGCATTAATAAATAAATTAATAAAATAAATAAATCACATAAATTGGTAGCAGTAAATAAATGTGACTGGCACAAATAATGTTTCTTTCAGTTACATTGGTAAAATGCAACATAATATACTAAAAGTGTAAGTCACCATAGAGTTTTATTTTTTTAATAACCATAACTGTAGCATTACTGAAACTGCATACAAATTTAAGTTAATAATCGTGGTTCCAATACAGATATTCAGTGCAACTGCAGGGCATTCATCTTGCATTCCATGGGCCTGCTAGAAAAGTGGAATATGAATCTCTGTAAATTTTAAATATTTCAAGAAGAATGTATTGCTCACATAAGCTCCAAATACAGAAGAGACTGTAGTTCGTAGCAACTTGCACATTTTTCATTGGGAACTTCTCGGCTGAACTTACTTATAAGTAAATAACCATTTTTGTGTAGTGGCCAGGAAATCATGCCACATGTATCTAAAAACATTTATCTGTGAAAATAAATAAAGAGGAACTTATTCAATGAAATCAATTATATATATTTATATATGAATCACTTAGGGTTAGGTGAGGTTCCCCCAGCTGCTGTTTGAAGGGTTTCACATATGCCAACTTTTATGGTTTGCCTGTAAAATTCACAGGAGCGAATCCTTTTAGGACTATGACATAGGACGCATTTTTATGGCTTTGTGGGCAAATTCAAAGGCTTACAGGTTTTCATCACAGGCTTCACAAAATTAAATTCTATTGCATTATATTAAAATTTAAGTCTACAGACTGATTATTGCACTAATTGGTATACAATGCTATGATAGGCCAGAGCTTACCCGTGTGTCTATCTTTTGTCATGATCGTGGTTCATCTTCACTGAGTTGCAATAAAATGCATAGCATGTGGATTTAAAATGTTGCTGCACCTCTAGTGACCTCTTGTAACCAGCAGTAAAGGAGTATGAACTTTCGGTAATGGATGATGTAAATTGTATTGTCAACTCCCTCCATAAATTGTTCAGTTTATTTGCATTCTATGACTGCAGAATGTAAGTTTCCCATTTTCTATTACAGTTTTTGTTTATAATTCATGATATGAAGCATTAAAAAACCTAGAAACTTGTTTGCTTTAATACGTGTTTATTGGAGTACCAGGTAGAATGTTAGTACATGTGACAGAAAGAAGCAGTACTACCAGATCTTCAAGCATTCTTGTAAAAGGAATTCCTATTTATTTTACACATAAATGTTGTACATTTACTGTTCTGAACATTCTATACATTTTAAATTTCATGTGGTCATAGAATTATTACACTTTGCTAGACAAGAAAGTTTTAGGAGTTTGACTTTCAGGAAATTGGCAAGTGTTGGATTTACTTCTGTCAAAATTTTGAAGTTGACGCCCCATTTCTCAAATTTCGTGTTGAAAACCTTTTCTCAGACATAATTCCTTTACGTTCTATATAGACTTTAACAATAAAATTTCTGACTTAGCATAAAAGTTATTTTCCAAAAATGACAGCCTTGTATGCTTCTGTTTAATATTTGTAAAATACTCGTATCACTCCTGAAATTCTTATAAAATCGCATTAAAGATACTAATATAAACTGGTGAATTTATCGCTAAATAAGAACAATGTGATGATACGATGATGATGATGATGATACGATGATGTCGATCATGATACGATGATGATGACGATCATGATACAATGATGAATTGAATATAATAGATTTGGTAGAGGGTTGCTAACAAAAACAATTCACACATTTATTTGACACACAGTTGAAAGAAATGACCATACTCTGTAAATGAAAGCAGATCATATATCGCCCAACAACAAAGCATAGCTTTAAAAAAATCTTTAAGGAATACAGTATAACATTGGCTCTATTCAAGTGAAAACATTTGTTAAAGTCAAACAAAATAGAAAAAGAAATTTGAACATTTACCAAAGTATATGAACCTTGACTGTTCGGACTGCATGAAGATTTACACCAGGAAGATAAAAAGAAACATAATATGACTGAAAGAACGTTTCCCAACTATCAAACAAAATTAAGTAAGAAATCAGTTTTAGTTCAGTTTTGGGAAAGCATAACAAAATCATAAATGTACACACGTTACATTTCATGCTAATGGCTTCATTGCCAGATGCAAGGCACTAGAAAACAACAACATTTCATGCATATTTGCAACATTTTGTGACTAACATTCTTTATTTAGTAGACATTTTAGGAAACAGTCATAAAAATGTACATTTTTAGCAGACTCTCCATATAACTATTCTTAAACATCTGAGGATTTCAACCAAATGACATCCATGATCGCTTAATATTGGTTAACATTGTGTGTTTAACACCATCCCTTGTTCTCTTGTCATTTAAATAATACCAACATAACCGTATGATGTTTTATTACATACATCAGTCAGCAGTTTCCACTCTTCAAGCCTATATACCTGAGTGGAGTTTATCATTACATTGCGTGATAGTGTTTTATAAATTTGAGATGCTTCAAGGTTTCATTTACTTTTAATGTTAACTTTTATATTGCTTTAATTACTAAAGATATTTGTGGGGTTCCCAGGTAAACCCTCCCTTTCCAAAGCATGTTGATGGAGTGTCATAAAGTTTCAATTTATAGCAATAAATATAGTATAAAAAGTTTAGTTAGATATGTCCTTCAGTTGAGTTTCAGATAATGCAAAATATTGAGCATTTTGGTGATACTCTCTTCTGCTTGGGAACTTAATGGAACTAGTAGCCAGAAATTGTTAATTTTGTTGTTTCCTGTAGTGAAAAGTCACATGCAGCATGGTTTTTTGGCTGTACCATATTTAGAGTTTTATCACAGTTTTCAGTAGAATGACTTGATAATTATTGATATTCAAATCCTACAATTTTCTTTTTAATTCTTATTTTCATTTTATTTTAATAGCAGCTAGGGTGTGAGCACAATACAAAAAAATAATAAATACACATGCCACTCTGTTTAAAAGTGAAAGATAATTAAAAGCAGTGGAAACATTGGTTAGCATGCAATCTCATCACTGGAAACTAAATTTTTCTTAATGTTTAAAGCATTCAATGTTAATCAGATTATAAGAATCCTGTCTTTTCACTTCAGACTTTGTAGTGGAAATATGAAATGACGTGATGTGAAGTGTATGTAGACTTACTGAAAACAGGACACAGTGATTATGACGTGTTAGAAACAATTTGAACATGATATATTTTAATGTTTTATTATGAAAGTAGTTTTTATTTAAACTGTAGTCAATTTTGTATGTCATATTAAACAAAATGGATCTATGTAGTATAAGCAAATAGGCTTAATTCTTCTGCAGTCAGCAGATTCCATCAGCCTCTTCTAGAACTATTTAAATGTAGATAAATTATATGCACAAATTGAGATGTTTATTACTCTAGCTTCACCTTCTATACCAGAACTTACTGGGACATGTTTTGGAATCCATTGTTTCCATCAGGGCGGCTCTGTCTATAGTGCCTCTGTGTCATGGTATTACATTAAAAAAAGGAAGAAATACTGATTTTAAATTGTTTTTATACTTCAACTGTAGTCATGCTTACTATTCTTAAAGGCACAATGAAATGTCTTGCCTAACAACAGAAAACCTCAGAAGCTGAAGGAACAAACTACAAGTTGTAAAAGTTTAAGAGGTAGAACTGGAACTTAAAAATTCAATGCCACAACTGGGATTTGAACCACAGACCTTCCGCTTGCCGGGCGGACGCTCTAACCACTGTGGCATTGAATTTTTAAGTTCCAGTTCTACCTCTTAAACTTCGCCCACACACGGCTTGTGTGTTTAAAAACACCAACAGTAAGTTTGTTGGCATAAATAAATAATAATTACAAGTTGTAAGTTTGGCAAGGGTGCTGATGACCATGTAGTTGAGCATGCTTAAACTTGCATCTCCTCCTCTAATCTGGCACAGATTGACAGCACTGTGGACATTCATTCTGAACCCTAACGGTAAATGGAGGGGCAAGGGGATACACCAAATCCCTGCCAGTTAGTACCTGCCACAGGTATTGTTGGCAGCACATACCAATCAGAAGTACCAAATAATGCACATACCTAAGACTACTATGCTATATTGAGAAGTGATAAATAAGGCACTTGTCACTACTTTGCAGTATAAAAGCAGAAAATTTTGCTTTGTTATATCACATTCTTCATTCATTTCCCATTGATTATACTTGAAATTAAATTAATCATTGTTTTCTAATAATGTTACCTACCTTGTTTTCTCATATTGCCTGTGTACAATGTACTTTTTATGCTCAATATTCTAATCCAATGTTTATATCCATACACACTATGCTGTACATTTCCATTGACATGTTCAATGTTCACGTACTTTTATGACTAATACATGAACACTCTGAACGCAATCCAATCTAATCTAATTGACAGCAGATGATTAAAAGAAGCCTGCTTCTCCTATGAAAACTAAAATCTATTGAGTGTGCGAGTACTCTGATGTGATATTTTCTTTATTTAACTAATACAAATAAGTTTTTTACTAAGTAACACATTAGAAAACACGGTGAAACTGAAATACGTGGGAGGAACTGCTCCTGATCTGCACATAAATATAGAGTAAAAAAGTGACGGTTAACCACATAGGAATTCAATAGGTCATTTACACAAAAAATAAATGATTCTGTGGATGAGAGGTCAAAGCTGTTGTATTCTGCTTTCCATGCGTTTTGTTTGGTCACAAAAAGTTGTGGTGGATTTAGTTCACGCATGTGGAAACATTAAGGTACCTACACAAGTACCTTAAGTTGATATGTTGCTCAGTAATCTATGTATAAATTTTACAGTAGTTTGACATCTGATGGAGAAAAAAGTCAGTTAAACTTCAAAGTCTGATGGATGTGATTGGTTCCACATTGTCATTGTAGAAAGTGCTTAGTACCAGTCAATGTGCAGTGAGGAAAAAAATCATTACTTGTGGTAGTGGTGGTGGCGATGGCATGCATATTGCATTATATAATTGAGCATCATTTCAATAATTTGTTTCATTTGCCATTGTATATACTCTACCCGGTTGTTAAAGAACATTAATTGTTCATCTTAAAAAAATCAGCAAAGTAATGCTTGCAAATACCAATGCATTCATGCTGTAGCAACCACTGATCTCCATCATTAACCTAGATTCACTGCTTTAGTTCTTCCCGTGACTTACAGACAGCAATTTAGGAGGAAGTGCAACAATGAGTCTAGGTTGATGATGGAGACAAGTCTTCGGAACACGTTCCAGTAAGTTCTGGTGTAGAAAGTGAAACTAGAGTAATAAACAACTCAACTTGTGCATGTAAATGTAAAAAAAAAACAAAAAATTCATAAAAGATTTACAAAGTAGATAATGTTTAAATTTATTTGACATGTAATTAATTAGCTTTTTAAATTATGTTTAGCATAAGAGGTAGAACCGGAACTTAAAAATTCAATGCCACAACTGGGATTTGAACCACAGACCTTCCGCTTGCCGGGCGGACGCTCTAACCACTGAGCTATTGTGACAAACTGCCAGAATGGCATTAAATTCTCAAGCCAATTCGTCTGTGGTTCAAATCCCAGTTGTGGCATTGAATTTTTAAGTTCCGGTTCTACCTCTTAAACTTTGCCCACACACGGCTTGTGTGTTTAAAAACACCAACAGTAAGTTTGTTGGCATAAATAAATAATATGTTTAGCATATTCAATTTGTTAAAATTCTTTTTAAAATAGTTAATAGTAATCGATAAATAACTTCAGCTTTTATAACCAAACTGTTGTGAAACCTTTTGCTTTGTTTAAGTTAGTTACTGTTAAAGCAGTGTTAAAAGTACTTCCTTTTTTCTCTCAAATCTTTTTAGATTAGAGGTTCTCAAATGCTTTTACCTTCACCACAACGTATCTACACTAGTTAGAGGAAATATTGTGTTGCATTCAAAAACTGAAAATGAAGATTTTACTGAAAATTTTGGGGTGCTCTGAAACCCAAAAAGGTATTGTGTATGTGTCACACAATTGTCGCTTAACCCAAAAAGAAAAGTCAAATACTAAATTTCAGTTTGAGTTGCACTGTTTGAGCATACAAGTGTAGATTATAAAGAAAATCTCCTTACCCCAAAGTGTCTTTAACATGGAAAAATGTCAATTCTTTTTCATTTTCTCAACTGGCAAACCATAACAAATAGACAAACAATTTTGATTTAATTTAAAAGGTGAGTTAATTAACAACACTGAACAACACTTACAACATATTTTTCCGGGACGCGTTTCGAAGGTTAACTTTCCTCCATTATCAACCGGACAATAACTGGGTTTCCATGGTGTTTCATGGTGCAGATGGTGATGCTTCTTCTGGTGGCGGTTCAATGAACTTACTGAAAATGTCTGAGGAATGTCGAAATTAAATAGCATCACCATCTGCACCATGAAACACCATGGAAACCCAGTTATTGTCCGGTTGGCAATGGAGGAAAATTAACCTTCGAAACGCGTCCCGGAAAAATATGTTGTAAGTGTTGTTCAGTGTTCTTAATTAACTCATCTTTTAAATTAAATTAATTACAGCAACACTGTTTTCAAACTTCTATGAAAGGAAGAAAACAATTTTGAGCTCATTGAAATGTACAGTTCATAGCAAATAACTTCTGAGAAGCATTAGCCATTTTTCTAAATATTTGTCGTTACATTTTAAGTTTTCCCAGATTGAACTGCCATAAGGCATCTCTAAAAGCATCTTATGCAATTCCTAATTTTCCTCCATGGTTTGAGTAGTAACAAAAGTTGACTTAGACTGCCTCTCTGGTCTGGTGGTAGGCATGTTAACCCAAATCCAGAAGTCCCAGTTGTGATTCCCAGTTGGAGGGTGAGAAGTTTTCTTTAGCCAGGATTAATCCCCTTCCTCCCTAGAGTATGGATGTATGAACGTGTGCGAGTTTAATGTATTAGCCAAAAGTGATACCAATACAAAGATTAGCACCACTGTGAGTGAACATCATTGCCGATGAGCAATTGTTCCTAAGATAAAAAGGTGCTGATGTAGATGTTGAAGGTGGCATGTATATAAATTGAACATTAAAAACCAAAAGACTTGCAATACATAAGTAGTTGTGTTTTGCTTTCCATATCATATGTATAACCAAGTCCATATCACTTAATTTGAAATTACTTCCAGTTAAAGCCTGTTGTGACAATTGTAATATGAATAGAAGAATTACTTTATAATATATAATGGATTCCATGAAGTTGTAATGGGTAGAGAAAGGCTTTTCCTTCTTTTTTCCTTTATTTTCTTTTATACAAGAATGGCCAAATGGAAAATAAAACGTGGTGTATAACATACCTTATGAACTGTTATTGTTTTAATATTTCATAGAAATTGAGGAGTTAGCTCCAATAAGGACACATTCAGAAAATGGCAGGTATAGCTAAATAAACTTTGAAGGTGTAATAATTACATTACTACATATTTTATTACAAAATAGATGTATATATTAATCCAACAAAGAAGCAATATGTCCTCCAAGCTAACAGTACACAGAATATATTTCATAATTAAGTTTTAAATTCAAAGTTACACTTGTTCATATGCCCTTTTTATGTAGAACAACCAAAGCCAAGAATGTAAGATTCCTCTACTACTTTTCTTCATGACTGCAGGTATATGTAAGATCATGACATAGCTCATTCACATTTTGTACATCCATTCTGTAGTCTATAATATTCAAATGCAATCTTCGTCACTCATTTCTTCTAAAGTATCATAGGAATTTGGTACACTTTGCTGCAGTAATGTATTTTCCATCTCTTATCCTAGAATGCTTAATGTTTTGTCAGTTTTTCTTATGGATCACTGAATTTGTCGTGAGAGTTTGATGTATCATGCAGCTTGAGAGAATGGAATCTTGCTCTTCATCTGAGGTTTCTTAACATCTACTAAACAAATTGAATTGTCCTTATTCATCAAGGATTTTACTGTATTGTCTCAAATACTTGAAGTGTCCGCACAACCTTTGTTTCAGTTTCTCCTCTTTACTTCTTGTTTTTAGGTGCTCTTATTTACAGCCTTCTTTCCAACAACATTGACAACCTTCAGGGGTGCATTTGAACTAGTGTTACTTTTGAACAGTATTGTAACTCCCTGATATTAATAAGCAATTTTATTTTCCTTTTGACATTCTCAAACATTTACAGAAACATAAACTTATGATGTTTGCACTATTCATTTGTTCATACAAACACTGCTATTACACTGAAGAATTGACATATCCTCAAGAGGTTTTAGAGCATGTTGTAGCACTTGGCCAATCATTTGAAACATTCTCCATAAAAAGGACATGTAGCTGGTATGTCTCCATCTTGGCTAACTCCTCAATTGGAGTAATTCTTAGGTCCCTCTTAGAAAGCAGGGTGCTTAGTATCTAAATTATTTGCCAGAGGGTGGGGTCCTTATGGGGCACAAAATAAGAATATCTTGCTTATTTGGTTTTTGAGAAATGCATTATTACAAGAGTTTATAACCATAATGTTTCTAACAAGTTTTGCTTTCTACCATTTTAGTAAGCATACCTTTTAGGAATGTACAAGTTTTAGTGATTAATATTCATATTAGTAAGTTTGTTACTACTATATAAGAAGCAATGTAATTCCAATTGTATTGCAAACCTAAGGGAGGGTCACAAGTTTGAGCGTTAAACTTTTTACTTGTGTTTTAGCTTTAAACAATGTATCAGAAAAAGCAGTTTTATTGCCAGTTTTTGTACGAGGGATGTTCAATAAAGACTGGCACTGATTTTTTTTCCTTTCATTAAGTGTCTGATTGCGACATCTGTTCATGTGTCATTGAACTACGTATTCTAGTCGCTAATCACTGAAAATCACACAGCGATAGCTCTGTCAGTTGATTGTTGACAGCCTGTGAGGGTGAACGTGTTTGATAATCGCCTCTAAATATCGTCACAAATACAGAAGTCACCCAATAAGGGCATAGTCATTACTGTTTTTGATTACCAGAGGATAGTCTGCATTCTCACAGATCCAAGACACTCTACAGACACTGCACATTACTATAACACTATCCTGAAGCAATTGGTAAAGGATCACATCCCCAAAAGCTAAAGAATCTCATTCAGCAGTGCAAGCTTCATCATGACAATGCCACACCACATATGCTGATGCGGTTATCGAATTCCTGGCACAAAATCATATCTCCACGGTACCTGTTCCACCTTATAATCTTGGCCTAGCTCCATGTGACTTTTTCTTAACCCAAAAGCCAAAAAGGAACTTAAGGGACGTTGGTTTGACAATGAGACCAAAGCAGTTAAATCTTTAGAGGCAACCCTCAACAGGCTCTCAAAGAATGGCTTCCTGCACGTTTTCCAGGAATGGCAAAGGATGTGGGACAAGTACATTGTATTGAGGGAGTAGCATTCTGAGGGGGGCAACAGTCTGTATGAGTGATTTTTTACAACACATTGTTGTATGAATATTAGTGCCAGTCTTTATTGAACACCCCTCGTACTAGTGTTAAATGGCAATTCCTACAACATATATGTCACCACAGGTAGTGGACACTGATAATACATGAAATGAAATGGTTATTGAGAAAAGAAATTTTGTGAAGGAATTGTTCCAGACCTAAGTATATAGGGTATCTCCAGGAATTTGGCAATTATGAGGACTGAGGAAACCTGGGAAAATACCTCAGTCAGGGAGGACAGTCCTGGTAGGATTTGAACTGCAGACTTCTCATTCATGAATCCGTGCCTTAACAACCTCAAGCTACCCATGTCAGTGTTACTGGTTTTGAAAACATAGCTTGTGTAGAGAGGGTGAAGTTTATGAAGGCTGATAAATTATTTTGTTGTTTAACGACGCTGTCAATTGCTAGGATCTCATCAGCATTGCTGGTGTGTCAGAATTTTGTCCCACAGGAGTTCTTTTACATGCCAGTAAATCTACTGACATGGAGCTGTCGTTTTTAAGCACACTTAAAGACCATTGGTCTGGGCCAGATTTGAACCCACAGCCTTGGGATCAGTAGGCCAACATCTAACCAGATGAGTCACCAAGACCAACATGACTGAAGAGAGGAATGGAAAAGAATTTCTGTTTTTAGTCCATTAATGTGAATAGAGCTGGGAGTTCTATTAATGAAGTAATAAATGGTATGAAAGACATAACGTTTTAAAGTTGTGCTGTTAGTCCTTTTTCATATCATTTCTCTGTCTCTCAGAATATAAACCTCTTTAACATACAGCACATAGCATATCCTTAGAGGACCACTTCTCTATAGGAGTTTTCACGTCGTGAAGGCACAATGGCTCTTATGGAGAATCAACATGGCATTGCCACGTGTGTTCTGCCACCGTGATTAGCGTGCTTTCACTCACAACCACATTTATTATTATCATTATCATGGTGATGATCATTATTATTATAATTATCATACTATATCATATCCTATATTATAATTATCAAACACTGTAAGAATTATTTTTTGCTCGCCACTTTTCAATAATTTTGGCAGATTTTCCTGTATACCTGAGAACCATCCTTGCCAGTATGTCATTCACCCCCGTGCTGGAAGGAAATACTGTTAGGTCTTTATCACTGACCTTTTTCAACAAGGAAAGAATTGTAGGGGGAATATTTTAAAACAGAAATTCATGAAATTTGCATTGTATAGCACAGTGTATAAAATCATATTTCACCTTCCTGCTGGTTTTGTATGTATGCCCCGTTTGTCTTCTTTTCCGCAGTGTAGTGATGAGACCCTTTTTACATTCTTTTCTTAATCTACAAAATGTACGCCTACTCACACCATTCGCTTTATGAAGTTCACTAACAATAAATGAGTCATGTGTTCAGGGTTCTTTTTCTTTAAATAATCATACACTCTAAGAATTGTTTTTTGCTTGCCACTTTTAATAATTTTGTCCTTTTTTCTGCAATCGATTGCCCACTGATCACTTAACTGCAGTGCACACAATTACCTATTGAAAATCTCCACTGAAGTACAATCCCTTATGGGCCCTTCAACTGTCACACCTCATCTGGTTTTCATCATCTCCAGGACACGAGGACACCAAAGCAGCCTGGGTTCAATCCCAGGCAACCACATGTGAGATTTGTGGTGGACGAAGTGGCACTGGGGCGGGTTTCCTCCAGGTTCTCCAGTTTTCCTTGCCGTGCTCCATCTTCATTCCATGTATCATCAGTGCCACCACCTGTGGTGCTGTACTAGTCAAAGCAGGTGTTAAACACTACAAAAAAAAAAGACACGAGGACCGGCTTTTGTTGGGAGTATGCCTTGCGTGCTCCAAACATTTGCCTTTAAATAGTGATTCATTAATACCTTGGTACTTGAGATGCTCTATATGTGTATAAAAAATAATTTCATTATTTCCTTGACAACTTTGTCACTGGAAGTTTTTACATGGACTTATAGAACAAGAATGAGCCAGCGACATTTTCCACTGTATAAACAAAGCATCCAAACACTTTGTTTTAAACTTTATTTTTAAAAAAAAAATATGTTTAGACATACTGATATAATCTAAATACCAACGTGGCTTATGAAAGCAAGCGAATAATTCATACTTTTTCATTGCAATTATTTTGGTTTAAAACCATGTTTAAATGTTCGGAGCAAGAAAGATGTTAAAAAATCTGCTTTCAACAAAATTGTAGATTTTATTGGTTTAAAAATGTACAATTATACAAAAGGTTTATCATGCATACCATAGTATTCTTAGACACATTTCACACCGAAATGCATGTTCATACTTTATCTTAGTCACATTTGAAAACACATTTGGCAATGGTGCATTTGATTCTTCCATAAGAGTTCATTGTGCCTTCATGATGTGAAAATTCCTATAGATAGTAACTGTAAAGTGGATATTATTTTTACTATAAGAAAATGTGATCTTTGAACATATGTTCATACATGTTATCATAACCATTTTAAGGGTTAATTGCTTAATTTATCTGCATCCATTTTGCCTGCTTAGTGCTTAAATGACATGCGTTGGTCCATTTAAAAACCTAGGATTTGTTGCAAGTATATGTATTTTAGTCAGGAGCCACATACCCAAGTGTTTGTTATCTTTATATATTGCTGCATTAAACAGACATAATATATTTGAGAATGTGATGTGCAAGCTGTGGTTTGATCACATGCATGTTTGGAATGTGAAATGATAATTTCTTGGTTCAAATTAATACAGAAAAGTAAAGCAAAATTCTGGTGTGAACCAAACCTTTTGGCCTGGAATTTAGACAACAAGATCTGTAATTTAAATTCTGGCTATGGAGGTTTTCTTTTAGCTGCATATGGTTAGCATAACAACAATTTCTGTGTATAAATAATTGTAATACAGGCTGGAAGCCTCGATAAGTGGAGAGGCAGAATTGAAATCAGCTTAGAGGTTTACCACAGAACGTATATGAATCAGATAAGAGGTGTTTGTGTTTGTAGACAAGAGCCATAACTCATAAGTAGAGCCCGGATTGTTATTTAATATCAAGGTGCGAAATATGTACATATTTATGTAACAAAAACATCAAAATATGCAATGAAATATGTAATATCAATAAAATATGTAAAATTATGTAATAATCTAAATGCTAAGATTACCACTTCAAAGCTAAATGCAGACTGCAAATTACCTAGAATTTTGTAATTTGATGGATCTGTAAGTACGTAAATTAATTACAGTGAGTTAAAATTTACTAAATATAGAATTAATTATAGGGAAAATGTTTTGTTTTATGCAGAATTTACCTAAAATTTATTTTCAAGTAGATAATTACGAAATAAAAAATGTGCTTTGAATTATATTGATTAAAGTTACTCATTTCACATAATTATTTTACTTAAATTTTAGACGGTAAAGCAATGTTGAAATTCTTGAATTTATCAATGCATGAAACAATCAATTCAAAATAATTAAATTTTATAATGAGGATGCATTTTCAGTTTCGGTTGTAAAGGCGCCATCTAATTTCACCCATGAATTCAACTTGCAGGATAGCAAGGACGCAACTGGTGCCATTTTACTAAGACTTACAAGAAACTAACTGCAGTATTATCGCCTCGCTATATTGATGGTTGTCCAGCGGCTCACTTTGTTTCCTCGCAGCTATTATATTACAAGATGCCGACTACTGCGACAATGGTAACAATCAATCTCTCCAGTCCTTGTAAATGCCCAAGGCGCTACGAAAAACGTGACACTGGAGGTCAACATTGTTGAGTGGCACCCGCTTTGATGTAAACAGACAACAATCAGAAGGAGGCGAGGCTGTTACTATCGCATTCTTAATTTAACTTGCATCCTATTTTGCAGATTGATTTTTGTTGCTTTCAGCAAAACTTGTGAAAACAGTAGTTTATAATGTGACTACAATATTTTTTAAAAAATAATAAAATTGTAACAAAACCCAGAAAATATGTACGTTTTATATAACATTGTTAAAATATGTAGAAATGTGCAAAATATGTAAAAAAATGTAAAATAAAAATTTGTAAGGGAGTCCCAAATGACATAATTTGCCAACATTTTTACTTCTCATTGAAATGTTATGCAGAATTTAAAATATGTAATTACATAAAAATCCGGGTTCTACTCGTAAGGAATACTCCACTAGTTTGAGACTTACAATTTTGTTTGGGTTGTAAGAATAGCTCCAGAGGTGATGTGTTGCTCAGAAAGCGAGACGCTTTTGTCCCAAAGTAATATTTAGGACTGTTGTCATGCACTGAATTTTGAACGTCAACTTTGTGCTTGTCACATCAGGAGCCCTTTCAGAACGCAAGGCTGACTGCTCAAACTACCTCTTGAAAATGCCCTAAAAAATCACCTAGGGCAAAAACAATTAGAATTTTAGAGAAGTAAACTACCTAAGCCAGCTTTTGGAAATAAGGTTTGAATGAGTGGAGTGTGCTTTGTCAGTGGTCACCACTGGCAAAGAAACCTAAAGACCTGTGGTTCAAAATCCATTTTATATTAAATTTATGAAATTTGATTCAGCTTTACTTCATTAGCCTACATGCAGTGTAAGAACTGTTTATACCATTTCTTTGTATAAATGAGTTTTTCTTTCTAGATTACACTGTATATTTTTTGGACATTGCCAAGGAAATAGCAAATGTGATGTATCAGTTCCGGCAGTAAAGTATGTTTGTCTTGCAGGGCAAGGGAAAGAAGCCCGAAATTGCAACTGTGATTGCTCCATACCAAGCAACAAGCTCAGAGCAGCTGGATCTGCAGAGGGGGCAGTTAATAATGATAAGAAAGAAAACAAGCACAGGATGGTGGGAAGGAGAGCTTCAGGCTAAAGGCAAAAAGCGACAGATTGGCTGGTTCCCGGCATCTTATGTGAAGCTGCTAGGTACTGGTAGCAATCGCAGCACCCCAGTGTCGCACAAGCACCAAGAGGAGCAGCAGCTTCATCAGCAGCAACAGGCAGCACCAGTGGCTGCAGAGGCAAATGTTGGTGAGTTAAACATTGAAGTTCAACAAAGTATTAGGGGAACCAAATGTAAATTGGAATTTGTTAAATATGAATATAATGTACAAAAGTAATATATAGTCATCCTACATAATCTCCTGACATTAAAGTGCTTTTTCCAATGAATTGGCAGTTCCTGTACTCCTTATCTGAAAAAAATAGGGATGTGTGCACAGCCAATGGTGCACAAACTCTTCTATATTTGCATCATTGTCAAACTGCAATCCTCTTAATGCCTCTTTAAGCAGTCCAAACAAACGATAGTCACAGAGCAATAAATCTGGGCTATAAGGAGGTTCTTCAAGGGTGTACAGTGAATCTCCTGCAGTTTTTCTCAAAAAATACTTGTAAGCCCTGTTTCAGTTAACGAGTTTCCTTCAGCCTTAGCCAGCCACTGTCTCTCCTTTTTTCCATCACTTTATGCTCAAAGCTTCTGATTTTGGAACACAGTGGTGAACCCATGTTTCATTGTAAGTCACCGTTCAATGTAAAAGATCCTCCTCAGTGCAAGCCAGGGGCCTTGGCAAGTTTCGGACAAGCTTGCAATTATTCACTAGGCAGACACATTCTGGTGCTCAAGGCCCATTATAAATGGTGGAAATAATCACTCCCATAGCTTATTTCTACTGCTGCTGCCACTCATAACCTGTTTATATATCTGCCCGCTTCAATAAGGTCACAAATAGCAGCAATGTTTTTTGTTTTTTTTCTGTAAAGTGGTTCTTTGCCGATTTTGTTGAAATTGTTTTTACAACTCCTGTTCCTGGAGCCTTCTCAAAGTTTTGGCTGAATTTACATCTTTGTTGGCGAGAAACTTGACCATAAGGCACTGTGCAACAGACACGTGTGCCTCTTGCTCATTCATTGTCATAAGTGATACTGACATTGTCATACTGGCGCAAAATACAGCTTGGTGATACACAGGTTTACAAAAGAAATAACAGATCCCCCCAACAATACCCATTCATGGCCACAAATGAGTTGTTTGCTATCAGAGCACTACAGCAAAATTCCTGTTCGTATTTAATTTATATAATATCACTGTCTTATCTAGTGATGCATTTTTTATATTATTTTATGTGAGGAATTCAAAAAATATACTTTTCAAATAGTGACATAGATAACGTGGATATTCAGAATTCTGTGGTAAAATGTTCAGGTTCAAAACAGCATAGTCTCAAACATAATATAAGGATTTGTCTCTATTTGTAAGAATGCTGAATAAGAATCACTCCTTATTAACTTGGGTAAGAGTAAGTTGGAAATGAGTAGCTTTGTAAGTCTCTCTTACATAAGTTGATTTCCAATACTTTATACATTTGTACAGTATTAATAATTTATAATATCAGTCAGTCGAAACACCACTTTGAGCAATGGCTCCAGACCTGATTTCTTGACTGCTCTATTAACTGTCCATTTTCACCTTTAAATCTGTTTAGGAATTTCCCAAGTTGATGACAGCCTTTTGAAGCACCTTATTTATTACAGATCTTTTATTCATCCTATCTTAAATATGTCCCTCCAGTCCTTTATTTCATTACAGTATAATATGTGTTGTACATCTTCCTTTCACTAATGGACAGATCCCATTTGTAGTCTTTATTTTCATACACCTGCCCTTATCCATACCAGTACTTTGTTTTCTTCTTTGCTATCTTCATGTATCCTTCCATCTCTCAATTTTGTGTCACTGATATACAGGAAGTTAATGAAACCTTACCTGCTAGATTACCTATCAACTTTTAGATATCTGTGAAAATGCTGTCAATGCCCTGAATAAATATGCAGAGCTGGGCTGAGTCGGAAACATCCGTACTCTCGTCAATAGCTAATGAAAACCTTTTAAATTCACGACATCTCTTTAGATTTTCTTCAATGTCAACTGTCATGTCTTCAACTCTTCTGCTTACTGTCATACAATTGAGACTTACTTTAGCAAACAAGGATTTTTTATCAACAAATAATATGTCTGCAACGCTTTCCAAACATTTTTTCACCAATTTGCCATCTTTGAATGGCTTCATTCTTTTGGTTAATATCTAGGAAATAACATAACTTGCCTTCACAGATAGTTCTGAGTCATCGTTAACTCTCTTAACCTCTTGAGCGATGGCCATTTAAACGTCTGCGAGCCGAGAACTGCTAGCATTTAAATTGTTAAATGCGCTTCGTATATACACAGCTGTATTTTGTGTAAATATTAAGTTATTTTAATGAAACAAAAACTGGTATAAAACTCGTTATTTGCAGTATAAATGTACGTCATCAGCAAAGTTGAGTTGTATTTACAAAACCTTGAAATGGCACAATTTTGTTTCACTGTGGTAAAAAGTCAACTTTGCTCTGTCGAACGCATCTAATATAAGTTCTCGGAAAGATTCAGTAAAGAAACACCCATTGTATGTGTGGCTAATGCGTCAGCATACTGTGTAATAAATCGCTACTGCATGCATGGTCTCCTGAGTCATCAGAATAGATCAACATTACAACTTTTGCTTACGGGAGTTTCATAACTGAGTAGAGTCCGTGTCTTTCTTTGTTGAAATACATACGTATTCTTTCCTGCTTGTAGCTGAAGGGAGAAGTGGTATAAAAAGGTGTTTTTGCACCAACTGGATATAACCATATACAATTGTTTGGGGATTTGGACAGCTCTCTAAACCCACACAGGACAATGACCGACCTTGACTACCGACTATAAATAACTCGTAGCCTAATTGAACAATACCACGTTGGGGGTTGAAAATCCAAAACCCCTGCACCCCTCAGACTTCAAGGAAAACATTATCCTAAAAGGATACCACCAACAGCAAAGAAGTCCCGCCCATTTCGAAAGTGTTTCGTGTGCCGCAAGAAGGGAATTCGCGAATGTGGAGATGTACGTACCCTTGTGTGTTTATCCCTGTTTTGAGGTAAATCACTGCAGAACGAACATATTAAGGTAAGCCAATAAAGTATATAGACCTTACTAAAATGTTTCATAAAGGGAAAATTATAATAAGTTGAGTTGGATAAGGGATAAATAAGGGTTAAATGCTTAAACGCACAGGACACCCATATCGCTCATCCGAGCATTTTAAATGGACGTGATTTCATGTCGATATCCCTCAAGAGGTTAAAAAGAATTTATTGAGGGGTTAGGGCCCTTTGTTTACTCTCATTTGTCCACTGAATTGATTGTATTTGTTTCCTTATTTAGTCTCATAATGTCTTTTAATGTTGTACTCTGTTAAAAAATTAATACTTTGCTTACAAATTAAACATATTGCTTTGCCACCATATTCACAGGAAAAATACAAATTTGTCCACCTCTTCTGAAAACACCGATTTTCCTCCATAATCTTCCGTGATTTGTTTGATGTCATCACCAAATTACTTCATTCACCTCAAGTACTTATTTAATACAACAAACTACATCTAAATTGTAGACAACTGAAGCAAAGAATGCTACAAACTGAAAGAAGACATTCAACTCGTTGAATTGCGCAAGTTCATTTGTTAAATCACATTGCAGATCTAACAGGTCAAGAATAATGTGACCACCGTTGGCTTGATCCAAAGCTGCACTAAC
Organism: Tenodera sinensis; assembly: GCA_030765045.1. Lineage (NCBI taxonomy): Eukaryota > Metazoa > Arthropoda > Insecta > Mantodea > Mantidae > Tenodera > Tenodera sinensis. The sequence goes on along the minus strand of CM060962.1, from coordinate 286,769,368 downwards.
TTCTGATAAACACGGCAGTGATGCTGATGCATTTAGTGCAAAACTAGTCCTTAAAACATATTTTGAAACCAAAGCATGCTCAATATTCATTAATTTTAAATTTATCTTCAACTGGCCACCATTTATACTCCATGGGCCACGGGTTGTGCACAGTTGCTATAGCATTTCACCATTTAGTATTGCATTTCACTTCTTAGCACTGCACTGTGAATCATTGCAGATAATTGTATTTAATCTTGTAAACCATTTATTATAATTTTGGTTAAAGATCAACAAAAGAAAAATGTTACAAGAAATGGGAGTAGAAAAAGTTACCAAAACTAAATAACACGTTTGGATTATACAAGGGCTGATCAACAAAGACTGAGACTGATTTATTTTTTCACAGATGTTTATTACTCCAATTCAATGTTTACATGATCTTTTTCAAAGTAGTCCCCTCCTACTTCAGTGCACTTTTTATAGCATCTCAGCCAGTCCTTGAACACGTGCTGCAGACCATTCTTTGTCAGGTCCTTGAGAATCGCCTCACTTTTCTTGAGCACTGCTTCAGAGTTCTGAAATCAAATACCCCTAAGCTTTGCTTTTAGTGATGGGAATAAACAAAGTCACAGGGTGCAAGATCAGGGCTATATAAGGTGGATGTGGTACACAGGTAATGTTGAATCGAGCCAGAAACTGCATGACTTGATTTGTGACGTGAAGCTGTGCATTGTCATAATGAAGTGGCCACCCAGTCTGAGAAAACTCTGGTCCTTTCTTTGCAATGCGCTTCCTCAGTGTAGCCAATACTGACGTGTAGTATGCCGCTGTAACAGTAGTGTGAGGGGGAACTGCATGCTGGTAAATCATTCCATTACAGTCAAAAAATGTGATCACCATCACTTTCCCTGCAGATGGAACAACTTTTGCCTTTTTTGGTGTTGGAGAACCTGGCAATTTCCACACTGTGCTGGCTTGTTTTCCTTCAGGATCATAATGATGCAGCCATGACTCATCACGGGTGATAATCAATTTAAAAAATGCATCCCCTCCATCAGCAAAGAGATGCAGCACCTCACGGCTTGTCTCCATTCACACAGCCTTTTGTTCAGGAGCAACGGACGTGGCACCCAACGAGCACAAACTTGGGTCATATGGAGATGGTCGTGCATAATTGCAAACACACTGACATATGAAATTCTCAACACTTCACTGAGGTTACGTAATGTTATATGCCGATCCTCTCGGACAATCACAGCAGCTGTGTTGACGTTGACTTCAGTCACACCAGAAGCCGAAACACCAGGCTCACCTTGCTTAACACTGACAAGTCGGCCTTCTTTGAAGTCCTTGAACCACCTAAACACTGTAGCACAAGGTAGTGCATCTTCACTGTATGCTTGCTTCAGCTTTTCATAAGTTTCGATGGCTGTATGGGTTAAACGAAAACATAAATTGATTGCGCTGTACTGCTCCTCTTGCATCACCTCCATTGTCTGGTATGCGAAATGCATGTAGGGTCTACAAAATAGAGCATTACTACCAACCTACCAATACGAGAGTGCTGCCACCTACCAACATTATACATAAAAGCCCTCTCTTTTCAAATATTTATGTTACAGATACAAAACTATCACGGAAGCTACAGGAAAAAATCAGTCTCAGTCTTTGTTGATCAGCCCCCGCACATGCATTTATTTGTTCATACACTCAACTAAGGACAATTAAAGTCAAGTTGCTATTATACTTCAGCACACTAGTATAATTTGGAAAAGTATAGTTACATTTCGAGAACAGAACCTAACACAGCAAAATGGTACACATTATGAATTAACTGAGCAACCAATAACTATGTAATTCGTATATTTAACTCCATTTATTACTTAACAATTACACCTTTACATCCAAAATTCTAATTCTGGATCATATGAAAACTCTTGTGTATAGTATGATCGTGTTATATCTGTGATGCAAATATAATTTTAGTGCAATGCAGAACCAAATATGACCTTACAATCGACTGTATGAGTATTGAATGAACACCATTTTCACTATCCTGACTACTTTGTGCACCCTAACATGTTTAAACAAACAACTGCTTAGCAAGTCATCTCCATAGAATAGGTATCTCAGCCTCACCAATATGTGTCCTGTGTAACGATCCAGCAGAAATGAACGAAGACCACTTGAAGACCTGTGAAGCATTAAGATCAGAAGAAACTACAGTTCAAAAGTATTGGAAAGCACGAATGCTAATGGCTTCATTGCCAGATGCAAGGCACTAGAAAACAACAACAACAAAACTAGATTGTCAGAAATCCAGCATTAGCTAACAACAACATATTACATTACCTGATACAACAAATCTAAGCCTCAAACAAGCAAAATATGTGCCATGAAACCTACAATCTCAGCATTTAATTCTTCTTAATACAGAAATATTACAATCCACTATTTATCTAACTAAACCGTTTATCATGGTGCGTTTCTGGTATTAATTCCTATAATTACTGAATGTTTTCTTTGATAGCTTTCATTCAGCTTCAAAACCAAAAAACAAAAGTACAGAACTAGAAAAAACCATGCAACAATCCTTAAACAACCTACAAATGTGTACCAAAGAAAATTTAATGACTGTTAATTCAACAAAAACAAACTACCAAATCTTTTCACTAAGAAAAAACCACTAAAAATAAAACTAAATTTTGAGGGTCAACAATTGCCAGAAGCAAAGGAAGCAAAGTATTTAGGAGTTACATTTGATACCAAACTTACATGGACCAAACAAATAGAAAATGTAATACAAAGAGCAGAGAGGCGCCTTTCACTGTTAAAACGTCTTAACAGGAATGAAGTGGGGATGTTCCAGAGCAACTCTTAACACAACATACAATGTATATATAAAGCCATTATTTTCTTACTGCTGCGAAGTTCTTGTAACAGCAAACACAAAAAAAATTCAAATCTTTCAAAACCAAAGTCTGAGATTAATTTACAGGTGCTAGCAAAACCACTCCAATAGCAGCTATGGAAATACTAACCAACCAATACCCCATTGAATATGAAATAGAAAAAGATGCTCTTATTCAACACGAAAAGTTGATCAGACTCCCATTCAATACATGGAATAAGAGAAATTTTACACATACACTAAAGACTCAGGAGAGCTTTCTTTCCAAAATTCAAGACATGAAGAAGAATGTACACCTTCCTAATTCAAAGGAAAACTTCATATCTAAAGTCAATCCGACGCAAACATTAGACATCACATATTATTTACACCTGACAGAAGAAGTTAAGAAAAGTGATACTCCAACTAGTGTTCTAAAATTACTGGCATTAGAGACAATCCATACTAGATTTCCAGAACACGAATGGCTCCATATTTATACTGATGGATCATTGATATCAAACCGAAATGGAGCAGGGGCTGGAGTCAGGTGTCACCTCTTTTCCTATTACAAATCTTTAAGTTATGGAACTACAAACTTTGATGGAGAAATTGAAGCAATTCAAATGGCCCCACAAAATCTTTTGTATAGAATTTCACATTTTCATCAAGCAGTTATTCTCTCAGATACCAGGGCAGCAATTATAGCAATTACTTCCAAGTTGTCACCAAAAAACCAAACAATTATAGAATGTTGGAAAATCCTTACCCATCGAACCGCACTTCAAAAACACCTAGTCTTCCAATGGATACCAGCTCACTGTGGACGGAGTAGTAATGAGAAAGCTGATTTTCTTGCAAAAAAGGGTGCCAGCAGTGTACAAAAATCTATAGTTAATGTACCATTTTATGCAGCTAAAAGATTAGTCAACTCTGAATTCAAAAAAAATTATTGCAAAATATTACTATGAAAAATCAAAAAATAAAAGATGGGAACTACCAAACATTCAAACAATAATTCCTGAGTATCCTCGAAAAACGGCAGTTGCAACCTTCAGGTTGATTACAGGACATGATTGTCTGGCAAAACATTTAAACAGAATTGGGATATATTCTTCACCACTTATCCTCTATGTGATCTGCAAGAAGAAATGGATCGAGACCACCTTCAAATATGCCCGACCACTTCTAGTGCCCCATCGATCAGTGAATAATAGTAGAGAGCAAGAGGGTTAATGACTTCATTGTCAGAAATCCAGCATTAGCTAACAACATTTTTCGTATAGTAAGATTTGGTCTCTGTCTTTCAGTACACCAGTTATTGAAAAGTCATTCAGAGTAAATAGGACTATAGGACTACATGGGCTATAGCCAGAAAATTCAAAATATACATTTCAGTTACCATAAAAATATCTCAAACATATGGTATTTTAATCAAAATCATCAGCCATTTTCAAGAACATAAAAATTTTCTATGTAAAGGGTAGTTTCAAGTAAAGGAATTTTCTTTAAAATCTTCATGTCGCATCCTTGAAAGACATTAAACTTAAATACCAACTTTGGTTTTTAACAGACTTTTCGTTTTAGTGTTGTGCTGTCCACAGACTGACAGACACACCCGCACACGCAGAGAGAAACAGATAGACAGACATACAAATGTTTCTAAAAGAATGAAATAAATAAAAACAGTGCTTTAGTGTTGGTGTAATTTTACCTGTCTAACATTACATGAAGAAACAAACGTGATAATAGAACATGACTAGAACGCACACCGACTGTGTTCTGTTTTACTTTTTCTCGTTTTTCTCCATAGACGAGATTGTTCTCATCTTTTATATAGCAGCCATCGTTACATCTGGTCAACTGGACAGTCTTCGTACTTTTTCCCTAAATAGTGCATGAAGCAAGAGAAAGCCCTCTCTTCGTTTGGCTTTCTCCTCGATTTCTATAAAATTATTCGTCTTGAGTTCTAGCAACTGCTTTTCGTGGACATATTGTATATTAAATTTTGATAATGGTCTTGTTCATGAGAATCGGAAGAGTAGACGTTTTATTTTAAATTTTGTAATTACAACTAAGAAACCAATAAATCTGTTTGATTTCTTATGATGAGTAAATCTGATTATATCTCACAGGGAGTTAAGAGATTGAATTTAGAAGATAAACACTGCAACAACAGAAGAATGGAGAAGGGCTATTGGAAGATGTCACACATTAAAAAACCGATTAAATAATACATCATTAGCGCTTTAGTGGTGTCTCATTTGGAAGGAATAGCAGCTACACTTGAAACAGTAAATGAAAACCAGGAACCTGTAGTAACACGAGTACCTATCAAAGTTCTGCCGTTTTGGAAACTTGCCCTCAGTATATGGTTCATTCAGCTGAAGCTCACTTTCGTACGTCAAATATTACACAGGATAAGATTAAATACAACAGAGCTGCAAGTTCAATAGACTCAGAAATTCTCACACAAGTGACCAACATTCTCATGAATTCTCCGCCTTCCGGCAAATTCCTTTTTAATCACGGAAGTCTCATTTTGATTTTTGCAGATATTGAAATGCAATGCACACTGCAATTGCTGATAGATCTGAAACTCAGGGTTCGTAAACCATAGTAATTACTTTGCAAAATGCGAAATATAGGCTCGAACAAGGTAGGCGAGAATTTCCTCAAAGTTTGGTGTTTACAGCGGCTATCGAGAAAAATGCATGCTATACAGTGAGTAAGCAGTGATGATCTGACAAAGCTGTTGACCATGGCAGACCAGATTGGGGAACTTAAACCCACAAACTTGTGCCATATTGCGCCAGTTGCGGTAGGGCAAGTAGTGAACCATGCATTGGACGAACTGAGGAAACAAATGTGTGAACTCTCCCTCCAGGTCGCACAATTGAAGAAGCGTGTTATCACCGGCAACCATCAACATGACAAATACCTAGATCCACTCCAGAAGCGGAGATACGGAACAGGACCTTCAACAAAGGTGATGAAATGTTACTACCACACTAAATTCGTCGAGGAGGCTTACAGGTGTCTACACCCGTGCTGCATGTCTCTCCGACATGGTCTTATAACGGACCAGAAAACTAGTTCAACTCTCCATGGCAACAAAGAACCAGGAGTTAGAGCTAAGTCGCCTGTTTATCAATGACAAAAGTACATCAACCCAGTTCCTAGTCAACACTGGTGCAGATGTTTTGTAGTGCCTCCATCACACGGGAAAAGAAATAATCAAAGAAATTTGAACCTTTTGTAGCAAATGATAATATACAGATATATGGTCATCTCATGATGCTTGACTTTGGCTTACGTAGAACATTCAATTGGCCATTCATTATCGGAAGTAGGCAGGCCCTAATAGGGGACAATTTTCTGTCACATTTCAACCTACTCGTTGACAGCTCTCAATATCGCTTGATAGACAGGAACACATACCTGACCACATATGGTACCTCTTCTCACTATTACAGTCTTCAGGTGCAACCAACGGAAATTAACAACTGATAACAAGAATTATACATGAACTTCCTGATGTCCTGCGGCCTAACATTATAAATACAAAAACAAACCGTTTTTGTATTCAGCGACGTCTTGCTGATTGCTCACATGTTTGCATACATTATGGACCTCTATTATCACCACTCCAACCTATGTACGACAGCCCTTACCACGTAAAAAGCAGGACTGACAAGTTCTTTGACATAAATATCGGATTGATAAAGCACATCTCCATAGACTGCCTGAAAGATGATCTCCCTACCATTATTAACACTTCAGTTGCCAACACCCAACAGGAAAGCCATGCTAATGCAACTGGACAGATGTTCACAAGGTCAAAATGCAAGATTCACTTCCCTACACGTTTCTTGGATCATTACCACCAGGGGAGGGTGGGGGGGGGGGGGGGGAGGGGGCAGTGTGTAGTGCAGTTTAACCTATGAACATTACATTAAGAAATGAATGTGATAATAGAATGCTCACCAACCATGTTCTCTTTTACAACACCAGCATAAGTATGCTATTACCTAATTAAATTTAAATGTTTACCATCTACCACTTTTTGTATACTTTGCATTGCTTCTTATTTGTATGTTTATTATTGGTTATCTGCAATTTGCTTTATTCTCTTGTATTATTATTTGAGTTATTCATGTCTTTCTTTATGAAATAATTATACTTTTATTACTTTAAAATATGTAATATAATATTATTGGTTAAATAAATTCATTTATATTTGAATATCAGTAATAATAAAATAACTATAAATTATTCTTTGTTCATAACCCTTACAGCTAAGTAGAACTTTCGTAAATCAATCATTTGTTAGGAGGGCATGAACTAATTTAAGGATGAAAAAGGGGCACAGGCCCAAAGAGGTTTTGAACCACTGGATTAGGATATATATGAGAAAAGAGAAATGTTAGAGGATTTTGGAAGGAGGTAGAAAGACATTTTGAAGATTTAGAGATACAAAAATTGTTTAGCAGTTTAACTCGGAAGACGTCACTGGAGTTTAATGTTATGATGAAGGGAAGGGAAAATTATATAGGCAAAGCTAATAAGGAGAAAAGAGAGGTGAGAACAGGTGTGTGGAAGTTGAAAGGTGAAAGAGAAGACTTTACAGCATTTTACTGTAAGGTAATTGAAAACTGGAGAAATGAATTCATTAAGCTTAAGTTTAAAAGGGACAAGATAGCAATGTTAAACATCCACAGAAGAGAGCAGGAGTGTGGGACAGTATTTATTTAGATTTAAAAAGAAGTGAAAATGAACAGTGGAGAGACATACTCCGCCGTGACTCCGAGGTGGACGGATCTACCGCTCGTCCAGCTCTCTGGCCAACTATGGTTAAGAAGAAGCAGCAGCAGAAGAACAGCTTTGGTGCCCAGCCCAAGGTTCCTGCCTTGGCGTGACCAGCCTTGCCAGTCGCTGTGGTGTGTTCTCCCTCGCCAGCTCTCTCACCAGAGGGCAGCACCTCACCACTGCAGCAACTGGGGAGCACTGCACTCACAGCCTCAGTCGTGGCCAGCTCTCCGCGACGGACAGTAGTGGAGGAGCCGGCACCAGCACCGACTCCACTGTTAATGCTCCCGCCAGAGCAGACCCAGCACCTTCAGCCAACGCTGCCACCACCACCCACAGCAGTCTCTTGGTGGCACAGTGCAGTGGTATGCGGAGTACCACAGGACTTTCCGTGCCGCTACCTACTGACTGCTGCCAGACAGCAGTGGAACTCCACCATCCGGGCCATCCGGATCCACACAGACCGTGGCCCAACCGTGATGGTTAGGCTGGAGTTTACGGACCAAGGCAACCGAGAGGCAGCCTTGACAGCAGGACTGCCCTTGTTAGGGAAGCGCCTACATGTCGAGGCCAGCCGGACCGATCGCCTGGTCCCATGCTGCCACTGCTTTCAGTTTGGCCACCAGGCCGAAATATGTACAGCCAGCTCTCGGTCCCACCACTGTGGCACCCGGGTCCTCACATCTACCTGCACCACCCACGACATATGACATCGACGCCTGTACTGCGCCACCTGTAATGGCTTTGGCCATTTTACAGGCCAGGCACAGTGCCCCCTACACCCTCACTGGGCGCAACAAACAGCCAGCTCTGCTCCACAACCAGCACTCAGAGGAAATCGACAGACAGCAACTTCAAGAGCACCAGTACCACCACCAACTACGTCAGCACCAGTGCCATCCCCACCAGCTCCAGTAACCAACACCGCAGTGGCCTCGACCACCCTGGACCGTGCCTGGCAGGAGGCAGTCCAGGATCTCCACTCCGAGATCCTAAACATCAGCTCCCACCTGGCCATCCTGGAGGAGGCTATTAGATCCCTCACATCACATATCTACGCCACCAACAGTCAGACTGGTCCGACTCGCATTACTTATCTTCCAGAACTTCATCTCCATCCTGCCGCAGCCTCATCCAAGATGACTACTCCACACCAGACCATTGATCAGTTGCCGAGGACCTGTCGCGAAGCCAGAGGATCCAATGCAACCTGGACTTCTTCAACGCTATCTACAGGCCAACGAGTCGGACTACCATTCCCCTCCAACACAAAGATGCCACACAGGACAGTTACATTGCAGGACACACCACGCAACGCTAGTTCAAACAAGCCAAAACTTTGCTGCGCACTACACCCAAGGCCTCGGTTATGGATGTAGCCCAATACATGCCCTTCAGTTGCTCCCTTCCCTGGAAGGCTGCACACCCAGTCCCATGGATGCATATTTTGCAGGTGCTCATGTGGAACTGCACAATAACCTCACATTTCTTTGAAAAATAAACAATTACTATCCCCTTCCCTCTCCTCCTATCGAGGCAAAATAAGCCAGTTTTTCTCCTCCAACTCTACTTCTGTCTCCCCTTTCCAAAAAAAGAATAAATAAATAAATTAAAAAAAAAAATGGTGGAGAGAGATGAAAATTAATATGAATAATAGTATAATAAATTTTAAATGAGTAGTGGATGTATACTGAATGTGTGATCTGGAGCAATTTCAGTATGCAGGCCTATTACTTTAAATTTCTTAGCACTAAATAAACAAATAAAATAAAAACCTTACTCAATTCATCTTAAATGTGTGAACTTAAAACAAATGGATGGCAGCAGTACTGTAATAGGTTCAAATTTAGTGTTACACTCTGTATTTATATGAAACCAGTACAGAAATTATTAACAAAATAAACAAGCCAAAATGTCAAAATTACAGTGGTTGAGACTTTTAGAACCATGTAAAAATGTATAAGTAAGTATCTTATAACAATTATTTTAATATTAAACACAATGTATTAATATACATTAGTGAAATTCTCATCATTTCCATAGATTGACAATTCTTTTGTCACATTAGTATATGTAATGTGTTTCAAGATAGCCCACATAGTACACATTTGCATTTGTTTAAAACATCATGTTATCTGTTCAGGATGCATGTATGATGGTGGAAGTCTTGGATTGCTGTTCTTTTGTAAACTTAGCGCATGTCATCTTTTCCAGCAGTCAGAAGAATGCAAGTTCTTCTTTCACTGTCCTTTCTGCTCTTTCTATCAGGACTTTTCATCTCAGCAAGTAGGTAGATTTTTCTTATAGGAGAACTTGAATTATTTTAAAAATTAGTTCATTGAGATTCTAAGGCTTTCGTTTAATGGCACTGTCAATTGCTAGGATCACATCAGCATCGCTATTGTGCCGAAATTTCGTGCCACAGGAGTTCTTTTACATGCCAGTAAATTACTGACATGGAGCTGTCGTTTTTAAGCACACTTAAAAACCATCAGTCTGGGCTGGATTTGAACCCGCAACCTTGAGATCATTAGGCCAGCGTCTAACCAACTGAGCCACCCAGGGAGAACTTGGAGATGGAGAGAGCTTGCAGATATGTTGTCATAAGTTTGTCCAGTCTTGTTATGTTTTAGGGTTAGGATGGGCCAGATTAGTCTTTCTATATGATGCCATAGGAGCTATTTTAAGCTGAACAAAGGTAGTCCCATATTCAGTGAAAGTGTTCAGACATTTTTCAAGTCCATAATTGCTTTTGTCTGTATTTATGGGTCTGATGGATGTTTCCTGTTGGCAAAGTGACACCAAGGCATTGAAATGAATAACAAATTCCATGTTTTCTTTCCACACTGTACTTTGTCATCCTTAAATAAGGAATTTTCATTTCTAAGTTTCATCACTTCGGTTTTTGAGTGTTGTTGTAAAGTTGGTTTTCTTTGGACCATATCTTCAGTTCATTGATGACCGTCTGGAGATTTTTCTTGATTTTGCTAACAAAACTATGTCATTGTGAAGGGATTATTGATGTCATCTGTTGAATTCTTGGTGTTTTATTGAGAGTCAAGACATTAAAAACTAAGGGCAGAGAGGATGGCTCTGTAGTGCTCCATTTGTTTGTATAATTTCTCATGACACTATTAAGTCCATTTTGGTTAATATATTTGATATATTTGATAGTAGTCTGTTCTGTAGGAGCTTCATGATGTATCTGCCCAGGACTGCTCCTGTACAGCTAAATGACTTGTTCGAGCATGTCCCTCTGTAAGTCTGACAGACTCACTGACTTCTAGGAGTACTTGCGTATATAGCAGTTTGAAATGTCCACACAGCTCCAGAACATTCAAGATGGCCAAAATTTCCAGAAGATTCTGGTTATCTGGTTATAACACTTCCAATGCTTATGCTCCAGAGCACACAGTTATCTGCTTAGTGTTCTGACTACCCAACACCGACCTCCTGATAACCTTGGGCTAGCGTCACATTATGCTGATGACTTGGCTCAGAACTTGGGACCCAGTTTGTCCTGTAGTCAACTGAAACTACAGATCTAACATAAACAAAGCTAACAGAGTTTGTGCTTAGTCACAGTACTTCCATGTTGTATATAGATGAATTTCTGTTGTAATTGGTAGCTGTAAAAAATATGACCTAATTTACATCATCATATATGATTAATGGATTCAAATTCAATTCAGTGTATTTCATTGTACTTACTATAATGACCATCATTTTATGCAATTGTTACATTTTGTTGCTTTTATTTACAGAGAAAGTTATAGCCCTGTATCCATACAAGGCACTAAATGATGATGAGCTTAGTTTTGAGAAAGATGACATCATCACAATTGTGGCTCGTGAAGAAGCTTCATGGTGGCGAGGAGAACTGAAGGGTGTGTCAGGACTGTTCCCCAGCAACTATGTGACCCCATTGTGTAAGTACTTGCTTCTGATTTACTAAAATATAAATATCATGTTTCTTAAATAAGTCTGAGTGAGGAAGTAAAATGCTTTGGTTAGAAAGAAATCTCTTGACATTGCTGTTCATTTAGAAAAGAAGCCAATTCATTATTTGCAGTACGAGAAACGTGCTTCCATAAATTGATCTGTTTTTGAAACAATATCTCTGCAGAAGATAAGGAAGGGGAAGGAATTGCAGAACAGTGGCGGCATTACTATAATTGTCAAGATACTCATTACACATTTGTCAACAAGATATGTTTTTTTACTTTCTCTGCTACTTACCTATATTAAGTAGAAGTACTGCACCTCATCCAAAAATTTGAAATTGAAATTTCACAGGAAATACACATTTTGAGATTCCCTGAAGAAGCTAATAGAAGCAAGCATGCCCAAGTGTACATGCACAGATACACATTTTTCTAAAAATGCTATTTTTAATTCAGGAACCTCGAAACATGTATTTACAATGAAATCTTGACATCACATTTTTGGATGGAACATAGTATGTTCTCTTACCTACTATAGGTAGGTGGCAGAGAAAATAAAGTGTTGTAGTAGAAACGTTTTTATACAGATTCACTTATATCTAATTGAATTATTTCAAGAGTATTTAAAACACTGTGGACATGCTCTTTAGTTTATTTCCAGGTTCCAGCATAAGCTATCGGTTTACTCTTTGCCACTTGCTGCATGCTTGCGAATATTGCTTTCGAGTTAGTGTCATGGCTGAGAAAAAAATCCTCTGCCACAGTGAGAAAAAATTAAATGTGGAAAACCTTCAAAAAGTGAGAGAAAACAATTGTGTTAAACCTGTTCAACAAATGCTATGATTAAGTATCATCTCATGATAGAATACCTGGTGAAATTGACTTTGGATGTCATTACCTGCATTTTAAGTAATTCATAAATTAGCAGTGCTTGAGAACTGTTTCCACTGCAGTAATTCAAACTGCATATAAACTTCTGTAAACTCCAATTGAGGAAATATGCAGGCCGTCCTCCCTTTCCAGCTATGAGCTTTTTAACATCTTACTATCTGTAACCTTAACAAAAAATAACTATCTTCAAATTAAAATGTCCAGTGCCACCATCATCTTATCAGCCTGGAATGAGTTATTGGGGGAGGGAGGGGGGGACTGCCATTAGGTGCACTTTTTGTAATGCATATTTATTTGATGGTATTACTCTAGGCATTTGTATACTATTTTTGTTAAAGTGCTTCACAATTTGCTGTTTGAATGATAGATCAATTATTCATTTCATTTTGTATAGCTGTAGATGTTTGTTTTGTTGACTACAGAATGAAATGAAAGTGACATTAAACACATTTTCCTTCAATATGTTAGCATATTTATGGCACTAGAAGCTTTTGGGCATATATTTTGAAAAATGTGAAATATCTCTGCCCATTTTTAATGCTTGGTGACATGTGCTGAAGATGCAGAATTCTCTGTTTTTTATCTTTTTTGCATTAAAAATGAGGAATTTAATAGTTTTATCACCACTTCTTGCAGATTTTTTTTTCCATCCCAGTTTGTAACAATAACACTGGCCCTAAATGCATAGTTAGCAGACATGTAGTTTTGCTGGTGGTGTATGTTAGGCCCCATTTATGCAGGAGGTTTTGTTTCAGGCAACGTAAAACGGTGACACCATAGAATTTTCGCTGGTCTGTTTATGCACTACACCATGTGCTGTCAGTTCTTCCTCCCCTCCCCCCCCCCCCCCCCCCTCTTTTTCCATTTTTGGTTCAACAGCTAGTATGGATCCATGTGTTGTACTCTTGCTACAACTCTTAACACAGAAAAACACATGACGATTACATTGTAGTGTACATTCGATAAACAGGGCAAGGTACAGTGTATTTAGGAAGCCATCTGGGAAATATAGAGAACATGGTGACAAATTGTAACTTTCTGAAGCGACATCCCAAATTGAACTCACAACACAAATTTCTTTTATATTCTATAAAATGTTCCATATCGATACTTGGTAAAAAGTCTGAACAACAAAATAATCACTTCCATAGCACAAACCACATTGAAATGTAAAAAGTACAGCTTTGTGTTTCCCAAAATTGCAACTCTGGCTCAAGTGTCATGCTCATAATGTAGAAAGGCAATATGCATAAACAGGTGCATATACACCCATATATATTTAGGTCATGCACTTACCATGTTTGTCACACAAACTGAAAGACCAAATTATATGTTTCCGAGTTCATGCAACACAGAATCTTGCAGGACTGTTGCATGGCATAAAGACTACCATTAAACTCAAGGCCCATTTGTGCTCATTTATGTTGCATAAGTGCAATGTGATCTAAAGTACATTGAGTTTAATGGAAGCATTTATACCATGTGATGTGACAGTCACACAGAAAAGATCATCTTAACCGATGATCCATATTCTTGCAGGGAAAGAAACTCGATGATATTGAAGCGAAACTAAAACTTTTAAGTGAAGATGTATAATGAAAGCATTCTTTATGAGCTTCAGCAGCTTCCGCAACAAATGAAGGCATCAAAATAAGTTTTATTAATCAGTGCTTCACAAGCAGTTCTGGTGAACCTAAGAAAATACAAAGTTCTAGATCCAGCTCAAAAGTTCAATGCATTCCACCTGAAAATTCAATACTAATATTTCACTGGAAATGCACATTTTGAGATTTTAGAGAAAGGTCTGTGCATGTGTATACATGTTTGAACAGCATAATAAACAAATAAAAAGTTGGTTAAAGATCAGCATCTTCCAAGGATGCAACATAAAGATTTTCAAGAACATCCCCATTTCAAACCACCCTTAACATGGAAAATTTTGATTTTCTTAAAAATGGCTGATTTTGATTAAAATACCATATATTTCCACATATCTACACATTTTCATGACAAAAAACATTCATGTCTTAAATTTTCTAGGAAAATTCTAGTCGTGAAGACCTTCATTTGGAATGACTTTAGCATAAGTGTTAAACCATAAGAGAGAGACAAAATCTTAATAAACAAAAAGTGTAGATTTCGTTAAAGCAAAAGTTTGTCAAATACATTTTTTTGAATTATTGCTTTTAAACAGCCTCTGTAGCGCAATGATAGTGCACCTGCCTCTGACTCAGAGGATCCGGGTTTGATCCCCAGTACCAGCATGGGGATTTTTTCCCCCACTGGCAGGTCTGGCATGGGGTGCACTCAGCCTCATTAGGTCCTGGAGATGCCGATTAGGAGCTACTTGATGGAGAAGTATTTTTTATCCCCTTAGCCCCCATTCTTGCCCATACTAATCCTACCCTTCAGTTTTATTGCAGATAACATATTTTTGTCTCCCCCATTCCCTCTTAAATGTTCTGTATAGTATTTCCAGTATTTTTACCCCATAAGTTAGCACATATTTTCTGCATTTTTTTTCCCTTCAATCCTTAATTTAACTTTACTCCTTGTCTCTTTTCTAGTAATTGCACTTTCATCTATGTTGCCCATTTCAATCTCTTGTATTAGCTTTTGTGTTTAACTAACCAGCACTCTTCCCGTCTTGTTTTCTCTTGTGCTTTCAGACATTTTGACAGCATTTGCTTATTGTAGTGATAGATTTCTGACCCAGCAATTTTGTGCATTTTACCACTGAGTCTTTACTCCCAGTCCTTCCCAATTCAGCCAACACAGCTCCATTCAGGGCTGTTCTAGGCAATCCTAGCATCAATTTGCAAAGTCAAATTTTGAGATAGTTATATGTACTAAAATATAGTGAAGCATGAGATACAGAAATGAAAACCAATCTCTGTTCTCTATATTGAATAGTATAAATAAAGATTGCCTTTTTCACATCACTGAGAGTGATCAGTTTTCACACAATCATGAGAATGACATTTTTGAATGACAATCAGACTGCTCGTGTATGAAATGTAGGACCACATCAACTGAAATAAAAAAGGCATATACGTAAATATCTGTGTGCGTGTATGTGTAACAAATCCTGAAAAATCTACTTTAAGTATGACGGCACTGACACAAGTGATTTCAACTATCCAGCTAATCTACCAGTTCAGGGTTACCTTTTTATTGCAACTTTGTTCCAATGAAGCTAAAATGTTATTACATATGCTCTTGATAAGAGCTTCACGGGTGATCAGCCGTGTTAAATTGAAGAAGGTCGAGCTTTCGGCCATTATACTCTCCATGGCCATCTTCAGGACTAAAATGATGGAAAATTCTCCTCAGTTTCCAAATATATACTATGGTTAGGTTGTGTTGTCCGAACCAATGCGCGGGTGATGGTTTCTGATTGGGCCTGCTGTAGGCTCGGCTGCAGTGTTTTCCCGCGGGTACGAAATTTGTGCAGTGTTTCTGATGGCTATAGTCCACGCGGAACTTAGTTTGAGTCCGCTCTCTCTGTCGAAATTGTGGGGGTGTAATTTGATGTGGATGGCCTCCTTGATGATTCTGTCCCAGTAATTTTCTGCGTGTTCTAGTATTTTTGTGTCTTGGAAATTTATTTTGTGGACCTGTTCTATGCAATGTTGGGCTACTGCTGATTTTTCTGGCTGGAGAAGTCTGATGCTCCGTTGATGTTCTTTGCATCTTTCCTCTATCGTGCGTCCTGTTTGACCCACATACACCTTACCACACTCGCACGGAATCCTGTATATTCCCGGGACCTTAAGCCCAAGTGGGTCTTTCACCGGCCTGAGGAGTTGTCAGATCTTCTTAGGGGGTGTGAAGAAGGTTTTGATATTATGTCTCGCGAGTATACGGGAAACCTTGTTGGAGACAGAGCCGTAGAAAGGTATGTAGGCCTTCTCTTGAGGGCTATCTTTCCCTTGCGTGAGCAGTAGCGGGTTCTTCCTGCTGCGTTCTACTTTCCTACGGGTCTCATTGATGTCCTGGTTGCTATACCCATTCTTGCGTAGGGTATCCTGTAAGTATTGAAGTTCTAGGTGTATGTGGTCCTTGTCTGCTATGTCAAACGCTCGGTGAAACAGAGTGGAAGTGATTGTTTTCTTCTGAGAGGGATGATGGTGGCTGGAGGCATCCAAGTATCTGTTGGTGTGTGTGGGCTTCCTGTAGACCGTGTGTCCCAGGCTGCCATCCGGTTTTTTGTACACTAGAACATCCAGGAAGGGAAGGGAGTTGTCGTTCTCCACTTCCATGGTGAATTTGATATTAGTATGTAGGCTATTGAGATGGTCCAGAAAAAAGCCAAGTTTTTCTGTCCCGTGTGGCCAGATGACGAAAGTGTTGTCGACGTATCTGTAGAAAGCTTTTGGTTTGTGTGTAGCGGTGTCCAGTGCGGTGTGTTCAAAGTTTTCCATCAAGAAATTGGCAATGGCCGGTGATAATGGTGAGCCCATGGCCACTCCGTCAGTTTGTTCGTAAAACTGGTCGTTATAGCAGCTACAACAGTTGTTGCCATTGCCAATTTCTTGATGGAAAACTTTGAACACACCGCACTGGACACCGCTACACACAAACCAAAAGCTTTCTACAGATACGTCGACGACACTTTCGTCATCTGGCCACACGGGACAGAAAAACTTGGCTTTTTTCTGGACCATCTCAATAGCCTACATACTAATATCAAATTCACCATGGAAGTGGAGAACGACAACTCCCTTCCCTTCCTGGATGTTCTAGTGTACAAAAAACCGGATGGCAGCCTGGGACACACGGTCTACAGGAAGCCCACACACACCAACAGATACTTGGATGCCTCCAGCCACCATCATCCCTCTCAGAAGAAAACAATCATTTCCACTCTGTTTCACCGAGCGTTTGACATAGCAGACAAGGACCACATACACCTAGAACTTCAATACTTACAGGATACCCTACGCAAGAATGGGTATAGCAACCAGGACATCAATGAGACCCGTAGGAAAGTAGAACGCAGCAGGAAGAACCCGCTACTGCTCACGCAAGGGAAAGATAGCCCTCAAGAGAAGGCCTACATACCTTTCTACGGCTCTGTCTCCAACAAGGTTTCCCGTATACTCGCGAGACATAATATCAAAACCTTCTTCACACCCCCTAAGAAGATCCGACAACTCCTCAGGCCGGTGAAAGACCCACTTGGGCTTAAGGTCCCGGGAATATACAGGATTCCGTGCGAGTGTTGTAAGGTGTATGTGGGTCAAACAGGACGCACGATAGAGGAAAGATGCAAAGAACATCAACGGAGCATCAGACTTCTCCAGCCAGAAAAATCAGCAGTAGCCCAACATTGCATAGAACAGGTCCACAAAATAAATTTCCAAGACACAAAAATACTAGAACATGCAGAAAATTACTGGGACAGACTCATCAAGGAGGCCATCCACACCAAATTACACCCCCACAATTTCGACAGAGAGAGCGGACTCAAACTAAGTTCCGCGTGGACTATAGCCATCAGAAACACTGCACAAATTTCGTACCCGTGGGAAAACACTGCAGCCGAGCCTACAGCAGGCCCAATCAGAAACCATCACCCGCGCATTGGTTCGGACAACACAACCTAACCATAGTATATATTTGGAAACTGAGGAGAATTTTCCATCATTTTAGTCCTGAAGATGGCCATGGAGAGTATAATGGCCGAAAGCTCAACCTTCTTCAATTTAACACGGCCGATCACCCCTGAAGCTCTTATCACTAACGTTCGCCGTGAAAGCTTCAAATCTTACAATACATATGCTCTGTTTAATTCAGTAGTCAGTAGTTCTGCTACAGATAAATTTTAAATGGTTTTGCAATATTTACATGCACATAAAAGGCACAGAATGTTTGAAGTGGTAACCTGCTACATTGGCTTCTGTGTATTGTGATTACTTTAAATTTCATACCCTTCATAGGAGCACACCTGAATGATACTCATGCACAAAAGGTATATGCTTACTTTCTTGGAAGATAGTATATACGAGGGTTGTCCGTAAAGTAAGGTTTCCAAGGCCCTACAGTCGCAAGGAACACTGTTATGGGGATCCGGTGTGTAGCTTGGTTCTCCCTCTCCCAGTCCCCCCCGGCAAGCTGTCTGTGACGTTCAGTCTTGGCATGTTAGAGATGGAGCTTCCACTCATTTCTCCCACCAGGTGCAAATTATACTCTGTGATTTGTTTTTGGTGTGCAAAAAGAAAGACTTTGCCAGTGGACATTCATTGCCAACTGTGTGAAGAGTACAAAGAACAGGTATGAGAACAGTGTGCACAAATGGTGCAGAAAATTCAAAGACAAACATCCATGATGAGCAGCATTCTGGACAGCCATCAGTTTCAGACAAAACAATTGCAAAAGTGGAAGAAGCAATATTGAAAGATCAAAGGGTGACAGTTCAGGTGCTCTGCGAGATGATCCCTGATGTCAGCAAGACCTGCATTTGTAAAATTTTGACAGAACTTCTAAGGTATATCAAGGTTTGTGCAAGGTGCATCCCGAGAATATTTACTGAGGACCCCAGACTGAAGTGGCCCGCAAATTTCTTCAGGCCTACAAAACTGATGGACACTATTGTCACTGGGGACGGGAGCTGGTTCTACTACATGACACCGTAAACAAACCAACAATCCCATCAGTGGAAACATCCAGCATTGCCAAAGTCAAGTAAGTTTAAATAAACATTGTTTACTGGTAAAGTGATGGCAAGCGTGTTTTGGGGCAGGGAGGGGTTATTGTTGTGTGAATTCCTGCCTACCAGTACAACAATCAATGCTGACCACTACTGTGAGATGTTGAAGAACCTTTGCCACCCAATCTAAAACAAGAGGAGAGGTATGCCCATGAAAGGAGTGTGTTTCCTTCAGGACAATACTCATCGACACATTGCCCATGTGATAACCAATCTGAACAAATTTGGATGGGGTATTGTCACATACCCTACAGCCCAGACCTAGCCCCAAGTGACTGCCATCTCTTCCCTGATTTGAAGAAACACCTGGGTGGGACACATTTCAGACCTGGAGAGGAGCTGAAAGAAAATTTTTAAGCTACCTTCACTGCATGGCGGGAGGGTTCTATGATGCAGGCATACAAAAGATGGTACACCACATGCAAAAATGCATTGATAGGAATGGTGATTATGTCGAAAAATGAGGAAAAGTCTAAGCTTTCCAAAAATGGATTACATTCATAAAAATACCCTTTTGCTAGAGCTTATAGGTTACAAATCCAGTACGACAAACAGCCATCTTTATTATTATTTATTTATGCCAACAAACTTACTGTTGGTGTTTTTAAACACACAAGCCGTGTGTGGGCAAAGTTTAAGAGGTAGAACTGGAACTTAAAAATTCAATGCCACAACTGGGATTTGAACCACAGACCTTCCGCTTGCCGGGCGGACGCTCTACCACTGAGCTATTGTGACAAACTGCCAGAATGGCATTAAATTCTCAAGCGGAAGGTCTGTGGTTCAAATCCCAGTTGTGGCATTGAATTTTTAAGTTCCAGTTCTACCTCTTAAGCCATCTTTATTTTTCTTTGATCTCTATGTGTCAAATTGCCCATTAAGCACTGCTTGATCATTTGATGAGCATGAATGTGTGGAAATCATAGTATAGTATAGGTTTTCAACCCAACTTTCACATAAACACGTAAACTGTTGCATAAGTTTAAACATACATTTGTTTGCCAGTCTTAGTACAGACACCTAATTTTTTTTATCTTGGTGTTAGTTTACATTTCATATCATATATGTATAAACCTCTGTTGTGTGCCTCTTGCTAGCCACCAGGGTACTCACTACCTTTGGTGTCATTGTGAAATGGCTCCATTTTCTTTTTATTACAGCTCCACAGATGTTATACTATGGCTGTGGTTCATTCACAATTTTATTTAGATAACGAGCATCGCAGTGTACATCTGTCCATGGAATGTGTAGAGTGGAATTATGAAAATAGATGCTCTACGAAGCTACTCTCCTAAAACTGTCACATTATCCCAAGTGGGCTGTTCGTTTAGCTCCCAGGAGTAGTGGATTGGGGTGGGTGAGGCACAAGAATTGTATGCATTCATCAAAGAAAAGTAGTGTGGGTAAGTGCTGCCATCTCCACTGCTCTTCCCATGATGTCCTGCACAAACTTACTCTACAGATTCCATGGGCAAGGTTTAATTACATAGAATAAACATTTTGTATGTTTGTTCTAAGTTGTGAAGTGATTTATTTTTTTTTCTTTCAATTGTAGGAATGTGTGAGCACATCTTGCCTACTGGCTGTGGACCCACTTTCGACCACCCACCGAAAGATACGGACATTTGCAACCCAATAATTTGCTGATAAGAAGAGATTAGATACATTAGGAAAGCTATATACTTTCTCAGAACAGCTATAAAATTGTTGGCAATAGTTACAGCTATTAAATTATAAAACAAAACAAAAAAGAAAGAAAGAAAAAAATACTTATAATGTAATGGTGAAGAAAGTTGTTTACAAAATCATTGTTAGTTAAATGTTGATTGAAACAGAATTGTATGTAATCTGCTGTTATTTGCTCTAGATATGTTAAATCTATGCCACTGTAAACTAACATACTAACTAGCCCCTTCCATGTGCTTGTTTCCAGTGGTGCCATGCTTTGAGCTGGTTCTCTCAAACATTCATATCTTTGTGTAGAAAGTACAAAACAATTGAAAGGTCTGCCATAATTCCAGACATAATTGGATGCACTATTAGCTTCAAAACAGTATAGTAATTCTATTGTCTTTTTTATATCTGTTATTTAAACTTAGGCCCTGATAGATTTGCATCATCTACAATTGTTGAATACGTAAACACTGCTGTGGCCTTTAAACATAGCACAAGCATATGGGGCCTATGCAGCTAATCAAAATATTTAATCCATAGCGAAAGTCATGAGCAATTGCAAATCGTATACATTTATTGTTGAAAGAAACAAATACACTACATTATCTTTTAGCTTCACTGATCTTTCCACATAGTCTCCATTTTTATACGTTTTTCCCACTGTTGTGGGAGCTTGAAAATGCCCTTATGATAGGATTGAATTGTTAGTTGTTGAATGGAGCTAAGTCCAGATTTCTTTTAATTTGTACTTTATCAATTCATAATGTAGAAAGCAACCTGCCACCTATTGGTGTTGAAATGAATTAATTATGTATATTCCTTGTCCTTTATTTGAGGTTGTCAGTCTTGTCATTCAGTGTTGAATGTGTACACTCACAGAACAGTTAATTTGCGGTTGTCTCAAAACTAAAAAGTGGGCTTAGTTCCTTTCAAAATTAATTCAATTTTGCTCCAGTGCTGCAACAATAGTGAAGCACTGCTTCTATCATTTCAGAGCATTCGCCTCATACAGTTTCCTCCACAGCATCAAAAAAATCCTAATTGGAAGGTACTAAGGTGGTGCTATATGCTGGATGCAGAAGAACCTCCCATTCTAAATTACATGTTAGTCTTCTTTAATAATCTCATCCATTCTTTCCTTAGGCCATTCATTATAGGCTATCCATGGAGAGCCGCTATAGCACTAATGTTGCATGTTTTTCCATCTTTAAAATGTTTACCCACATCTGGGATCCATTCACCCACCACCTTACTGCCTGAATTAAATTGCACTCAAAGGACCAAAGAGGAATCCTGATTGTGAATTTAGAATTTGGAAGTTTTGAGCAAACATAATAGACTGGCAGAATTGCGTATGTATAATGAACTGTCTTTGTTTTTCTTTTGCTTTCAGGCTATCTGCTCCTCACTTTCCCTGTTCTATCCTTTTCTTGCATTTTCTCTACATTGTGCAAAATGTGTATCAATCTTTACTGGGTTCCAAAATGCAAATGCTTCCATAAAGAAATTAAATTTTCGCAACATTAGATATCAAGGGGTTAATCTGCCTGTCATTCTTTGTAGGTGGTGATTTATAGGTGTTGCTCATGATTTTCAGTATGAGACTTATATCTGACAGGGAAACCTCTCGTGTGTGTTCAAAATAAGGTTACTTTCTAATTTGCACAATAAAGGTATAAAACTAATCGTAACAGAGTAGTAAAAAATTACCCAACTAGTCAAGTTGTAAAGATATTGTAAAGTAAAGAAAAAAGCTGAAGTCAGTCTGCACTCCCCATTTGAAGAGAGAGAATGTAATGTATAAAAATTAAATATATTTACATGTTACTATAGTATAGCATCTGACATGAAATTATTTGATTGAATAATTTCTTAATTAGCATTTTTATCATTGTCTTTGCTAAAGTAATGTGACTGAGCTAAATGAAAACCAAGAAAATAAGACATAATTAAGCTAGTATAATCGGCATACTACAGTTTTTCTTCTTGTATTTAGTGTATTTTCATTCAAGGCTTAATATCCTTGTAATTGAACAGGCGTGTATGGTTCAGAAATCAGAATAGCTAGCTGTTTGTTGCCATTTGATAGTATTTGAGGATGATTATTTCCCAAAAAATTAATTGTAGTGTAGGTTGTCTAGATCATAAAGGATAAATTTAATAGTTTTGAGTGAACCAGCAAATGACACCACAGATCATTTGTTTGTCATGTTTTCAGCTTTTCCCTTGAACTAGTTTTTGTTGTCCCTCTTAGTTTGGCATGAATCTTGAGCTGTAACACCTCTTTGTTTCAAGCACTCTGCTTTGTTTTTGTATCTTATTTGAAATTGTTTTATGATTGCATGTGGTAGTGGGTCCCTGCCTGTAGCCACAATGTGTTAACATGTTTTTTTATCTTGCAGATATTAGTATTTGCCTTCAAAATGCCTCGTGAAGGCAATTTAAACTAGCACTTTGTACTTTAAATTATAGTTCACTCTGCATTATCAGTGTTATATAACTATATAACTTGTGTTGAAATTTGAAAACATTTATTTTGCTTAATTCAAGTAAATTGCTTCCATTAGATAATAAATCTACTTATTGTTGCTTCTCTGATGTATGAGTAAATTTTTCAGCCAATTTATACTTTGCTATAGAATAATATTTGTTGAAACTTATTTTTGTTTAGGAATTTGTTGCAATGAAGTAGCATATTTCTTATGTAATACTCAATGTTGTATATTTTGTTTTTAGGTTATTTTACAAATCTTATGTATTACATGAGTTAAGTTTTTAATGCAGTAGAACCTCAATGCATCATTCCTATTATCATTTTTCTGCATTTATCCAATATCTCTGGCCCAAGGAACACTGCAACATAAAAAATTGCATATTTTGTGTTTCCAGTAGTCAGTAATATTTGCGCATTTGTAAGCAGCATTTGGGCATTAGATTACTGCTGTTATATAGGAGGATTGTTCATTATATAAAGCCCCATTCTTTTTCTTGGAATATACTCTTTAAAAATTGAAGTTTTGTGACAGTGTAAGTAAATGTTTCTTCTCTTTGCACTATTTTTGCTTAAAAAATAGTAAAGCCTTTGTGAGCACAAAATAAGTTCATGTATTTTTTGATCTTGCTCTGTTCATGTAGCCAGTTCTTCACAGCAGCATCTACACCAGTGCTGTCAAACATTCTTATGTGCTCGGGCACATTTAATTCACTTCTAAGGAGCTGCAGGTGCCATCACAACTACCGTTGGGACATGTACACTTCTTTTGAGAGGAAATGGGAAAGCACTAGTTAGGGAACAGCTTTAGGTGTACAAAACATACTTCCTGGGTATGTACTGGGAAGATATTCAGAAGAAAATAGTTTTGCTTTGTGAGATTTGAATTAATATTACAAATCATTGGAGTAAAAGCTTGCTTATGAAGGGTGCCAGAAAAATACATTACAGGTGCCATGGCACCCACGGAACAGGGCTGATCTACACTGTCATCATTCTCAAAATGAGTTCCATGCAAAGCATCTTTCAAAAAATAGGCAGAGGTCTGAGGGTCCAGGTCTGAGCTGTAGGGTGGATGGGACAGCATCGTTCAGCCCAGTTTCACAATGTATTCTTGGAGGAGGGTGTGCTTTGATGATGAAGCAATGTGTTTGCTGGATTTGTGTGAGGCCAGATTCACTGGAAATATTCTTTGAGCTTGTTCAGATTCTTGATGTTAGGCATTGAAGTTGATGGTCTGAGAATCCAAGAATACACTGCCAAATTGGGTTGGATGGTCCTGCATTTACACCCTACAATGTAGATCTGGCACTTTGAGACTTCTACCAGTGACCTAGCTGTCGATGGGCCATTAAAAACTATACACTCACTCCACCTATTTGAACCTCCCAAAGATGTTTTGTGCAGAACACATTTTGAGAATGGCAACAGCATATTGATGTGGTCAAGAGCAGTTACATGAGCAGGAGAAGTCAGTAGGTACTCTGGAAAATAGTGTGTGGAGAAGAAACATTGATTAATGTCACCAAATTTCAATAATATATAGTAATATAGTCTGAGAAAAAATACATGGGGCATTACATAAGGAGCAACCATTTTATTTTGGTTCCAACAATATTTTTTTAAATTAAATAATAATATAAATTGTTCTCTTGGGAATTATTTGAACTATTAACAGTATTGCAAAGGGTATGCCATAGTTACAAACATAATGCAAATTTTTGAAAATGTCTGAGTGAATCAGTTGGGTTATTAATTAGTCTTCAGTTTTGCTCAGAGAGAAGAACAATAACCAAAACAACTATTATTGAACCATCTGTTTCAGTCGGCTGCAAAAAGCTGCTCCCACATTTCCCATTTATCTTCATACATTTTAACTTCTCGCCATAATAGATTAGATGTTTGCTTTTGCATTTCTTTCTTTTGTACCTTAATTCACAATATGAAGATGATAATTGCAGTTGTTTATTTCCTCATACAAACATTTACTGTGTATGATTTTTGGTCATTATCGCTTTCCTGTATTTGACTTGTTTGGTGACTGCATCCTCCCCCTCCCCCCTCTCCAAAAAAAAAAAAAAATTAATGCATAGAGGTTTCACTGCATTTCAGTGATTTTGAAGTTGGAAGCAATTTTAATTGTTAAAATGTATAGTCCATGACCTGTTGAGCAGGGTTTCATGTTAGGATAAGGATCTAATGACAGAAAATTGTTTTACAATGGTACTAAAATAAAGGAAACATAGCTTAAAATGGAAAGGGTGCATAATGAATTTCACTTGAAAGCAAAATAACTTAAGGCATAAAACTAGTTAAAGTACCCGCCTTTTGAATTATTTAATATAAACTTGGAATCTGTTGTATATATGTTATATGATTTTTCATATTTGATGATTTTAGTGAAGGTATCACAGATTGAGCTTTAGTATTCATAGATTTCTGCACAGTAATCTAGCATTTCAAAGCACTTAAAATTTCATCATTTTTGCATGCTCAGAAGTTAAAAGGCTAGTATATGAATTGATGGAAACATTGAATTCAACTTAAATTTTGCACTGCTGTTTGTCAGTCTGGGTGGCTCAGTTGGTTAGGCACTGGCCTACTCATTCCAAGGTTGCAGGTTCAAATCTAGGCTACACTGATGGTTTTTAAGTGTGCTTAAAAGCAAAACCCCTTATCAATAGATTTATTGCTGTGTAAAAGGACTCCTGTAGGGCAAAATTCTGGCACACAGCTGGGGGTGTCGATATTGATAGCGGTTATTAACAACAACATATTTATTTTTCATGAAGTTGAAGTGAGAATTTGATGATATTTATGCAGCATTATAATGGATCTTGTAAAAATATTTTAAGCTGTGACACTTGTATGAAAAGCCATTAATAGAGGGGAAAAAAATTAAACTGGCTCATTTTGAGTTTTGGTGCACACAGCTCAAATATAAATTGTTTTAGGAACTTCAGTTTTATTCTGCTTGTTCCAAATACAATAATCTGTGAAGTATACTGTTGTGATTTTGACTGATTTTGCTGATTAGGTTTATTTCTCCACTATTAACATTTTTCCAAATTAAAATGATTTCTTTAAAAATGTGCATGATTTTTAAATATTTTGGAGTCTGTAGTTTAGACATACATGCTTACTCACTTTAAAAGCACAAGCAAAATCTCGGATTTCCTACTAAAATAATTTTGAAATAGTGCACCTAAATAAGAAACATGCTATTACATTTTGAAAAATCCTGGTTCAACTATTAGCTTGTTTTAAATGAAATTAATGAAATTAATATGGTAAGTTTTATAACTTAAAATAAATAATGGTTGAAACTTTTTGTAGCCTAGGATATGTATTCTGCTACTTCCATCTATTATATTTTTTCACCATTTGATTCTATAGAGAAATATCGATACTAGTCAACTTAAAGCGCATGCTTACTTTCTGGTAATGTCAGTAGACTTTATAAAATGCCTTGATGTACCCCTGTGGACAAAAGAAAGTGGGTCATGTCTGGAACGCCAGTTTACTTTAACGGCAGAGAACAACTCCACGAGTATCAAATAACTTGCAGTTTTCAACTAGTAGGTATGTCTGACTGTCTTGTCATGTATGTGTGTATATTGTTAACGTTGTTTGCTAATGCTGGATTTCTGACAACGAAGTCATTAGTCCTCTTGCTCTCCAATATTTTTCACTGATGAATAGGGCGCTAGAAGTAGCTGGGTATATTTGAAGGTGGTCTTGTTCCATTTCCTCTTGCAGATCACATAGAGGACAGAGTGATGAATATATCCCAAATATGTGTGTATATCTGTATGTATGTATGTATTCATGTATTTATGTATGTATGCGTTCCAGACATGACTTTTTTGTTGATGGATGTACATTTAGAATGTATAATATTTTCTTTACATATACGTATGAAATCAAATCTCTAAAAATGTATTATCAATATAACTTAAGAGCTTAAATGTCACTATTTTTCATGAAGCTGTTCTATATTCTTGCTGAATTTTTTCCCAAAAACATGATTTATACATTTGTTTATTTATTAAGACATAGCAGGTTATTATCAATGTGCTTTCTTGAGCGTCCATTGAAAAAAAAAAATTATAGTAGCTTAAGTGCACTTACAGACATGTATACCCTTGATGGTGATCACCTAAATTGTGTTTTGTTGCTGTTAGTGGTTGTAAAATGTTTAACTATTAAAATTGTGCCACAATTTAGCAATTTGTCACTGAGATATGTTGTTAAATGTGGTAGTAAGTTCTTAGATAGAACTATAATTACTGACATTTTACATAGATAAGCTTATGCCCATCACTGTTTTAATTCCATTTTTGTTGAATTTCAAGGAAGATTACACATTTAGCTACTTTTTATCATGGTTAAAATTGTCATTGTATACAATTTCGATTAATGTTGCAGACAGCTGCCCCAAAGTTCTTCCTCAGCAGCTTGTGTTATTAATGGTAAAAGACAATGTGATACTTACCGGAAGCTTGATTGACTTCTGTTTAATCTATTATTCTAATTTAATTGTTTGCAATTACGTGCACTATAGATAATATGTGAACCAACACAGGGTTACATATAAGATTTCAATGAGATTATAACAGCACTTGATGAATTTGTTTCCTGTTTACTTTGAGTCCACAGCTGTAGCCTTCTGAGGCCAATAATGAAACAAGGGCAGCCTCTAATTCTTTGCTCCTAAAGTTACTTTGTTCTTTTTCTTTTTGTCATGTAAGATGGACACTTTTTAGGCAAAGGAAAGAAATAATTTGCACAGGCAGATTGATTAGAATTGAACCTAAACTCTCCAAGTGACAGGCATGCTATGCCACAAAGCTTAGCTGCTGCTGCTGCTGCTGCTGACATTCAGTCCTAACCACAGGCTCCGAGACAAAAGGTGACCAAATGTTTCCATTATGTCTCCTCTAGAACAAATTTTATGTTTTGTATATTTTTCTCAACTGATCTTATAGAAACATCCTGGGCACAGTTATTATTATGTGCGACTCAGAGCAAGGCAGTTCCATTTTAGGATGATCCTAGCAAATTTTGGTTTGGATTGTGACCAAAATTCTTTGGTTTGCATGAAATTTCAGTTTTAAATGTTTTTTACATAAATTGTTCCATTTTCATGGTCTTGATGTTTAACAGTGTAGAAAAAGTTCTTATTTTTGCAATAAAGCTTGTGGTATCTATATTTGGTTGCATTAGAAAGATATATTTTAATTTAAGCTCCATAATGCTTCTAAAACTAAGGTGCAAGTTCAGTCAAAATATAGGGCCCAGTAGAAGGAGGACTATTTTAAATTGTCATAGTAACAGGATGCACAGTTTTCATGCTATTCATTGAGTTATAAGAGAAAACACGAGAAAATACATTAAGTAAAATCTCCCATTCTTCTGTCACATCCCTTATTTATTCATAACAAAGTGGCACTAAGGACAGCCAGAAGTTTTTTTATTTTTTGGGATGTTTTTCTTTCAGTTTGAAAAGTAATAGTTTTTCCAAATTGAAGTCCTTCACTTATTTCAGCTGTAGGTTAATGAAACTCATTACTACTCATGCAACATGTAAACCCGTGAACAAATAAATTATAGTTTAAAAAAAATAAAAAAACACACTTTTATAACAAATCAAACTAAAAAGTAGAAAATAATTTTTAAGTATGAAGAGTGGGTATGGGTGCTTTTCAGATAGTTTTATCATATCTTTACTTTTATAAATAGCTACCAATGAGCTATTTATAACATTTAATGTCAGACAACCCATGCTTTTTTACAATAAAATGTATTATTTTATTAATATAAATTAGTTTAAATAAAAACTTATTACGACATTTTGAAATATAATGAACTAGTTGACTGTATATCACTATAGAACAAACTCTTCATACTTAAAAATTATTTTCTACTTTTTAGTTCGGTTTGTCATAAAAGCATGGTTTTTTTTTAGTTTTTTTAACCTATAATTTATTTTTAATTTTTTAGCCTCAACTTTTTCTATTCAAACTTTTTTCAAAATGTTTAATTTGAAATCTTTTTAAAATTTCTGAATTCAAAATTTCTTCCAAAATTGTTTTTGAAAATTTTCAAATAACTTTTTTTAGCAACATTAGATTAAAATTACTGTTTTAACTACACTATCAGCTGTTGTGGCCCTGGGTAAACTTTGATCTGCAATCCTTCCCCCAAAATCTTGTGTCTCTCTCAGGTCCTCTCTCTGGACATCTCCGTCTTCCAATATTTTCAAGTGCTTTAATTCCTTTGCCCAATGTAACTTGTGTTGATTTATAAACTACTAGTTGTTGTGGGTGTCTTGACCCTGTATGAACTCTGGTTTGCAATATTTCCCCTGGATCTTATGTTCCTTTCAGGTCCTCTGTCTGGGCACCTATGACATCCAATATATAAATATGATTTATTTAATTAAAGCAATTTTCAGGGTGCATGTAGAAATGTGCCTTAGCGACATCTAAGATGTCATAACTGTAGTATTTGCGGTACTATTGGGACAAAGTCATGATATTGTAATCTCATTGGTCCTAACACGTATGCAAATTTTCAAGTCAGTCAGACAACTGGTGAAAATTACATCAAATTCTGTTACATTGATAAATTTATCTAGGTAATTTTTTATCCTAATGATCTTAGTCAGGACATTAGGATAAAGTCATGATTAGAGCTAGAACAAATATCCTTTTGTCTGCAATGTGTGTGCGCTGCAAGTATATATGGATTGTGCGGAAAGGGGAAGGGGGTGACACAGGTAACCAGTAACTGTAAACATCACAGTCAGGGGTGTAACAGTAAATCTAATTTAAAAAATATGATGTATTGCACTCACATGACTTTCTCTACTCTTGTACCAACCATTCTTACAGACTCTTTTTCCTTTATCTTCTTCATGTTAAACATTTGCAGAAATTATCTTATTGCTTATTTCCTTGTAGGTGCAAGGGGGATATGGGAATACAGTAGATTTTGAGCGCAAATCTTTTAAAGCTTTCAAATTCCGTTCTCCTTGCATGATTAACATGCAAAAATGAATAACGATATTCCATTTGACGAAAGTTTTTATAAAACTCAGACAAATAACAAGAAATATCTTTGAAATGGTTCACTGTACAAAAAAAATACATGGATATAACTTGTGTGTTTAAGCAAGATCTACATTTTTATATGGTAAGATCTGGTCTATCTCTTACGGTTTACGAGTTATTCAAAAGTCATCCAGAGTAAACAGGACTACATAGGTTATATCCAGAAAATTCAAAATGTACATTTCATTTGTCATACAGGTATCTCAAACAAATGACATTTTAATCAAAATAGTTAGAACCGTTTTCGAGAAAATAAAAATTTTTGGAAAGTGTTCCATGTAAAGGGTAGTTTAGGGTGGAAGAATTTTCTTCAAAATCTTCGTGTCACATCCTTGAAAGGCATTAAACTTAAATACCAACTTTGGTTTTTAAGCAACTTTTCCCTTTTGAGTTATGCTGCCTACAGACACACACACAGATGGACCTTTTTCTAAAAATGTCTTTTTTTTTTATTCAGGGGCCTCAAAACATATATTTCGGGTGAAACCTCAACATCACATTTTTTGGGGAATGCAATACTTCCTCTACTTACTATATGTAGTATACGTATACATGTATTGCCAAAAATTGTATAAATATTGTTTTCTTCATTCACGGTGAAACAATTATTTGTACCAAATTCTTCCACTAACTTTTTCAGTGTGTTAGCTCCTGATGATTCTGACATACTGAACTTTGTATAGTGCAGAACAGAACATAAACACAGAGCGCCCAACTCTACTATAGTGAACTACTGATTGCCAACTGTACACCCCTTGATCCGCTTGTTCACTATGACATCACGTGTACTAGTTAGAGTGGTAATTACGTTGATTTCCCGCTCAGTGGATATATGTCCTAGCCCTGGTCATGATATATTATTGTGTTGCAATTGGTCCTCGACACGTGCAACTTTTCAAGTCTATCAGACGACTCTAAGTTGGTGAAAATTATGTCAGAAGATCTTGTTACATACATACTTACAGATGAAGTTAATATAAAGGGTGAAAAAAATTAGTTATATCTGGAATGCTTACTCAGGGGTCTCCGTCTAGGGGATATGTGAATGGCGACCACAAGGTACCCAAGCTGAGCAGAACATTACTTCCACTTACTGGTGTTTTGCTCCTCACTGTAACTTTTCTATCTGACCTTACCTTGGTCATCTCTTGTTCTCTTCCGACCCTGATGCTATTAGGGTTCCTGAGGGCTAGGGAGTCTTTATTTTTCCAACCTCTCCATTTCTCTAATTTCTCTATAAATTCTTAACCCCTAACATGCTGACCTGTCATGGCATGTAATATGTCCTCTGATTGGTAATCAGAGGATATGGCCGGTGAATTTATTTTGATAATTCTCCCGGTCAGGTCGGTGAGACCCGTAAACCAACGACAGGTGTGGTCCTCCAGACATTCTGGGGGTTGTGAGAGAGCGATGTGACCGCCAAAACATAAAAATATGGTGCTCTCTAAAAAGCGGTTACATTTACTGCTAAGTCTCTTCAATATATTGGAGAGCAAGAGGATTAATGACTTCATTGTCAGAAATCCAGCATTAGCTAACAACATATCTGGAATGCCAGGCTACCTTAATGGTAGAGAACAACTTCACAAGTAGCAAATAACTTGCAGTTTTCATAAAGTAGGCATGTCCGACTGTCTTATCTGACATGAATATGTGTATGTATGTCTTTATGAAGGCACGTATGTGTGTGCGTGCATGCGCGCATGCATGCATGCATTTCAGACATGACTTTTTTGTCCACGGGGGTACATAAAATTATCCTCTTGCAGTGCTTTCTGTATCATTTACAGAATATTTAAATATAACAGTTAAAAAAATATAAGAATAAAATACCAACATACATGGGTATACATTTCTGGAAATGTTTGCTTAATGCTAGGAACTTAACATTATATTTGAGATAGCTGCCTCAGCATCTTATTAGGAGCTTTAAAAAATAAAAAATTTAAAAAAGGATATACAATAAAATATGTTTTAAGCTTTATGCCAATTTTCTATGTAATTTTTACTACACCTACAAGTTATTTGAATAACTCATCAGCTGTATGGGTCGTAAACATCCAGCGTGAACCCAAAATAAAATGTAAATAAGGACGATACATATAGCTACCCTTTGAGCTCTTGCTTTTGCTGCCTATCCCAGAAACCAGTCACAGTCATTGTGTATAATGGAAAAAGCGAAACATCTTTCAAAAATTCAAGCTGATCTAACTTAAAACAGCTACAACTTTTTTTGTGTTGATCACAAAATTAAAATAGCACAAGAATTACATCATCACCTCATTAAAAAAAGAAAAGAAAAATGAAACACGCATTCAAATAGTATTTAGTATTATCATTAATGACTACGATGATGACAATGATGACTCACCTTTTCATAGCACAGTATTTGCTTAAAGTTATGGCAAGGTTTTCTTTAGTGCCTATAAACACTCATTCAAATGGTTCACAGTTTTCCAAAGCTTTGGTTTGCTTTAAATCATTGTAAAAGAAATCAATCTGTGATGCCTTTTATAAGTAATAACCACATACAAAAAAATTTGATTCTTTTAGGAAGAAAGTCTTATTTCTTCCTTGGTAAATATGTCGATAAAAACACATCTGTAATTATTTGTTGTTAGTTTTGTATAACATGTGATAATTTATAGTATTCCATTTTCTTGCCAGCTTTAATTGTCTTTTATCTGTGGTATAATTTATTTTTCAGTAGCAGGTTTATTTATTAAGTTATTATGAAAAGTCCTAAATTAATGAAATTGCTTTTTATATATACTGTAAAATGTTTACATAAGTTTCAAATTTTTTTTATAACAATAACAAGGGTAACTACATGTAGTGGTAAAAATTATGAAATACAATAAATATATTTAATAGCAGTGACATTTCTTGTACCTAAGTCGCCAGATAAAGTAGCAATGTGAGTTAAAATATCTTATATTCAAAATGAAGTTAATAAAAAAAGAGAAATAATGGTCATCCATTTATATTGCTCTTATTGTTTGAATCAAAGCTAAGTGCATATATATTTTAAAAAACAAGTGTGTTCTGTTGTCATTGGATTGATATGTATCAATAATCCACTGTGCTCACCTCTGCAGTGTGGGCTTAGGATATCTGCCAGCCTAGAGATCTCAAGTTTTTGTCTCAGAGAGTTACCTGGATAAGGTAAATTTCAGGCACTTTTCAAGTGAACCAGACCCAGGCTTATTTGACCTTCATTCTTCCCATTTCATTTATCATCATGTATCTGCATTATTAAAACAGTAAAACACTTAAGAGTAAACACTTCCAAAAGGAAAGAAGAAATTAAATATTCATTGTGCTTCACAGCTACTAGCTTCAGTTTTCATTAATGATGTGCTTCTGCTATGTGTCTAGAGAAATTGAAGAGACAGGTATTGTTCAAATACTGATGCATTTATTAACATACAGAATTAGCCAAAAGCACTACCTATTTCAATGAAAAATACATTACATGGTATTAACACTATATTGTAGCTACATGATGTTTCTCAGATTGTTTTCCAGCTCTATTGATACATTCTGCAGATCTGGGATGTTTAGGCATACCTTTTTGCACAGTCATATATTTATATAGAGTTCTTCAAAAACAATTTGAATACTGTTCAAGTCCTTAGTGTTTGTGGTTATGTATTAAACTTTAATGGACTGTTTGTTTTTGAGCTGCATTAGTGTAAGGTCTGGAGATGTCTGTGCATTTTTATTGACCCTTGTCTTGCATTAACTTTACCATGACAAGATTCATCAGTGTAGTTTTGCACAGGTAGTGCACAGTGTGTTGGGGTGGTGTGACATCATGTTAAAAGTACAGGTTAAAGTTGTCATAATTCATTTGTAGCCCTAGAATGACACAGGTGGCTAACATTTCCAGGTATTCTACTCAAGTGAAAGCACCATCAAAAAATGAAGGTCCAATAACCCCATGACATGAGATTCAACCCCAAACAGTAACACCAGGTTGATTCAGTTGCTTCTTGAAGATAATTCTACGGTTCTTGGTGTTACAGTAGATACAGTTGTGTGTTCATGTGACCTGTTAGTTTGAAAGATACCTGATCACTCCAAATTATCTTACAAAACAACTTGTCAAATGAAATAAGAGTTAATAAGTCCTCACAAAATTGAATTTACAACCAGGATTATCTTGCAATAGGCCATGTACAAGAGTGGGTATGTAACACTTGAAATTAACTACATGTAAAATTCTTTGAACAGAAGTTGTGGAAACATGACGGTCTGCAAGTAGATCTTTTAAAATTCTGGATAATTTTTTAGTTTGATTTTTGAGTCACTTTTTTATACTCACCTTCACTTCAAATTGTTGAAAATAGTATAGCATTTTCTAAAAACGTTCGGTTTAGTTTCATTGCTTCATTTTGGTCTACCAGACCTGGGGTGATCCACTACAGATCCAGTAGCCTCAAAACATAAATTGTGTACTGCCCTCTGTTTGTTGAACAGTGTTGAAATGTTTATTCCACTCAGTAATTATTAAATCATAGCCACCTTTGTAATAGCTTTTTAAAGCAAAAACCCTTCCTGCATTTGTAAACATCTTCCCAGTCAGAATCAACAGTGTTAAATGAACACCAGCGGTTGCATTGTGTACCAATGCACTTTACTGTATACATATTCAATAGCCATGCCAAGTTAAACAAAATTTAATTGTTCAGACCTCTGTGTACATCAGGGGAAGACAGGTAACGCTGCTGTGACGTCAGCCCACTCAGCACACATGCTCCCAGAGCAAGCCAGTTGAACGTGTGATGTCACAGCGGGCAAGAGGAAATGGGATACGGGACATCGTAATCTTAATGCTGACTGTTTCAATTATGGAATAGTCACAGATTATAAATAATTACATTTCGGCTTTATGCCATATATATAATTCTAGTTTATGTGAACAGTTATGTTATAACGCAAATAAAACAGAAATTATAACCATTTTGCCTGAGCAAGAGGAGAGCTGTACAGAACAATTAGGTGGACATTTTCCGACATTTGTCGTTTCGCTTTTCTTTAACTAGTTTGTCAATGTTAGGGCGTAATGTACGGCACATTTGTAACTGAAGACTGCATGTTCGATTGTGATCTGACAATATGCTTCGGGATTTTGACTTAGAAAGGTTCATAACCGATAAGAATTGTTCGCACACATACGTAGAACCAAACATACATAATACCCTTGCAACAAGGGCATACAACCTCAGAAATCTGGTTTGAGGAACATTCTTATAACAATTAGCCAAGTCTTCCTTGTGTTTATGTTTGTCCTTCAGCAAAGCGTCGCACTAAATTTATCAATTCAATTTGCAATCTGCTAGAAACATTAACATCCAATGAATACGGGTCGCAAAGATCTGAAACGTAGTTGACAATGTTTCTACATCTTGAAGCCTGGTCTCAAACTGGTGTGAAACACGTGGAACTGAACACATGTGCCGTTGATCTAGGCAGCACAGCAATACACTGCTTTTGCCTGACGTCACACGAACGTACAAGCTGGCTCTTCATTTAAATACGTCACATGGCCCGAAGTTGTCTTCCCCTGGTGTACATCAATGATTTGCCTCTTTTCTTAAGTTCTCATTTCTCAGTTACTGATGCTCAGCAGTAAATGTGCTCTGGTAAAGGGAATATCTCATTGTATAAAGCCCAGCATAAAGAGTGTTTTCCCCAAGAGCAGCATAAACATTATGTATGTCAGTTCTGTGAACAGTCTGGATGTTTCAGAAATTACAGGAAGTACTACAAATGTAGCACTTCAGTTTACTCATGTTTATTTTGGTTTGCCTACCTGCACCTCTTGTAGAATTCATATGTTGCTGTATGTTGATGATATGCAAAATGAGTTCTTTATTAACTAAATGCACAGACTTTTTTAAGTTAGTACAGGATGGAGCAAAATGTGTAATAAACAAAGAACAGTGAATTAAAAAAGATTGGTGCATACCTAAAAAATGCAGTTTCTTTAAAAACCGTGTTCACACTTTGCCACTTTGATGAAAACAGATTACTTTCTGAAAATTACATTCCTTAAATGTCCTTTATTCACTTCACAAGTATGCAATTTCTTGATGAATAGAAGCCTTTAATTCCACAATTGTCTCCTTGTGAGTGGAAAAGACATTTTCCTTGAGGTACTCCCAAAGAAAGAAATTTGGAACTGATAGATCAGGGGATCTGGATGGCCATAGGATGTCACCAAAGTGAAAAATTAGTCAGCCTGGAAACAGCTGCTGCAATCTGGTCATGCTGAAATTGGCTGTGTGGGTAGTAGCCCCATCTTGCTGGAACTATGTAGTGTCAAGATGTCATAACCTTCTTAATTCAGGTACCAGAAAGACGTTGCTCATTTAAAGATATTGTTCAGAGTCAACAGTAATGTTGTGGCTGCAGATGCTGGAAAAAGTATGGGCCAATAATTCCAAATTTTGTTTACAGCATACTGTACTGTAGCTTTAGGGGTGAGCTGTATAGTTTCAGGAAGCAAATGATGCTGGAGCAATATCATAAGTTTTGCTTGTTCCCAAATCCTTTTAAATGGAAATGTGCTTTGATATATACAGGTTAGGCAGAATATTGTTCTCTGCAATCATTTTCAGAACGTGTGCACAGAATGTTATTCTCATCTGTCAGTTGGGCTTAACTTATGAACAAGTTGCAGTTTATAAGGATGGAATTTCAATTTTACTTTCAATATTTGGTGAAACGATCACTGCTGATTTACATTGTCAGCAAATGTTGACAGGCTGAATGCTGTGGACTTTCCTGCATTTCTGCTTAAACACAATAATTGACATTCTCAGCCAGTTGGACAGTTCTTGGCCTGCCAGATGATTTCTTATTTTCCACTTTTCCATGTTCCCTCCAAGACTTGATCCATCACAGATTGTCCTCCTGTCAGGAACATGACAATGACTATCTCGTAGAGTTAAGAAATGTTGAACAGCAATTACATTATTTAAATGACTAAAAGCTTCCACCACATGAATGGGTATTTGTATGGACCACTATCACAGTTGAAATGACTGAGCTTCTGTAATAAACTAAACAATTTCAAAGCCGCCGATATTACATACCATTGCACACACACTTACATTATATGTGCTATGTTCCAACCTGTATAGTATAAATAATGTTGAAAAACATAACACAAGTGCTATTCCAGAATGCTGTGGAAAACAAAAGTGATTCCAAAACCTTGGGAGAACAAAAGATGCATTTGTTTTCATCTAACCCAAAGCAGCTACTTTCATAACTTTAATGTCCTATCCTCTGAACTGTGTCTGAAAATGTGTGGTATTATTCTGACTTATACTCACGATATGGAAGTTATAATGTTGCTTTTTCTCATGAGCAGTCTGCACTACAGAACAAATGATTTTACTACTTGAACATATAATTACGCAAGTAAATCAGACACACCAAAAGAAATACAAAAACTTCTAGCTCTGGAAACAATCAATACTAGATATCCCACAGAAGAATGGCTTGCACATATATACTGATGGATCCTCCACGGAAAACCTTACTGGAGCAGGAGTTACGTGTTCACATTTTTCCTTTTATCATTCTGTTGGCAGAGACACAACAAATTATGATGAAGAAATAGAGGCTATACACATTGCTCTCCAACAATTATTAAATCTTCCCTTAAATAAATTTAACAAGGTGATAATTCTTTCAGATTCTTAAGCTGCAATTCAGGGAATATGTTCAAATACTACAAAGAAGTCAACAAAAATTAGAGAATGCTACAAAATGTTAACACAACTCCAAAAAGTTAATAAGACTGTTCATCTCCAATGGATTCCAGCACAATGTGGAGTCATGGGGAATGAAACTGCAGACTCACTTGCAAAGAAGGGCACAGCAATAAAACAAAAGTCTAAATTCAAATTTCTCATATTCCTCAATAAAACACTTGATCATTAAAAAATTTTCTCATTCATACCTACAAGAAATAGAAACAAATGCCAAAGATAAAAAATGGATTACACTACTTTCCAACCTAGATATAATCCCCCAGAGACCAAGGAAAACAGCGGTTGCAGCTTTCCGACTATTGACAAATCACAACTGCTTGGCAAGTCATCTCTGCAGAATAGGTCTCTCAGCTTCACCAATATGTGTCCTGTGTAACGATCCAGCAGAAATGAATGAAGACCACTTGAAGACCTGTGAAGCAATAAGATCAGAAGAAACTACAGTTCAAAAGTATTGGAAAGCACGAATGCTAATGGCTTCATTGCCAGATGCAAGGCACTAGAAAACAAGAACATATAATTATGCACCTTTTGGACTTCAATTGGTTTATTACACTGAATGAGCTCCACAAATTTGTAACTTTTGGAAACATAGTAAGGGTACAAAGGTTGACTGCATGTGTTTAAATATAATGTTCAACCCTGCCTAATAAGGAAGAAAAACTCCTTCCTACATATTTACATTGGGTAAAACAATGCCTTAATCTTTGTAATCATTAGGTATTTACGAGGGTGATCCCAAAAGTAAGGTCTCCAATTTTTTTAGAAATATAAAGAATATTTATTGGCAACAAATGATACATAGTTTTGAAGCTTAAACATTTTTATATTTTTCCACATAATTGCCATTTCAATCCATGCATTTTTGTAAATTCTGTGGTAGTTCTCGTATGCCCATGTCATATCAGCCCGCCGCCATGCTATTGAAGAAGTGGTGGACCTCATCTTTCACTTTGTCGTCACTGAAATGTCTTCCAGCCAAGTGTTCTTTCAACTTGGGAAACATGGGGTAGTCACTGGGTCCTAAGTCTGGACTATTGGGTGGATGGGTGATGATGTCCCATCCAAACTGTTGCAGAAGATCCATGATTTGACAGGCAGTGTAAGTTGAGCATTGCCCTTGTTCAACATTCCTCTCCTTTAGTTCTGAATTGCCCATGTGAGTTTTTTCTAATATCTGAGAGTATCTGTCGTCAGTTATTGTTCCAGGATCCATAAAGTCGACCAGCAATATCCCCTTTGAATCCCAAAATACAGTTGCCATGACTTTACCGGCAGGCTGTGTTCTTCTGAATTTTCACAGCTTGGGTGAATCAGAATGCCACCACTCACATGATTGTTGTTTGGTCTCAGGTGTGAAGTGAAAGCCCAGGTTTCATCACCCGTGACTATTGAATCCAAAGGGTTGTCTTTTTCATTTGCATAGCATTGAAGAAATTGGCAGGATGTTTCAGTGTGTTGCCTTTTGTGATCTTCTGTCAGCACTCTTGGGATGCATCTTGTGCACACCTTCCGAAATTCCAACTCTTCAATCAGTCCAGTGAATGGCGCATCAAGAAATCCCAGGAACAACACTGCAGAGCTCGTCGAGAATGACTCGCTGATCATGAAGCACGATTTGTTCAACCTCTGCGATTTTCTCATCAGGAATTGACAGTCTACTGCTTCTTTCCTCATCATGGATTTGCGTACGACCATCTGCAAACCCTCTACACCACTTGTGGATGTTTTTCACATCCGTACAAGACTATCCATACACTTCCATCAACTGTTGATGAATATTTATTGGTTTAGCCCCTTTTGCACTAAAAAACTGAATAACTATGTGAACTTTGCACCTGGCGGTAGTGGCTAATGGGAGCTCTATCACTGGCTGCCAAGCCAAGACTGCGGGCTCCAGCAGATGTACAGTGGTTTCTGTAGAGAGTGGAGGGAGGAAGAAAAAAGAAAGGCCAACATCCACACAAACAGTTTCCCTGTGACCCCAGCGCTTTGGGACCTTACTTTTGGGATTACCCTGATATATTGGCTTTCTAAACATTTAACATAAATTTGTAGCATTTCAAAATATTTTTTATCATCAAACCTGTCAACTAGGAATTCACATTTAATGGGATAATCTAGAACCCAGTGGGAGAATACTTTAAATTGGAAGGGACTCAGTAACCTAACTTTACAGAAGAGGAGCAGCAGTAGGGGAAAGAAGATGAAGAGGTGAAAGAATTCAGTTGGTTTTGGTTCCTTATATCAGTCTGTAAGGTATATTAAAATGTTATTCTAATGCTTTGTTATTCTAATACTACTTCATAATTCTGTGTATATAGAGTGAACAGTAAAAGAAAATAGCATACTTTTACTTTCTCTAGCACTTACAGATACTAAACAAGAGGAAATAGTAAATTTCACTAAAAATTCTGGCTTCAAAACGTAATTAGAAGTACAATTTTGAGATCCCAAAGACACAGACAGAGAGAGAGCAACAGTGAGATTGTGTGGGTGTACGTACTAAGTTTCATAATTAAATGTGACATACTTTAAGTAAAAGTAAATATCTAGAATGATGAAGTGCTTTAGAAGTTATGAACTCACAGAGTGGAATTACAGGATATTTTAGAAAGTAAGGAAGTTCAGCCAACCTAAACACTACATAGCCACATTAGCTATTAGCAAACCTTTATTAATAAGTGGTAGAAAAAGCTCATAAGCTTACAATTGCCAAAGCAGCAGAGAACAAGAATCAAGGTTTCACATATTAATTAGCTTAACTTAAACAACTTAATGGTATTAGTGCAAATGTTTTAGTTCATTCTACTGATAGTATTAGTGAGATGTAACCTTCATCCAATTTTGGTACAGTAAAAAGGCAAGTAAGAAAGAAAAAAAAATTAATGAAGTTTTTGAAGTTAAAATAAAACAATCGAAGGTTATAACCATCTGAGTCAAAAGGAAGAAAGGTATTCTTTATTACAACTTGGCTGAAATAATTAACACTTTATTTTTGTGTAAAGATATACAGAAAATTATCTTAAGTACTGTCTACTCAGTTTTAGTCTTATGAAAAGTATTTGCTGAAATAATATAAAACTTAGATCTTAATTTTTGTTAAGATATCTTTCTTGATTCTTGATGTTTTTTATGGTTATTTGTCACCCTAGGCACAGGAAAAGCTTGTAAATTTAAGGGCTGTTTATTTAATACCAATGATGTCTTTTTCACTGTAGCTTCTGTGACACTGACGGAGACCGAGAGAAAGCGACAGGATGCTATACAGGAGCTTATAATTACAGAGCAGGCTTATATAGATGACATGACAGCTGTGCATGATGTAAGTATACAATCCCATGGTATCCCTTACTTTACTAAACCCCGGCACAACAGCCCATGAAGGGCCAAGTCCTACCACCCAGCCGCTGCATCCCCCTCCTCTGCCCACTACAGGAGTCATTGGTGAGGTGCAGTGCTGGAGGGTGGGACGTGGTCAGCACCCTTTAAAAATATTTTGGGTTTGAAAACAATCACAAAATAACACACAAGATTTGGCACATTCA
Organism: Tenodera sinensis; assembly: GCA_030765045.1. NCBI lineage: Eukaryota > Metazoa > Arthropoda > Insecta > Mantodea > Mantidae > Tenodera > Tenodera sinensis. Next base: position 286,727,519 of record CM060962.1, on the reverse strand, counting down.
GGAAAACAACACATACTGGCAATAACATTAAGACCAGTAGTTACAAAACCATGACAAACAAATATGGCATAGATTGACACAAACTATTTTTCATGTCATTAACTCATTGGCTTCTTATTTAAATACCCTAATGCCTATTATTTTGCTAACATATTCCACTCTTCTTCCAGTTCATAAATCAGTTTATACGTCCCTGTCATGTGTACCTGTAATGGAAGCAGTTTAAATAATTCTTGATTGTTATGGTGAGACGAAATAGACTGGCTATCCACTTAAAATCAAACATCATGAGTTCAAATATCAGCAATTGCCTGTATAAAGGATGGGGTAATCCCACGCAAAATAACTGGTTAATGGCACTGTATGATGATGGGGTTACATTTGATTGCAGTTGAATCGATTTTTCTTTTTGTCCTTAAAAGAAAAACACTGACAACACTACAATAGTATTGAAATAAATTATTATATTATAAAAAAAAGCTACATATACTTGTATTTTATTGTTAAAAACCGGTATAATGTGAATATAACAAAAAATGCATTGACTAAACATTCATGCAATTTAAATGCCATACTAATTTATGATGTCGTATAATGCAAACAGATTATATGATGATGAAAAATATAAAATGAATGTAAACATCAATCCATGGTTTAACAAACAGGCAATACCGAAGTTCAAACAAAGAAACACAAGGTTAACATACAGAAAATATATTCAGTTCTAGAAATGAATTTACTACTCAATGGGATATCATAAATTCAGTAACTTTCAAGAACTGGAAAATAACAATCACAGTTTAAAGAAGTTACTTTGTTCCACCAAAGTAACTTTTAATATATGACACTTAATTGAATGAAAACTAGAATACCGTACTTATTTTAATAATTCTCCCAGTCATGTCAATGAGACCCGTAAACCAACGACAGGTGTGGTCCTCTAGACATTCTGGGGGTTGTGAGAGAGCAATGTAACCGCCAAAACATAAAAATATGGTGCTCTCTAAAAAGTGGTTACTATTACTGCTATTGTTCTCTTCAGTATCTTAATATTGGAGAGCAAGAGGATTAATGACTTCATTGTCAGAAATCCAGCATTAGCTAACAACAACTTTGTTCCACCAGATGGACACAGTTGTTAAGACATGAATTTGTGAACGGGAGATCCTTGGTTCAAATACAGCTAGGACCCCGAAGATTTTTGTTTTTCAGATTTTTCTCAGCCCTCATTATTGAAGAGGTACTCTAAACTTAAGCCGGGCACTTTTTTTTCCCCAAAATTCCTTTCCTAATATTTCATTTCATGCATCATCAGTGTCCACCTTTTATGGTGCTCTATACAGTAGGAACAGGCATTAAAAATATAGTAGTATTGTGGTGAGAAAATGTTCTATCTGTTGATATATACCGGATGGAAGGGAAGTCATTACATTAATTTAAACCAGTGATAGATCTCGGTATTTGGAACACATTTTGTAACTTAGGTTTTTGTCTCTGACCATTTCCTAAGGAGATAATTTAATTTTGTGGAAAATAATCTGGTAACACTGCAGAATGTGTAGGTGGTAACTTTCCCTAGCTCAGTATATAAGAAAACAAACTCATACCCTGCCTTGTCCTTCCGTGTTTACTGTGCAGTGTAGGCCAATCACAAGTGTTAGCTCTCAACGAAAGTGAAAGTGCCCAACATGTTTAGATTCACAAACCAGGTCAATTCCCTGACCAACCTCAACACAACGTTGTCAACTTACCTATCGTCTGAGAGAGCAGCTCGGAGTAGCTTCACGTCTTTTAAGTGATTAATTATTTCGTTACCCTGTGTGATGTACCATAATTACTACCGAAGCTCTGTCAGAAATAAGTTACTATACACATCTTACAAGTAACAAACTGTTATCTTCGTACATTCTTGTGGAATTACGCATCCAATTTGGATAAAAAACCATTTAGTTTTTCGAAATTGGTTGATCAAAGAACAAAATGCCATAAGACTTTTTTGTTTGTAATGCTTCTATGAAGCACATATTAGAAGGAATGTAATGACATCCCTTCCACTCTGTATGCGAGTTCCCTTAGTATCCCATTCTGTAAACTTTAACTTAAGAAAATGAAGTAATTCCCTTTTGTGGTATTTGAGCTAATGCACACACTGGACATGAATGATTTATGAGAAATCATAATTGAATCTAAATAATAATTTGAAAATGAGACTGATACTGAAAAATATGCTGCTTGACTTTTATGTTTATTTTGTGTAGGTTTTTGAAAACCCACTAATGAAGGTTCTGAGCGCAGGAGATGTTCAGAAGATATTTGTAAACTGGAGGGAAATAATTGATTGCAATTACATGTTTCTCAGGTAAGCGTCCCAATTTGTTTTCTTAGATACCATTGTGTGAGGGTAACATCACCTTTTATAAACACCCTAACTACTTATGGTATACATATGTATATGGTAGTACTTATAAGAATTTTTGAAATTTTCTCTTACAAATTGGATTTCTGAAATGATTTTCCATTGCTTCTCAGTTTTCTGTGGGGAAAGGAAAGTAATTGGGTAAAAACAATCAATTTTTTATGATTACTCATTGTCATTTTTACTCATAATCATTAATTTTTACTTAGTCTTATTTTTACTTTCACAACTACTTACCTGTAGTAAGTAGAGCAGGTATTGCACTGCACCCAAAATCGTGATTCTGAAATTTTACCAAAATACAAGTTTTGAGGTTCCCTGAATTCAAAAAAATAATTTTTTTTTATAAAAAAAGTCTGTCATGGAGACACACACATGCATGCACGCATGTGCATATACACTCAGTCTCATTCTCACTCACATACATGCACTCTCTCTTTTAATTCATCCTCCAGGGAAGCAACATAAAGATTTTAAAGAAACTTCTCCACCCCAAACTATACTTTACATGAAAAAATATTTTTTATTTTCTCATGGTTTTGATTAAAATACCATAAGTTCAAGAAATTTCCATGATAAAGTATACATGTTTGAGTTTCTACAAGGGCTGTCCCAGAAGTACCTGAACTGATGTATAGATAGAGGTGGTTGTGTCAAACAAATAACTAATGTGGAAAGTGTCAACATTATACATCCTTTTTTGAATTTTTAAAATATCAGCTATCCTTAGATTACTACCCCATAGTACAAGTCCATATCTAAAAACATATCTCTTGTTCTCTTCCGACTCCGATGTTATTAGGGTTCCCGAGGGCTAGGGAGTCTTTATTTTTTCCAACCTCTCCATTTCTATAATTTCTCTATAAAATCTTAACCCCTAAGATGCTGACCTGTCATGGCATGTAATACGTCCTCTGATTGGTAATCAGAGGATATGGTCGGTGAGACCTGTAAACCAATGACAGGTGTGGTCCTCCAGACATTCTGGGGGTTGTGAGAGAGCGATGTGACTGCCAAAACATAAAAATATGGTGCTCTCTATAAAGCGGTTACTATTACTGCTATTGCTCTCTTCAATATCAAAATATTGGAGAGCAAGAGGATTAATGACTTCATTGTCAGAAATCCAGCATTAGCTAACAACAACAACAACATTATAAAGCTTAAGTTTGTAGTTTGACAACGCTACATTGTTTAATATTTCTTTGGCAGCCATCAGTAGTGTATGCTCTCAGCAAATTTGTAAACTTGGATAAAACTGGTCATTATTATGTGATACAATACTTTCATTTGAAAAGTCTTAGTTCCAGTAATATTAAAGCTGAGCTAGATTCTAGTCTGGTGAATCTGCTCCTAGGTTTACAACAGTAAAATATTGGGTGACAGAGTTTAAGCAAGGCCATATGAGCTGCCAAAAAGAACATTGCAGTGGTCAACCAAATTAGGTGACCATGCCAGAAATTGTAAAGAAAATCCACAAACGGTATTGGATGACCATCAGCTGAAAGTGTGCAAGCATTTCAAAAAGTTCTGCACACTGCATACTGACTGAAAATTTGGATATAAGAAAACTGCGCACGGTGCCACATTTGCTCACAGTGGAACAAAAACAGCATCATGAGGATGTTTCAGTCGAGTGTTTGCTGATGTTTTGCTGCAATAAAGCTGAGTTTTTGCATCAATTCATAACCAGATATGAAATATGGGTCCTTTACTTCACACTTGATACGAAGGAACTGTCGAAACAGTGGATTGAAAGGACAGAATCGGCTCCAAAGCAGGAAAAGACAGTTCCATCAGCAGGCAAGGTCAAGATGCCAGTTTTTTTGAAATACACATGGGATAATTTTCATTCATTATCTCAAAAAAGGAAAAGCAACCAATGGTGAGTATTATGTGAACTTGTTGCAGTGTTTAAATGATGAAATCAGGCAAAAATGGCCAAATTTAGCAAAAAAGAAACTTTTGTTGCATCAAGATAATGACCAGCTCACAAACTCAATGAGTTAAAGTTGAAATTGCTTCCTCATGCACCCTGTTCACCAGATTTAGCCCCACTGATTGTTTTCTGTTTCCAAAGTTCAAGAAATGGCTTGGTGGTAAAAGATTTGTCAACAATGAAGAGGTGGAGTCTGCAGTTGACTGTTTTGCAGAGCTCAACCGTTCTCACTATAAACAGGGTATCAAAGCTATTGGGCATCGCTGAGAAAAGTGTATCAAGCTGAAAGGAGACTATGTAGAGACAACAGTTTTGTGCTTTCTTTGTTAGGTCAGATACTTCTGATACAGCCCTCGTAGCCTGTGAAGTTCTGTTCATTCTGAATGACTTCCACATAAAATCTGAAAAGGTAGGCAAAATCTTACTTCACAAAAATATAAATCTCTTAAAGCATACAATTTATATAAAATTTTTTGTGAAGTTAACCATTTCTGTGGTATTCTTTGTTATTGGTTTGAATTTGTAAATACTTTTTTCAAGTCGTAAATCGACTTTCATTTTTTCTCATGGTCATGCAAAGATCATAGAATTTCAAAGCCATTGCATAGCAGTCACTTTTTAAAAACTTATTCTCTTTAGACTACTTTGTCCTTATAGCTAGAATGAAATGTGTAATGAAAGTTTATCTTGATTAACAAGAAGTAGATGTAAGAATAATTTTAAGAATACATGTTTTGTAGAAGAGTCGGTAGAGAAAGTCATGTGAATACAGTACAGATTTTTACCCATAATTTACTAATTTATTTCCAGCCAGAACTTAAAACATAAAAACATTTTGTTGCTTTTAAACCATACAGCACAGAGGGTATAGTTGTACTAATAGTAGCATTAATTCTTGCTTCAAAGCAACAATAAAACAATGGAGGCAAACTTATCTTAGAGCCAGGATTATCAAAAGTGAAGCCAAAGTAAAATTGGTATTTGAAAATATACAGAAATAAGTATCTCACCTTGTATGGGCAATGTTTAAGAGGTAGAATAAGGACTGAAAAATTCAATGTCATAGCCGGGATTTGAACCATGGATCTTCCGCGTCAAATCCTGGCTATGGCATTGAATTTTTGAGTCCTGATTCTACCTCTTAAACATTGCCCACACACGGTTTGTGTGTTTAGAAACACCAGCAGTAAGTTTTGTTGGCATAAATAAATATTAAGTATCTCAACATTTATCAACTAAACACAAATCATCTATCTGTTTTGAATCTATAAAGTCATTGAACTTATAAGGAATATTGTGATTGTCCAGATAGGCTTTTATTTGTATATTTCAAATGTGATGTGTATAAAAGTAAGCAATGAGCATGCCTAAAGAATAAATAATGTACATATGTCTTGCATAATTTCACATTTTTCTCTATCAGCAAATAAAAGTTAAACAGAATGTTCTAAAATTGATGATCTTAATGGATATGATCATAACATTAACAAGTGAATAAGTGATTGGATTTTATAATATTACAAAACTAAATATTTTGGCACATAACACACTTAAAACATACCATAATTTATACATTTCTGTTTAAGGATTGATAGCTTCAAGAGTCGCAGTCTCAAATGTGACGTGCACTCTCTTATTCTTTTGGTTTGTTGTAACTATCAGTTGAAACTTAACGACTTTATGAGTTTGGAGTTTGCTCTTGGTCAATAATTATAATTAAACCAAAACTACATGTTGGTAAAAGTTGAATTTATTAAGGCATTAAATCAATTTAAAATAAGGGTAAAAAGATTAAGGAGAAAGAAATAATTACCTAAACCTACAAAATAAAAGGTAAAAGAGTAAAAATAATTAAAAAACACAAATAATTATGAAACTCAAGGAATTGGATTGAAAAAAGGAAACAGCTATTTCCTCAGATTGGTGTTACGTGAAGTAATTGTAATTTTACTGATTACATTTTGAAAAAGGAATTGTAATTCAAAGTAAAATCATTCCTAGATAACTAATTAATACAGTTAGTATTTTCAGTACAGCTATCACTGGTTGGTTACATGATAAAAGTGGAACTGTAAGGCAGAATCTACTTTGTAGAGTCGTAAAGCTCAATGTGCAGAGAAGCTGTATCAGTTTAATACTAGTGCTCCTGGTGGCTATCTCAGCCAATTATTTTTATTTATTTATTTATTTATTTATTTACTAAGCTATATACATGTGAATATGACCGGTGTTCAGCCCTGGCTCATTGCCAGTCATATTCTTATTCTACAATAATTCCTTAATTCTAACTTATTCTATCACTTATATCTTATTGTTCAACTCTATTTACTGTCCAGATCCATTTATTTTTCACCTTATGTAAAAATCTTCCTACCCTCTTACTGTCTTTATGAAGCATTTCAACTATAGATCTATTTCTATTCATATTCGACCATTTCTTATTAATATATTCTTTTCTCCAACCTTCAGTCCCAATACATTTAAATATTATATGTTCTATGTCTTCATTTCCACCACATATAGGACATTGGTTTTGTGGAATGCCCTTCCTTAGACCCTTTAATCTCCATACTCCTGCTTTCATCCATGCAATGCCTTCTCGCTCCTCTTTATCTGTCACGTCTATATACTTCTCCCTACCCCAAGAGTTTTTCATTTGTACATAAAAAATTAAGGATCTCTTTTCAGCTATCTCACTAAATATGTTTTGTATTTCTATATCGTCAAATCTTTTTCTTGCCAGTTTCCAAAAATTGTGTATATTATTTTCTCTATTCCTCCATACTTCCCCTAAACCACTACTTTCCAAGTTATTTCTGAGACAGTCTGCCCAACCCTTATTCTTTAGGCTTTTTTCTTGATATAGTAGGCACTGTTTCAACAGGTTCCTTTCTTCCAAATTCAATATTCTAAACCAGTATTTCAGTGCCCTCTCCATAATCTTTCCCTTACTTGTTACCCTTCCCAGTTCTATTTGTGCTACCTGCCTAACAGTTGCATTTGGTAATCCAAGCAATTCTTTGCAGAAAGTTCTATGCACCTCATCTATGACTTCCCAACCTCCTCCTAATCCCCATACTTCTGTCCCATATAACATCTTTGCTTCAACTACCATATTGTATACATTTTCTAACCATTTAACATTTATATTAGGTACTTTGTATTTGCAGTTTCTGGTTGCTGATAAAGCCCCTTTTCCTTTTGCTAATGCAAATTTCTTTTGTTTTTCCCAATTACCACTACTATCTAACTTCACTCCTAGATAAATGCATTCTCTCACTACCCTATACTCTTTTTTATTTTCATTCCTCCATTTTTCATATTTGCTCAATTTCCCTCCTTTTTTAAAAACTATGATCTGTGTCTTGTCCTGGTTCACTTTTAGGCTCCATTCTTTACAGTAATTATTTAATACTTGTAAGGACTGATTTAAGCCATTCACTGTGATTGAACCTACAACTAGATCATCTGCAAAAAGTAGTCCTGGAATCTGTATGTTATTAATAACAGGCATAAAGTTATTATTTCTCCCAATATCCATTAATACATCATCAATATAAAGATTAAAAAGAACCGGACTCAACTTACATCCTTGCCTAAGGCCTTTCTCTTGTTGGATTTCTCTTGTTACAACTCCCTCCTCCACTCTTATACAAAAGGTATTGTCTTTATATAATGCTTTGAGAGTTTTCACCATTTGTTCACTCACTCCTTTACTCAACAGTTTGTGCCATAACAAATGAAGCTCAATTCGATCATATGCTTTTTCTAAATCAACAAAAGCCATATACAACTTTCCTCTTTTAACTTTCAAATATTTATCTACCAAAGTCTTTATAATAAATAGATTATCAACTGTTCTCCTCCCTCTTCTAAACCCCATCTGAAATTCCGAGAGAATATTAAATTTCTCAACCCACGTTTGTAACCTACTTGCCATAATTCCAGTAAAAATTTTCCCTACATTTGATAATAAAGCAATACCTCTATAGTTGTTTGGTTTGTCGACACTACCCTTACCTTTGTATATTGGATGTATGATTGCTTTCCCCCACTTTTTCGGTATATAACCCTTCTCTTTAATTTGATTGAATAAGTCTACAAGAACCTTGACTCTATTTTTTTCAGTACACCATTCCTTAAGGAACTCTGTTGGGATCCCATCTATCCCAGTTGCTTTATTTCTCTTCATTAATTTAACTTGCTGTATTATTTCTTCCCCTCTTATTTCATCATCCATCAAATCTACATAATTGTTACCTATTTCCCTTCTTCCTATTTCTATTTTGCTCTTTTCTCCCCCATACAATTCTTTAAAGTAATCCACCCATTCACCTGGATATACATCAGGTTTTATTACATAATTATTATACATTGATTTTATAACTTTCCATACTGCATTTACATTATTTTCGTTTAGAACCCTTATCAGTTTACTTTCTTGTTTTTTCCTCCAGTTTATTTTCTTTTGTCAGCCAATTATACAAAATACACTTTTATTATTAAAAAATACAATATGTGTCCTGTGTAACGATCCAGCAGAAATGAACGAAGACCACTTGAAGACCTGTGAAGCATTAAGATCAGAAGAAACTACAGTTCAAAAGTATTGGAAAGCACGAATGCTAATGGCTTCATTGCCAGATGCAAGGCACTAGAAAACAACAACAACAACATTATTAAAAAATAAATACCTTCCTCCTGTTGTTTAATATTAGTTTAATATTTTAATGAAGTATAATAAATTCTGCCATAAAGAGAAAGACAATGAAATAATAACAATAATTACTGTCATAAAGCTACGTAGGCTTTCACGGCCGACGTCTAAATTGTAGAATGAAGTATCTTCCGGGCTGTTATGCCGTGGTCTACTGGAGATCTGTCTTCCAGACAATTCGTTTACAACTGCAGTAAACATCCTCAGTGGCGTTGTCGAAGTCTCCTCGTAGAAGGTATCACTGCAACTGATACGTCGACTGTCTGTGGCGCTCCATTTATACCATGCGCAACGTGCGCTGATTGGCCCAGGGCACACAGAGGCATGGTGGCTGGTGGAGGGGGTTTTATCTCTCTTATGCTGCTGGTCTCTTCTGATTGGCTTACCTTGCTTTCCTGCTTCTTATGATGTTCTTTATTTTCTATGACCGGATGCCAGTTGCTGTTTAATGTTAAGGCCTCTTCCTTCTTATTAAAGTTGTTAGGGTGCTTGTAAATTTCAATAGCCTCTCGCTGTAGTCGGGTATGGTAATGTATGGTAGATGCAAGGAAGGATGCGCGTATCCTGGAACTTAATACTGTGTTCACCGACTGCATTAATGGCATGTTCAGTGACCACAGACTTATCAGTTTGGCCCAGCGGGCAGCTTCTTTTGTGTTCCGTGAGTCTGGTCTTAACACTGCGCTGAGTAGTTCCAATGTAAACTGAGCCACAACCACAAGGAATATTTGTGGTTGTGGCTCAGTTTACATTGGAACTACTCAGCGCAGTGTTAAGACCAGACTCACGGAACACAAAAGAAGCTGCCGCCTGTGCCAAACTGATAAGTCTGCGGTCGCTGAACATGCCATTAATGCAGTCGGTGAACACAGTATTAAGTTCCAGGATACGCGCATCCTTGCATCTACCATACATTACTATGCCCGACTACATCGAGAGGCTATTGAAATTTACAAGCACCCTAACAACTTTAATAAGAAGGAAGAGGCCTTAACATTAAACAGCAACTGGCATCCGGTCATAGAAAATAAAGAACATCATAAGAAGCAGGAAAGCAAGGTAAGCCAATCAGAAGAGACCAGCAGCATAAGAGAGATAGAACCCCCTCCACCAGCCACCACGCCTCTGCGTGCCCCGGGCCAATCAGCGCACGTTGCGCATTGTATAAATGGAGCACCACAGACAGTCGATGCATCACTTGCAGTGATACCTTCTACGAGGAGACTTCGACAACGCCACTGAGGATGTTTACCGCAGTTGTAAACGAAACGTCTGGAAGACAGATCTACAGCAGACCACGGCACAACAGCCCGGAAGATACTTCATTCTACAAATAATTACTGTTCTCAGATGTGTCGGCATAATGACATCTACTGTAACGATGAACGGTTGTTTCATTCATAAACTGTAACAGCCATAAATGGGTCATGAAACAAACTATTAATCACCTAATTTACGTGTGTCCAGTGTTAAACAAAGAAAAACAAAAACTGATAAATAGAATTCGTGATGAATGACCAGGGAATAAAAGTGCATTAATCAATTCTTATATCACACACTTCAAATTGTTTGTTAATTCCATTGATTTTGACAAACTCTGAAAGATTGATAATTACAATACCAAATAGCCATCTGTTCAAAATTGTAAAAATATATTCTGACAACCACGTTTTGCAAGTGATTTATGTTTAGCATGTATTACTATGGTAATGGAGCATGCTTCATTAATAAAATAAATAATAATAAAATGGGTCATGACTATCTTCCTTTCTTAGAAGTTTGAGAACAATGTTGTTATATTGCAAGCAAATTGGAGTCAACTCGAAACTCGAGTCAGTGTTTGAAAAAATAACTTGCAACATTACTAAGATAAGTGAAGTTTTTAGTTTCTAATTTGTTCTTACTTTAGGAAATTGTGACTTATTTTCAAACCAACCAGTTGTTCAATAAAAACCAATTTGGCTTCAGACATGCATAATTTGAGCATAACACTGGAAAAACTACTGACATTCAGTATAAATGCAATACCAGATGTCTCGGAAGCTCCATAAAATTTTTAGGTATTTATATTGACTCTGACCTTGGATGGTCAACATATATTAATCACATCTTTAAAAAAATAACAACAGGAATGTTCATGCTGAGAATTTTAAGTCATAGTGTAAGTAAAGATGTTCTGATGAAAGTGTATTATGCTCATATTTATTCGCATGCTAACTACGGTTTACTTTTCTGAGGGAATCACTCAGATCTACGCTACGAAGATCTTTGTACTACAAAAAAAGGCTGTTAGATTAATCTGTGGAATTTATTCAAAAGAACATTGTAAACCACTTTTTATTGATTTAGGTATTTTAACCCTGACATCAATGTATGTGCTGACCTGCCTCGTGTATGTTAAAGAACATTTTAGCACTTTTACAGTTTGCTCGAACATTCACAATTACACGACACGAAATTGTCTGAATTTGTACATAAACAAATTTAAACTTACAAAAATTCAGAACAGTTTTATAGTTGTTTCTAATAAACTAGACAATATTTTACCCAAAAGGACAAGGGACCTCCCAATTTCAAATTTTAAAATGACTTTGCGCCATACATTGATGGCCAATCCAATGTATTCTGTGCATGATTTTTATAATCTGGAATGGTAGTTTTAAATTATGACGTTGCTATGCTGTAATAGTTTTTTTGCAATAAACACTGTCTGTCTGTCTGTCTGTCTGTCTGTCTGTCTGTCTGTCTGTCTGTCTGTCTGTCTGTCTGTCTGTCTGTCTGTCTGTCTGTCTGTCTAGCTATCTATCTATCAATCAATCATCAATTTAATTTAAAAGATGAGTCAATTAATAACACTAAACAGCACTTACATTTATAATTTTCCGGAACGCGTTTCGGAGGTTAACTTTCCTCCATTATCAATCAGACAATAACTGGGTTTCCATGGTGCGGATGGCAATGCTGCTTCTGATGTTTCTTCTGGTAACGGTTCAAGGAACTTGCTGAAAATATCTTTCTGAGGAATGTCATTTTTTAATTTAAAATTCATTTTTTAAAATGAAGATTCATTTTAAAATCTTTATTTTAAAACATAGAAACCAAGTATTTAATTTCGACATTCCCCAGAAAGATATTTTCAGCAAGTTCCTTGAACCTTTACCAGAAGAGTGGAGTGGAGTGGAGTGGAGTGTTAAATTTAAGGGCCCGTCGACAACAAGGTCATTTGGGCCCGTAATAAAACAAAAATAAAACTCAAGTATTAAAATAAGACTAAAATGCTAGACAAAGAAAATTCTAAATAAAACACTAGATATAAAAAACTCTCACGTCTAAAACTTTAAAATGAATCAACAACTCAGGCTTTATAAAACACTAAGCGGTTAAAAAATACCATTAAGGTAATCTGAAAAGCTAAAAACTGCGTAAAACGTGAATACAAGTCAGACTTGTTTAGCGAACCCACTTAGTACAATTTATAGCACTACAAAGTCTCCTCCATGTCCGATATTAATTATTCTTAATGAACAGTTCATGTAACAACATACCTTTTGATCTCAAACAACATATAGCTGTTTAGTTGATTAAAACCATTCTGCTAATAGTTGGGCACTAGCCATAACACACAGTGGCAATAAAAACACCTTGAAGTTGTACTGAAATAAGTGCTAAAATCAGATGAGAAGGTTTAATATGTGTACATGCATATCACCATGAGAGCATTGGCATAGAAAACAGAATATTCAAATTATGCCTAGAACAAGGCTTTTTCCAACTCAGATCAAAATACTACCATCAAACCTCAGGACTAACAATGAACAACCCACTTTCTCTGTTAGTTGCAGTTCTCTTTGTGAGTTCATTGTAAACAAGAATCACCAAGGTCTCCCTTGTATATTCAAACTCTAACAATGGTACGTAGATGACATTTTTTGATAGTACCAAAGAAACACATTGAAGATGCACTAAAACTTAAATTTACAAGAAAAACACCTAAAATTCATATTATAAATGGAAATAAATTGACAACTACCTTTTTTGGACTTAAAATCATAAAAAAGGCAACAGGCCCTTAAACCCTACTCACTCACTCACTCACTCACTCACTCACTCACTCACTCACTCACTCACTCACTCACTCACTCACTCACTCACTCACTCACTCACTCACTCACTCACTCACTCACTCGTTCACTCACCCATTCACTCACTCACACTCACTCACTCACTCACTCACAAAAAAGGCAAACAGAATAAACTTTGAGATCTACAGAAAACCAACCAGGTTAACAATTAGGTACATGAAATCTAACAGCTACAGCCCAAGATCACACAAACAGGCAGCTTTCAACAGTTTAATACACAGACTCATGAACATATTGCAGAAATAAATGATTTCCAAAAATCTTTGATAGACAAGAAAGAAAAACCATACTCAGTGCAACAGAAGAAAAGATGTCCTAAAAAAAATTCATGTATCACTCACAAACATTTGACAAATTCAAAAAGATTTTCACGGAATGCAGTATCTGATTGACTCCAATCAATCCAATTTGAAACATCCCTTCGAATAGAAAATCTGGAATCTATCAAATAGAATGCAATAACTGGAACCAAATTTATATAGGAAAAACTAAGAGGAACTTAGAAACAAAGGCCAAAGAACCTTTCATATGTATAAAACAAACACCTAGAAAGATCAGCAGTTGCCACCCATTTTTGAAAGAAAATCATAACATTAATCCATTAACAAAACTATTAAAACACATAAAAGGGAAGCGAGGATTGTCAACATGGGGACAGATCTTCATCTAGAAGAGCAGGGACAGGGTATTCAATTTTGATATTCCACAGAACAACCAATTGTATGAGTTCCTAGAATCACCACCAGAGCAGTTTATGGAAGGATCAGCTTCAGCAATCAAGATCAGTGTTATTGAATTTGTTATTGAATTTTTTGTCATTCAACTTTTTTATTTACTGCCTACTAGTGTCACACTGATATGAGATAACAATTGTTGAATATAAATTGACGCTTATAGAGGTTAACTAGGACACCTGGAAATGAAAAGCACTTGAAACATTGCAGGTCACGTTTGAGATATGATATACTCAGTATTTAACATTGCCTTGAAGGTGTACTGGGATACTAGAATCAGAAGAGACATTTTAACTTATTTTGGGGCATCTTGCTGTGGTAGTTGTAATAGTAAGAGTATCAACATAAATTGCCGAGGATCAATAGATTTTTCAAGTGTGATTCAACTTTCTAAAAGTGTATCTGTTTTCTACTGTTTAGTAATGTCATCAAAAGATTTAACTGTGCTTTGTTATAAATGTGTTTTGTACAGTACAGCCTGTAAGAAAGCAGTTTGGCTCTAAACATGTGCATGTAGATGTTGGACCAGTTTCCATGATTGTAAAGATCTTGTTTTCTTGTTTGCAGTGTTTGTGTACTTAAATCTTTTCTGTGAATGTTACAGAGCCCTCCAAGTTAGAAGAGATATGAGTACAGAAGGAGTTATTCGTATGATAGGAGATATTCTGTGTGAAAATGTAAGTAAACAGTAACTTTCTTCCTTTCATAGAGCTTTGAAAACAGTGTTGTTGTAATTAATTTAATTTAAAAGGTGAGCTAATTAATAACACTGAGCAACACTAACAACATATTTTTCTGGGACGCGTTTCGAAGGTTAACTTTCCTCCATTATCAACCGGACAATAACTGGGTTTCCATGGTGTTTCATGGTGCAGATGGTGATGCTTCTTCTGGTGTTTCTTCTGGTGGTGGTTCGATGAACTTACTGAAAACGTCTCTCTGAGGAATGTCGAAATTAAATACTCGGTTTCTATTTTTTAAAATAAAGATTTGTTCCCATGTGGACAGTTCTTGTTTTCCGGTTATGTGTTTAAGAACTTTCGGTTCTAGCTTTATGTCATGATTTTTTGTCCAAAAGTGAAATGCAACCACTGATTTTTCTAATTGTTTACTCTTAATGTTTGTAATGTGTTCCTTGGATCTAATTTCTAAATTTCTTTTGGTTTTTCCTATGTATATTTCATTACAATCACTGCATTCAATTTGGTATATGCCAGATTTTTTGTTGGGTGGAATAGCATCTTTGATGTTTGAAAGTAGTAGGTTTTTTATGGAGTAATGGTTTACTGCTGCTAGCTCAATGTTGTATTCCTTGAACACATTTTTAAATTTATCAAAGGCCCATGGATGATATGTGAATTTTTTGAATATCATTTTTGTTTTTGCTGCTGTGAGAGTTGTAGTTTCTTTTAATAATTTTTTTCTTTTCTGCTTGTTTTACCTTTTTATCTACTAATTCTTTGGGAAAGCCGTTTTTTTGTGCTATTTCAATTATTTTGTAATATTCTGTTTTATATTCTTCTGCTGAAAGAGGGATGTTCACCAATGTATGTGTTAAACTCTTGAAAATTGCTTGTTTGTGACTTCTTGGATTGCAACTATTAGCTTTTATGTAGTTGTCTGTCTGCGTTGGTTTTCTGTGAATACCGAAATTTATTCTATCCTTGTTTTTGATTAATTTTAGATCTAAAAATGGTAATTTATTATCTTTTTCTACTTCCACTGTGAAATTTATACTTTTGTCCTGTATGTTCAGAAGTTTTAATGCGTCACTGATGTGTCTTTTTGGAACTATTGCAAATATATCATCCACATATCGCTGCCAGAGTTTGAACATCCACGGGAAACCTTTTGTGATCCTTATTTCCAATGAACTCATGTAAATATCTGCTAAGAATGGCGAGAGAGGGTTGCCCATTGCTAAAAATGAAGTTTGACGGAAATACTTTGTTTGGAACTGGAAGAAATTTTGTTCTGTGCATAATTTGGTGAGTTCTATGTATTCTGCAATTTCTGACGATGACATTCCAAGTGATTTGAGCCAATTTTTGATCAGTGATGGGAGCTTTTCTATTGGTATACTGGGAAATAGTGACTCTACGTCAAAGGAGACAAGGGTGTCCTCTTCTGTTAATTTGAAGTCTTTGATATGTTCTATTAGTTCATAACTGTTTCTTATGCTTAAACTTTCAAATTTAGGAAATGAATTAAATTTATTAGATAGCCATTTTGCCAGTTTGTAAGTTGGTGAATCTATGCTGCTAATTATGGGTCTCATGGTAATGTCTGGCTTGTGTATTTTGGGTAAACCATAGATTCTGGGTACGGTTGGATTATTTGGTGTAATTGCATATTTGTTTGGTATTATGCTTGAATTTTGTATAGTTTTTTCAAATGTTTGAACACCACTTGTGTTCCGCCCGCCCGCCCGTCCGTCATTTCAAAGGGTACTGGTGTGAACACCTTTGAGAGGATGTTCTTGTGTATTGGGAGTTGGTACATCCTGTAAGGAGTTGTACATAACTCTAGCATTTTAACAATTTACTAAACACTTTATAAGGGAAGAAAAAAAGAATTTTGCTGTTGCAGCGAGATTCAAGCCTAGAGCTTTGTCTTTCACCCACTCTGGAGACATATGCATTAACTATCTATGCCATTTCTGTTCTTCGTATTGCACTGTTTGTAAGTGTAGCCATCACGCTTGCATTTGCTTTCCAGACATTACATCTATCAATGAATTTCTTTTTTCAGCTGTTAGAGGCCTTGACTGTTGTTAGAAACAACCCAGCCCACGTTAGTAGAGGACATTTGAAAACCTAAAAAGGTATCAAGTTTAGTTTCATTGCTCTTATCTTGTGAACCAAGGCTGTGCCACAACAAGCATGTGCAAAGTTCTGTATTGGGAACTTAGAATCTAATGGCGGCTCATTATTTCTGATGGGAAGTGCACATGTTGACATCTACTTCTCCCTCCCAAACAAATTTTAATTTTTGGAACATGCATCAAAACTGGAAGTAGTACACAGTAGAGCAAAATGATTATTTCATAGAACACTACTTGTGTCAGATTTACTTTTAACCAGTTTCCCTAACCTTTTTTGCTATAGAATATGTTTTACCAACATACCTGCTTCCTAAGTGATGATCAACTTGAAACATTGTTGGTTTCTGTTCTTTAGATCTTGGATCCCCTCTACTGGACAACCGATGAACTTGTAGAGAATGTTGCAGGACCTTCTAGATACCGGACCTGACACTGGAATTCAAGATGGCGGCCTATGTTGTGGGAACTACTTATAAACAACTCGTCTACAGGCTACGATTTCTATGCAGTAAAATAAAAATGTGGTGTAATAACACGCCTGTTTTGTGAATATGGGCTGTATTAAAGACAAAAACACTGTCTTAAACACAACCTCAAGTAAACAAAAAAGAATGACATTTAATATTAAACGATAACCCATGGGCAATGAAATATATAACCTTAAATAACATTCATGCACTCTACAGTTTTACATGCCATTATGTAATTGCATTACACACTCAAATTACAAAGAAGATAGACAAAACTGCAAGCAGCATGTTACTTAAATAAAACAGAAATGTTGACATTGAGTTGACTCAGAATTATTAATCATTGTTTACACTGTTTTTCCACTTGCACCACGTACATCTAGCCGTCCCGGGTTCGATCCCAGGGACCCACATGTGGTATTCGTGGTGGACGAGGCGGCGTCAGGGCGGGTTTTCTCCGGGTACTCCAGTTTCCCCCGCCATTTCGTTCCACCGGTACTCCATCTTCATTCCATGTATCATCAGTGTCACCGCCTGTGGTGCCGTAGTAGTAAAAGCGGGCATTAAACACTACAAAACAAAACCACGTACATAATGTTATATACCTACACAAAACATATACTGGATGGCTGATATACAAATGTTGCTATTTAGAATAATTAGCTACCTAGTGAATTCAAAAGCTTCAGGGTGGAATTTTGCTTTTACTTTTACTGAAAACTTATGATTACTCAGTTTGCAACAACATATTACTCAGCACTTCATGACACTTCATTTTACAGGGGAAACCCACAAAAGCAGATGAAATATTAAAAATAATAACCCTAAAATAGCACTGTAAATGAAATATATGAAATACATAACCTTAAATCAGCATTGTAAAGCAACTTTGCTACAGTCTACAGTTTTACATGCAGCAACATAACACATTACTTTTAAACTACAGCTACACATTTAAATTACAAAGACAAAAGATAATGTATAAATACAAGCAGCATACTACTTACGTGAAACAAACTGTTGGTGCTGCATCTGTCACTAATTGAGTTCGCTCGAAATTATTGTCTTTCACTATTCACCATGTTATATATACACCGGCAACTAACACACATAATGCTGCAATTTATAGTAATTAAATACTGAATTTACAAGCTTTACATTGCAATTTACCTTTTTTTAACTGAAAGTTTCTCATTTTTAATTTGCATCCGAGAACGCAACAGTTAGGAGGCATTGTGATGTTTGAGATTAGGTTGTATGGCAACAATAACATACGCTACAGGAACAGTTTTTCTTCAACAACCACTCACCACTGTAATCGTGACACAAATTGTACTTGCAAACAGATAAATTAGCCACACTATACGTCTAATGTAGCCATAGTCTTAGATGGAATACAATAAACATAAACATGTGGAGAGCACACGGCACAGTCAACACATTATTAGATTTATTCCCGTTCCCTATACTGCCCAAATAAAAGTTTTTAAAAGCTCGCTTTACTAATATGAAGACAAACTTACATAGGAATTATTATAACAAACAATAACTCAAAGGCATAGAAAACAATACGAAGGATAGCATGTGGAAATGCCTCGGAAATCACCACCAACTGCCGGCGCCATTTTTGTACAACTGGAATGCCAGTGTCAGGTCCATTATCCAGAGGGTCCTGGAATGTTGTCTATGGGAATTGGAGGTGTTCTTTAAGATAGTGCAAATGTTTCATTTTGTTTTTCCTACTTAGAGTTTGTTGCATTCTTCGCATTTGACTTTGTATATCCCTTTTTACTTTTTGTACTACGTATAGTAAAGTAATTTGATGTTGAGATTTCACCAGAAATACATGTTTTGAAGCCCCCCTAAATCAAAAAAAAAAAAAAAAGCATTTTTAGAAAAAGGTCTATATGTGTGTGCGTGGGCGTGCATTTAAGTTTAATGTCTTTCAAGGATGCCACATGAAGATTTTGAAGAAAATTCCTCCACTGTAAGCTACCCTTTACATGGAAAAATTTTCGAACAGTTTATTTTATTGAAAATGGCTCTATCGGTTTTGATTAAATTGCCATATGTTTGAGATATTTTTATGACAAATGAAATGTATAACTTGAATTTTCTGGGCATAGCCCATGAAATCCTATTTACTCTGGATGACTTTTGCATAAGTGGTAAACCATAAGAGATAGACCAAATCTTACTCTTCAAAAAATGTAGATCTTGCTTAAAACACACAATTCATGTCCAAATAAATTTTTTTGTAGAGTGAACCATTTCGGAGATATTCCTTGTTATTTCTGTAAGTTTTGTAGAACTTATACTTCTGTCAAATGGAACATCACTATTCACGTGTTTATATGTTAACCATGCAAAGAGAACAGAATTTGAAAGTTTTAAAAGATTGACTGTCGCTCGAAGCCTACTGTATTCCCATATTCTCCTTGTACCCACAAGGATAATAAGTGTGTGTAAGAATGGTTAGTACAAGAGTAGAGAAAGTCATGTGGGTGCAACACATCAGATTTTTCCTATTATTTTCTTTAGTATGGTGGTGAATTTTCTACATTCCTTGATTTTCAACTTTCATGGTCTTTTATATCTGTGATTGTTGAAAACCCTTTGAAACCTTTACATAACCCAGGGGTGGTATGTAAATTTTCTGAATGTTATATTTTCTGTTATGCATTTATGTATTTAATTTTGACATGTTTTAACAGAATGAGTTATTAAATGAAAAAGCAGTGCTGCTCTGCACTTTTTAAAATATTAAGACAATGAATTGAGTTTGATGATTTAAATTAATTGAAGTATCTTATGAAGTCAAAGAAGAACTGTATTAGATTGTCGGTGCAAAAGCAATGAAAAAGATTCTTACAGAATTACTTTGTAGTTTTCAAGACCATAAATGAGACATAATAAAGTATAGCACATTACAGGTTTCTGCTTAACCCTCCATTAGGTGCATACCCTGACAGAACACAGTTGTGCAGGGCCTAGTAGACCTGCACTATATTTTTGTGCTTATATGCTTGTGTTTATTTTTTTAAATTTTCAAGTTTCCTTAATTCCCACATTTAGCTTCATTTAGCTTAAATATGCATGGTTTTTATCAGCATTATCTTATTAGGTAAAATGTAGTAGAAATACAGTATACATTATAATTTGTACTACACTACATGGAAAGATAATAAATTGCGATGTTCAGGTAGACAACTTGTAATTTAAAATGTACTGTCAATAATAACAATAATTAATTATGATAGTAGCGATAACAATAACAATAATAATAGTAGTAGTAATAATAATAATAATAATAATAAACTTTGATAATCATATGATGTTACCTACATGTTATATAATACATGTTATTATCACATAGGTCACTTTCTTCCTCTTCTTCATGATCAGTTTCTGAAGCTAAAGATCTCGTTTTGAGTTCATCTTCAGAATTAGAATCATTTGATTCATACAAGTTCTCATCCATGGATAAGGCATTACTATCACAAGGTAGATGATGCACTTCTTCCAAATCCTTGGGGTTTTGTAAATTATACCTTTTTCTCCCATTTGTGAGAAGTAGTAACATAGTACTTTCAATGGCAAACCAATATTGTCAGCATATGTAATGAGTGTAAGTGCATAGGTTGATCCGTGCAACGCATAACTGCCAATTAGTCATTCTTGCAGCTAAAATAAACAGATAAGGTTCTTATTGCAGCAAACATTCAAATAAAGTGTAATGTTAGATGTTCTAATCAGTCAAGTACGTAGGTGGGTTCGCTCACAAACTATAATGTTTAAATAAACCTAGGAGTTTCTCAGTCCTCTAGCAACTAAGATGAGGTTTGTCTTCTGAGAGACATATCAAGAAAAATCTTATTTTCTAGACAGCAGGTTTCCAAAATGAACAATTCAGATCTGAGTTGTTATTGTTACTAATGTGCCAGTACTCATATGATTTAAATTAAATACATTTGTTTTATTCAGATAACCTTGGAGTTGTGCATAAGGAAACCTCATACAGATTGCGTTAGACTTATTAGATTGTAAATTTAGTTTTAGCACTTTAGTTCTAATTTTATAAAAATGTTTCAGTTTTGCTTCTGTTTGTATATTTATGAAATTGTATTAAAGGCAAGAATAAATATTCAGGTCAGTTTAAGTACCTGTTCGAAGTGCGTCTGTCTTGCTTGTAATGGAATTCTGTCTCATTTAATATATAGATTAAAATACATTACTTTGAATCCTTGAATGCTAATGTATAATTAGCAGAAGTCTGTTGTAAAAACAAACTCTGATTACCTTAAAAACACATGTGTTTGTTTTTAGCTCCCTTGTATGACTGCATATATACGATTTTGCAGTCAGCAGCTTAGTGCAGCTAAGTTTCTTCAGCAGCTGACAGAGGAGTCTCCAGATTTTTGTGCTGTTGTAAAAAAATGTCAAAGTGACCCTCGAATTCGAGGAATGCCTTTAAGCAGCTTTCTAATCAAACCTATGCAACGGATAACAAAGTATCCACTTCTGATAAAGAAGGTAAGTGTTGAGGTAAATACACTAAAAACCTTAATATCTGGTCTTTTTGGTCAACAACCTTCAGTACACACAGGAAACAGTCGGTGGCAAGCAATTGCTTACTTCCTGGCAAGGTCATGGCAGTCACATTCAATGCCCGAATACTATCGTTATTTTAACAAGAGTTATGTCAGTCTGTTTCTGTCTAGTGTACAAATGTTTCAAGTTGAAAATGTTTACTGTGGAACAGTATGTATTTTTAGTTGAGAATATTTTTAGAGAAGGTGGTAAATATACAGAAACACTGAAACAAAGAAATTAAAGAGTAGTTTCCAAATTCCAGATTGCCATTTCGAGACACTGTTTACAGTTTAATAAATACATTTTGTAAGACTGGTTCTGTTCATGACACTGAGAGGAGTGGTGGTTTTGATTGTTTTTTGGGGTGCTGCAAACTCAACAATTTGTGAAGGTAATCTAAAAACAATTGAACAGCTGAAGTTGGCAATAATAAATTACACTAATTCAGGAGCAAAAGAAACTTTAAACAAAGTGTTTAACAATAAAATTAAACATGTGAATCAGTACATTCAACAGAATGAGGGAGTTAATTATTTGTTTTCTCTTTACTACTTTTCTCCAAATTTATTCCAACCAGTCCACCACTGTAGCATCACAAATACATCGAGCCAGTGTTACCATCACATTGCTATTGCATAGTCCGCCACTGGAAGGTCTTAAATATCACACTGTTTGTTCCCACAAATTATACTCTTGTATATCTTATACTCTTTATATGCTCTTCCTGTGTTTTATATACAGTTCTATATTATTATATCCTGTTATAATGTGTCAAGCCCCTTGTAATGCTTTTCTTGGTTATGTTGCCATATACTGGTTTGGGTGATGTGTAACACAGGATGCCAACGCATGCCAAATGAAAGTAGCCAGTGCTAGTGGCAGATAATTTGCACAAGTTGGGATTATGTAGTTGACAGTGGGCATAAGATTGAGATCGAATATTGTAAGACCCCAAAAGGAAATCATTTATGTAAATATTTATTGCAAATGTAATTTATTTTTGGTGTTGATACGAATTAGTTGAGTAACGAAAACGTGTTTCTATTGTTCATTATTACAAAAAATTAAGTTTATTTAAAAACGTCATAAATGTTAGGTTTCACATTTAAATTTAATATATATATAAATAAAAGAATTATATATATTTAATATTAAAAGCGAAGGAGAATAGCTAAAGATTGCTTCCCTAACAATACGGGAGCTATTTGATGAACACATATGCGGATGTGTACAACAAAGATAGCATCATGTAAAGTGGCGCTGGAATTGTTAATAGCGTCTGTATGTTTGAGATGTGAAGACGTGTTTCTATAACGCGCGTGGATGTGAGTAGAAAAGACTTTAGAAAGATGGAAAGACTATCAATAAAATATAAATAGGTGCAACGAAAGATAATTCAATTGTAACAACGAAAAAAGTGTTAATAAAGTGATTTATAGTGAAGTTACATCGAGTGTTTATTCATTCCATCTAGTACCATGCCCTGAGAGAAATAGTAGTCTCATTGCTCAATCCGAAGTTCATTTTAATTATAAAAACAGCACCAAGATGATGGATGGAGGTAACTTTCAGCAATGAATGTACATAGGTGATGCAGATAAGGCGAAGGCAGGAAACTATTCTCATTACTTTTACTGCTAGTGTATGTTAACTGTAAGATACACACCATGTGACGGTTTTCATTCGATAGTGGCATTTTACTTACGCACACATTCCTCAAGAGGATTAATGACTTCATTGTCAGAAATCCAGCATTAGCTAACAACATTCCTCAATTCAACCCAAAAGATCTCCCAAATGTAACACCGAGCATCACAGTTACAAAATAAATGAGGCTCCCTTCATATTGGGATGAAACAAATTCATGAATCACATAACTTGAAATAACTATGAAATCATAAGCTCATACAGTTGTGCAATAGGTAGATAACTGCAGAATATGAATATATTTCATAATGTACGTTTGTGCAACAAATACAAAGTTTTATAAGTGTTACATGTGGCAGATGATTGACAAACGGAATGCTTTAAACATTGAATTTTACTGGAAATAATTGTCCCAAATTACCATGATTACATTATTTAAAGTACGGATTTCCATTAATAATTAACAGCTAAAGGGACTGAGGAAAAAGGAAATATTCACTTTGTAACACTTCTTGCAAATGTTACATTTACCCCTTTTCTCCTTAATTTACATTCTCTGTAATTGTGTTTTAGTTTTATTTATGTTCCTCTTTATTAGCATTACTTAGTTGTGCTGCTGCTCCATTGTTTCAGTTTTAGATTGCACTTCCATTCCACTACACGTGTTGCTCTCTTGATTCGTAAATGTCAACCCCTATGGGTAATGTAGTGTAGCCCTTCATGTCAAATTGGCAAGATTAGCAGGATTGTGCATCAATAAGCCCACATACAGCAACATTGCACATTTCTTCTGATCAGAAACAAATAAAAATTCTATATACATTGTGAAAATAACGTTTTAAAAGCCTGGTGAAGAAATGTGTCACTTTGACAGAATTATGGGAAATAAATGTTACATTCCCAGCTGTAGGAACATAGATACCTCTCTCCTCACTCCAAAACTAAAATGAATACAAAGCTACTAATCCTTTTGAATAATAGCAGTGTTATATTATGTACTTCTTCTTCTTCCTCCTGTGGCTCTACAGTCCTTGAAATTTGACCTTGGCCTCCCTAATGATATGCCACCATTCAACTCGGTCCTGTGCCTTGCTTCTCCATGTTCTCACATCCAGTGCTCTCAGATCTTCTTCCACATCATCAATCCATCTCAGCTTTGGGCGTCCTCTTCTCCTCTTATTATCCAACCTTGCATTTAGTGTGATTTTAGGGATCCTTGTATCTTCCATTCTTATCAAATGGCCCAGCCATTGAAGCCTTCTGATTTTTATGCCATTCGCTATATCCAAATCTTTATATTGCTCTGCTATTTCATTATTTGTTCTGATATGCCAAATTCCACCATCACATACTGGACCATAAATCTTTCTTAATATCTTCCTTTCCCATGTTGCCAATATTGTTTTTGCTTGCTCTGTTAGCACCCAAGTTGCACTTCCATATATTACAATAGACTTAATTATCACCTTATGCAGCCTTATTTTAACTTTCTTCCCAATATACCTCGCTTTCATTATATTACTGAGAGCATGGAGACATCGGTTACCTTTTGCTGTTCTCTAATTTCTTTCAATATGTCACTATCCTTATTCATCATTGATCCTAAATAATTAAATGAATTGACCTTTTCATATCTTTCTCCATTTAGTTCTACATTATTTCTATTATTTACATTTACCATGTATTTGGTTTTATTATATTTATCTCCAGTCCTGCTAAAGTAGTCCCTGTCTATAACTGGCTTAGAGTCTCATTCAAGGCATTTATATTTCTAGTTAAAAGTACTACATCATCAGCATAAGCTAGGTATTGCCTAGTACAATTAAAGATTGTTCCTCCAGGATTTATTTCAACTTTCCTTATTATCTTCTCTAACCCAATATTAAATAATCACGTAGACAAGGAATCCCCTTGCCTTACTTCTGAATTTGTGTTAAATTCTTTAGAGAGCCTGTTCTGAATCTTCACATTATTCATTGTATTAGTGAGTGTCATTTTTGTAAGCCTGATTAATTTATTTGGCATTCCAAATTCTGCCATGACTTCTAATATATACGACCTATTGTTACTATCAATTGTTACTTAGATAGACTTAAAGAAACCTCACGTCACATAACATTAATGCAATCTTGGTTCAATGCAAATGGTATGAAACTAAATGTTGATAAAATGAATATTGTAAAATTTACTACCGTCAATGCTGTACAGCATAACTTTGCAATCAACATAAGTGGAAACTCTGTTCAAGATTTAAGTGCTTCTAAATTTTTAGGTATACAAATCGACAAGCACCTAAATTGGAAGACCCACATAGATGGAATTATCCCTAAACTGAGGTCCACATGCTGTGCATTACGACTTCTATCCTCCTTCAGTGTTGCTCACACATTAAAATTAGCCTACTTTGCATACTTCCACTCCATAATGAAATGTGGTATACTCTTTTGGGGAGTTTCAACAAACTGAAAGAGAATTTTCATCTTACAAAAGAAGGCACTCAGAATTATATCACACTCTCATGCAAGAACATTGTGTAGAAGCATTTTCAAAAATTTGGAAATATTAACGCTTACCAGAGAATACATATATTCACTGATTACCTTTTATATAAAAAATAAAAATTACTTCACTACTAATTTTGACATCCACAATATCAATACAAGATCTAGATCTGAACTCTGTATACCATCAACTAACATCACATGCATCCAAAAAGGAGTGCATTACCAATGCATAAAAATATTTAATATGCTACCTTATGAGATGAGGACCTATACTGATAAGGTACTCAAAATTAAGCTAAAGTAATATCTTCTTAAGCATTCATGCTATAGTGTTATTGAATTTAACAACATTCAATGTAATCATTAGATTATCTGTGTGCTATGTAATTATATTGTAAATATTGTATAACACATTGTCATGTTCCACATCCTGTTGTTTAGGACCTACAGAATGCAAAATAAATGTAAATGTAACAAACAAAGTCCACATAAAGTTGATGTAGAGGTATTTTATGTTCATGAAACTTTTCAAGGATCATTCTCAGTGAAAATATATGGTCAATTGTACTTCTATTTTATCGGAACCCACATTGATATTCTCCTAAAAAGTGTTCCACATACGACTTGATATATCCAGCTAAAATGTTTGTAAAGATCTTATATACAACACTTAACAGAGATATTCCATGATAGTTGTTACATACTAACTTGTTCCCTTTTTTCTAAATAGGTACTAGTAAGGCTATGTTCCAATCATTTGGCATAGTCTCTTGATTCCAGATATCCAATATTAAGTTATATATACCTTGCCATAACTTTCTGCCTCCATTCTTAATCATCTCTGCACTAATTGCATCTTCCCCTGGTGCTCTATTATTCTGTATATTTCTAATTATAGCATTAACCATGGCAGTTAAAAGGTGCATGTATTGCTTGGACGATTCCTGTATATCTGTCCTCTGTTTGTTCATTTATTTCATTTTTATTTGGTATCTCTTGAAAATAGTCAAGCCATACTTCCAACACTTCCTGTTCATCTGTTACCAGGTTTCCACATTTATCCTTACCAATGTTAGACCTTGGTTGAAATCCCGTTTTGTATTTCTTAATACCTTCGAAAAACTTTCTACTTTCGTTCTTCCCAAATTTTTTTTCTAGGTCATAAAGTGTATTTTCTTCATATTCTCTCCTCTTCTTCCTATGACAATATGCTTTGTCATTCTATCTATCATTTTCCTTGTCATTCTTTGTAACATACTCATCCTCAATGAGTTTCTTTTTAGGATAGCATCTTCACATTCCTGATCGTACCAGCTAGTTCTGTTCTTATGTTGTGTCATTCCTATAGCCTTTTCTGCTGCTACATGTACTGTCTTTTTAATAAGGGTCCACTTACTTTCTATTGTGTTCCCCTCATTAATTCCTTTATCTATTTCTTCAATTAAATGACGATATTCATCTCTTATTTTCTTTGACTTCAAGTTGATCCACATCATATTTGCCGCGCTTAATACACTTAGATTTTTGGGTAGTGCTTATTTTGGGTCTATAATTAATTCTAATCATAATGTGCTCTGAGTCACAATCTGCTCCTCTTTGGCTTCTAACATCAATTATGTCTGTAGCATGTCTTCTGCCATTCATTACATGATCAATTTGATTCCTTGTTTGGCCATCAGGAGATATCCATGTTTGCATATGTATATTTTTATGTACAAATGTAGTACTAGAGATTGCAAGATTTTTAGTTGCTGCAAAGTTAACTAATCTCTCCCCATTGTCATTACTTTCATTATGAAGACTATATTTCCCAGTATAGGGGGACAAGGAGCCTTTGCCTGTCTTTGCATTCATGTCCCCCATTATTATTACGACGTCATTCTTGGGTATTATTTGATATACTCTGTCTAGTTTATCCTAGAAGGAATTCTTCAGGATTTCTTCTTTGTCCTCTGTTAGTGCATGACAACATATGATAGTTAAGTTGAAAAATTTCCCTCTCAATCGTACATAACATAATCATTCATCAATAGGTTCAAAGGCTAATAGATATCTTTTGATCTTCCTATTAATTAGAAATCCTGTGTCAAAATTATTATGCCTATTACTGCCACTTAATACACAATGTAATCCTTACTATCAAATATTTCTGCTCCTTGCCACTTGACCTCTTGAATTGCTGCTATCATGATATTATATTTCTTCAGCTGATTAGTCAGATTTCTTAATGCTCCAGCTCTATAAAGACTCGTAACATTCCAGGTTGTTAGGTACCAGTCATTCTTCCGTTTCTGTGTATCATTATGCATTCCAATTTGTCTTCTTCGTGTATCCATCCGGCTTTCTATCATTTTGGGCTTCTCAACAATTTCATTTTTTCCAGAGGTGGGGTCATTAGCCCTATGCTCCAACCCCTAACCTGGAAGACCAGGTCCCATATTTATGACCCCTGGGACAGGGTGGCCCAGTTATACCCCCAAGCACTGGGTATCCATTATGGTCACCTCTTACGACCCGTATGGACTACGGTGGGACTAATCTATTCCACAAATATGGCAAAAGAAATGTGCCTCACTAAAAAAAGAAATTAATACAGCTAAAAAGAATCACTTCAATAATTTCTTAGAAAAAATGGATTATAGGACAGATAGCAACAAAGCCCATAAGTTCATAAAAATGTCAAGGACAGGAAAGAAAGCAACAGCACACCTGTCATACACAACAATAAAATATTAACAAATGATGCAGCCATAGCCGAAACATTCAATAAATATTATGCTAATTCACAAAAAGTAACAAGAAATAATAAAAAGGAACGCAAATAATTTAAGAAAGATTTGAAACAAGAAAGAGAATGTGATCCTAACACTCAATACAATATCTTTTTTCAAAATTTTAATATGCAAGAACTGAACATTGTAATTAATAATCTAAAAAACAAAAAGTCTCCTGGACCAGATCACATATATCCAGAGTTCGTAAAAAACCTTGGAGAAACAGCAAAACAAAACTCTACAATCTATCCTGGAACACCACTGTACCTGCCGAATGGCGAAAAGCAATAATTGTCCCACTCTTGAAGAAAGATAAAACAGCATCAGAAATAAAAAATTATAGACCAATAGCTCTTACCAGCATAATAGCAAACGTGATGGAAAGAATGGTGTCAAATAGGTTAAATTGGTTTCTAGAATCCCAAAATTTAATTTCCCCATGTCAAGCTGGATTCAAAGAGTTCCACTCTACAAATGAACAAGTCTTACTTCTCAGTCAAGAAATCAAAGACTCATTCAATAGAAAAGAAGATAATGTATAAGTTTTTATTGATTTCCAAAGTGCATATGATTCTATATGCAGAACAAAAACTGCTAAAGAAAGTAAAAAAATAAAGGATACAAGATCCAATGTTTTCATGGCTATATCATTTCCTAACACAACACTTTATTGCTACCAGATATGGAAGAAATATAAGTATAAACAAGTACAGCGCAGTTTACCACAAGGCGCATTGCTCAGCACTACACTTTTTAATATATTTATTAATGATCTGCCACAACAAATACAAGAATCAAGTGTGAAGTGTGCACTATTTGCTGATGACTTAGTAATGTGGACTTCAAAACCAAAAAACAAACGTACAGAACTATAAAAAATCATGCAACAATCCTTAACCAACTTACAAAGGTGGACCAAAGAAAACTTAATGACTGTTAATACAACAAAATCAAACTACCAAATCTTTTCACTAAGAAAAAAACCACTAAAAATAAAACTAAATTTTGAGGGTCAACAATTACCTGAAACAAAGGAAGTAAAGTAGTTAGGAGTTACATATGATTCCAAACTTACATGGACCAAACAAATAGAAAATGTAATACAAAGAGCAGAGAGGCGCCTTTCACTGTTAAAACGTCTAACAGGAATGAAGTGGGGATGTTCCAGAGCAACGCTTAACACAACATATAATATATATATAAAACCATTGTTTACTTACTGCAGCGAAGTTCTTGTAACAGCAAACACAAAAAAAATTCAAATCTTTCAAAACCAAAGTCTGAGATTAATTACAGGTGCTATCAAAACCACACCAATAGCAGCTATGGAAATACTAACCAACCAATGTCCCATTGAATATGAAATAGAAAAAGCGGCTCTTATTCAACACGAAAAGTTGATCAGACTCCCATTCAATACATGGCACAAGAGAAATTTTACACATACACTAAAGACTCAGGAGAGCTTTCTTTCCAAAATTCAAGACATCAAGAAGGATGTACACCTTCCTAATTCAAAGGAAAACTTCATATCTAAAGTCAATCCGACACAAACATTAGACATCACATTATTTACACCTGACAGAAGAAGTTAAGAAAAGTGATACTCCAACTAGTGTTCTAAAATTATTGGCATTAGAGACAATCCATACTAGATTTCCTGAACTCAAATGGCTCCATATTTATACTGATGGATCATTGATATCAAACCGAGATGGAGCAAGGGCTGAAGTCACGTGTCACCTCTTTTCATAGTACAAACCTTTAAGTTATGGAACTACAAACTTTGATGGAGAAATTGAACCAATTCAAATGGCCCTACAAAATCTTTTGTATAGAATTTCACATTTTCAGCAAGCAGTTATTCTCTCAGATTCCAGGCTGGCAATTATAGCAACTACTTCCAAGTTGTCACCAAAAAACCAAACAATTATAGAATGTTGGAAAATCCTTACCCATCTAACCGCACTTCAAAAACACCTAGTCTTCCAATGGATACCAGCTCACTGTGGACTGACTGGTAATGAGAAAGCTGATTTTCTTGCAAAAAAGGGTACTGGCATTGTACAGAAATCTGTAGTTAATCTACCATTTTATGCAGCTAAAAGATTAGTCAACTCTGAATTCAAAAAAATTATTGCAAAATATTACTATGAAAAATCAAAAAATGAAAGATGGGAACTACCAAACATTCAAACAGTAATTCCTGAGTATCCTCGAAAAACGGTAGTTGCAACCTTCAGGTTGATTACAGGACATGATTGTCTGGCAAAACATTTAAACAGAATTGGGATATATTCTTCACCACTCTGTCCTATATGTGATCTGCAAGAGGAAATGGACCGAGACCACCTTCAAATATGGCGGGCCATTTCTATCACCCCATCCATCAGTGAAAAATATTGGAGAGCAAGAAGATTAATTACTTCATTGTCAGAAATCCACCATTAGCTAACAACAAAACAAGTGAAGTTTTGGTCACTAATATTTATTATAATTTGTTAGTTTAAGGTTTATAGATACTTGTAGCATTACAGCAGACTCACAGAGTTTACTATTAGGGTTTACTTATGAATTATTATGGCTTGTCCATAAAATATACTGGACTGGAGGCCTTTTTATGCCTTTAAGATAGAGAAGACATTTTTATAGCTTTGTGGGGCAGATTCAGAGTCTTAGATTTTACCACAGGTGTGACAAAATATTAAATTGTATTGCAGTATATTGCTGCTTAAGATAACAGGACTATGATGGGCCAGAGCATATCTGTGTGTTTATCCTCATTCATGTTCATGGACTCCCTTCTCTGGGCTGCAACAAAATGCATAGCATGCAGATTTAAAATAGGATTGCACCACTAGTAATCAGTATAAGTGGGTGCAGATGTTCAGTAATGGACAACATGAATTATGAAGTTCAGATAAATTGTTTATCTAACTTGCATCCTATGGTTTCCATATACAAGTTTCCAATTTCCTGTGACAGTTTTTGTTTATAGTTCATGTTAAGAGTGTCAAATATGGATTAAAAATCTGTGTATAACCTAGGGCATAATGTTGTTTGCTTTAATAGATGTTTATTGTACCAGAAACAATTTAAGAATATGTGATAGAAAGAAGTACCACAAGCTCTTCAAAGATTCTTATAAAACAGAACTCCTAATTATTTTACTGTAAGTTTTATATGTTTACTGCATTGAGCATTTTACATATTCTAAATTTCATGTCATCACAAAATAAATTTTCTTTGCCGTCAAGCAAAATTTCCACAGTTAACAATTTCAGGAAGTTGGCAAGTATTTATCTGCCACAATCTGTAACGGAAATAAATACAAACCTAAGTTCAGTACATTCCATGTCTAGGATACTGTAAACTAGTACATATAACTTTTTGATGGAATGCGAGAATTGTTTGGAGCATTATTGTGTTTAAAGCTGACAAACCTTTTGTTTCAGATATTAGAATACACACCTGAGAGTCATCCAGATAGACAGAATCTGCATGAAGCCTTAGCAAAGGCTGAAGAATTTTGCACCCAGGTGAAAAGATCTTTATTTTTATTTCCTTCAATAGATATCCAGAAAGAAGGCATTTAAACACCTTAAGTTATTAGAAGTGATAATAAATAGTGAAATGATTTGATATAATTGAAACAGTAAGTAAAACTAAACACTTAAAATGCATTCACAAAGTTTTCCCTCAAGATAAAGAAATATTAAAAATCTGTGTGAATCAGCAGAAGATAATTAAAGCTTCTCGGGTTACCGGCCGTGTAATATTTATAAAGTTGAACAACTATGTAGATATTGCATGGCCGGTAACCCAAGAAACTTAATTAATAATCACAGACAACCGTGAAATCTTTAAATCTTACACAACAGAAGGTAATTCATATAAGCATGGCTGATGGGCAGAGATAGGAAGAGAGATGGAGAAGATAGGTATGGAGGAGATTTGGCTACTAGTGAGGAAAAAGAAAATAACAGATTTTGAAAAGTAGTGAGAAATGGGTTAGAACACATAAAAAAAGAAAGAAATCTGGGGAAGTCTTGAAAGTATAAAGTCCTTAAGTTTGTATAGATTTAAGAGAGACTGGGGGAGAAAAGGTTATGTTAACTTATGTAGCGTACAAGAAAGT
Organism: Tenodera sinensis; assembly: GCA_030765045.1. Taxonomy (NCBI): domain Eukaryota; kingdom Metazoa; phylum Arthropoda; class Insecta; order Mantodea; family Mantidae; genus Tenodera; species Tenodera sinensis. The sequence continues at coordinate 286,694,621 of CM060962.1, read as the reverse complement.
GAAGGTTTAGCATGGGGGAGAACAGGGACATTGTTCCTTAGAAGTTAAAGAGGGAGTGAATTGGGAACATGAGAATAGAGGCGTATGCGCCAAAAGCTAGTTTTGAGAAAAATGTGATTGAAGTTTAACTATGCAGTACATATTAAAGTCATCTATAAAGACATCAAAAATTGCTCAGATGTGAATCTAATACATTAATACTGTTAATCATGAATGTAAAATGTTATTTGACAGATATCTAAGATTTCTGAAGGTTAATTTCATGAACAATATAATTTAAATAAGACATGCTTTCATGTATGTTATAGCCAAAACTGTTTACTTGTAAAGTTAGCACTTTGCAAGCAATACTTTAACTAATATTAGTAAATGTTTGTTCTAATACTAATAAATAATACTTCTAAAGTGAATATAAAGAAATAAACTAACAAAAAGTATGTTTAGCTCAGCAAAGATAACTAAGCGCTGGTCCAAGTTGTGCTGTACTGTGAGAAATCAGAATATGATAGTAATGTAAATTATCATCCGCTGCGCCTCTTCTACCTCTGGATGTATCTAAGACAGGTTAAAACTACGTTCAAATGTCCATGGCAGTTATTACTGGAAATACATGTCTTCACCTCTGGTGATGTTTTATTTTCAATATAGTGCATGAGGCAGCTTGAAATTTCAGCAAAGCCTTACTTTCCAGTACTTTCATCCCAAAGATACTTTGAAGCTGTTCTGTCCTTTATATTGTGAATAATGAAATTGTAAGTCCATAACTTCCCCTTATGACTTCCAGATCGTAATTATTATTTATTAATGCCAACAACCACAAAGGCAGTCTGGTAAGTGGAGGGTCTATGGTTCAAATCCCAGCTGTGGCATTGAATTTTTCAGTTCTGATTCTACCTCACCAACTTTGCCCACATATAGCTTGTGTGTTTAAAAACACCACAGTAAGTTTGTTGGCATAAATAAATAATAATTACCATCTAAATATTATTTAATCCCAGGACAAAGTACTTATGATAGTAAGTCACCATTGGGGTAACGTCTCTGATGAGAGACTGCTGTTGTTGTTTACTTGGCTAGGTAGCGCAAGGTCTTGGAGGATGCTGTAGGAGATGGACGTCACGTGGGATGTCTGTAAACTTAGAAGCAAAGTCAGTGGATTAGGTTACTGTATGAGATTGTCAAGGAAATGGTTTATGGCGTCGTCTATGTCTGAATTGGTCAAGTTTCTGTCAAATAGGGATAGTAGTCTCTTGTGTTTGTCAATGGTCGTTTTGTATTGTCCAAGTGCAGTGATAAGTGTATTGTGGTGTGATGGGATTTTATTGTATAAATCGAAAGCCAGTTTCTCAATAAATTGTTCTATCATATGCATGTGCAAGTCTTCATGCAGTTGTTTGGATGGTGCTAAGTATGGGACTTTGGCTACTATATGTAGTATCTTATTTTCTAGTTGTATTCTCTTAATGTGCGATTTTGCCGCGTAGCCCCAGACCGGTTCCGCGTACATCAGTATGGGCCGTATAAGAGTTTTATAAAGAGTTAGACCCATGTCGAGCTGTAGGGCGTTACTGTAGTTAATTAATAGATATAGCTTGCTCAATTGAGCATAGGCTTTTCTGCACACTTCCTCTATGTGAGGGCGCCAGGTGAGACCCGGATCCATCATTAGGCCTAAGTACGTTACTTTATTGGTCCAGTTGACGTCGTTGTTAAAAAGTTTTAGTGGTTGCAGTCCATGTCTCAGGTGGTAGTGCTTTTTACATTTTGTAAAGATTATAGCTTTCTTCTTAGCGGCATTGACTTTGATTCGCCATTGGGCGAGCCAGGGTTCCAGTTGGTCCAGTGATGTCTGGAGGCTTCTGCGTACGAATGCAGGTTTACTGGATTGAGTCATAATCGTCGGCATAAAGGAGATATGTTGAGTTCGTGCTTTTTGGTATGTCATTTATATAGATATTAAATAAAAGCGGCCCGAGTATACTACCCTGAGGGACACCTGCCAGTATCGGGTGGGGTGTGGATTTTGCATCGTTCGCTAATGAGGAGAAAGAACGCTCGTGCAAGTAGTTCGCTGTTAGTTTAATCATTGTGTCCGGGAATTTAATGTTTATCATTTTTCGTAACAATCCTGCACGCCACACGCGGTCGAAAGCACGTTCTATGTCCAGTAGAACAGCTCCTGTTGACTTTTTTGAAATTGAAGCCTTTCGTAATGTACTCGGTGGCACGCAGGAGTTGTAGCGTGATTGAATGGTTGGCCTGGAAGCTAAACTGTTCAGGAATTAAAATATGTTTTATAATAAATGCATTTACGCGCTTAAGTGTTACTTTTTCAAGAAGTTTGCTGATCGTGTTGAGCAGGCTAATAGGCCTGTAATTTTGTGCCTCCGCGTTATTTTTGCCTTTCTTCGGGAAGTGTAGCACATTTGCTGTTTTCCACCTGTTAGGGAAGCAGCCGTGCAAAAGGCAAAGGTTGAATACTTTCGTTAGAAAGTCTAGTGCGCTAGCCGGTAAGTGTTGCAGCGCAATATTCGGGTCTGGCCCTGGTGTTTTTCTTTTCGGTAGATGTCTGATTATCCATTTGATTTCGCAAGCATGTGTTTTTCTGATTCGGTCGTGTGTTTGCCTTTCATTTATGCTTTGAACTATGGTCTCAGTTTCGTTTACAAATACTGGCCATGATGGCATTATGTTAGGTTTAAGAGTATTTTCTAGTGCATCTGCTAGTGCTTCTGCTTTCTCTTCGTCCGTGGTCCCGATGTGTTGGCCCACGTGAAGAGGGGGGATGGAGATCTTGTCCCGGGTGAGACATTTGGCTGTTCGCCAAATGCCCGGGTTTAGTGACTGTAATGTGTCATTCCACTGATTGGAAATAACAGTGGATGTGCGCTCATGAAGTTGTTGGTTCAGGGTTTTGAGTTGATTCTGTAGTGTCGGATGTCGGTGCTGCTGCCATCGTTGCCTGGTTCTATTTCTTTGTTTGGTAAGACGTTGTATGTCTATTGGCAGGCGTGTGCTTGTTTTCTTTTGCCGCTGTAGTGGAACTGCCACCATTGTGGCATACTGTATTGCCTTTTCCACCTTTTCTGTAGCAGTATGTATGTCCTCAATTGAGTCAACTTTAATGTCCAACATTTGGGCATCTACGGTTACTGCAAAGGTGTCCCAGTTGGCTTTGTTATAATTTTGCCTCGGTCTGAGTGGCACATTTTGGAGAGGGCCTTCAAGTTTTATTAGGACCGGTAGATGGTCTGACAATAGCTCGTTATAAACTTGGAGTGAGACGCAGGTGCCGGCTTGCCTTTCTAGTACTATGTTTAGAATATCAGGCGTTTGGTTTGCTTGAAACGGGACGTACGTCGGTTCTGTGGGGACATGTATCATTTAATCGGATGTGTTTTTATGGCATAATAGGGTTTGTCCTGCAGCGTTCATGTTGGATGAATTCCAGAGTGGGTGTTTGGCATTGAAGTCGCGTGCTATTATAACACTTGGGTTTAACTGCAGGAGCGAGTCAATGTCTGCTGTAACTACATTGCCTGGTGGGTTGTATGCTGAGACGATGATTATGTGGTTGTTGTTAACTGTGGTAGTTATTGCTGTTGCCTCGAGTCTTTAGAGGGGTGGAACAGGTACTTGATAATGGGTGGTGTCTCTCCGGACAGCTATGGCTGTGCCACCGCCATGCCTATCTCTGTCATTTCTATAAAGATAATATCCGGGTAAGTTCAGTCTATCATGAGGGTTCAGGTGAGCTTCCGTGAGAAGGACTATTGGTATGTCATGTTTGTCTAGAAAGTCAAGAAGTTCATGTTTAAAATTATTTTGTTGTTTAACGACGCTGTCAATTGCCAGGATCACATCAGCGTCGCCGGTGTGCCGGAATTTCGTCCTCCAGGAGTTCTTTTACATGCCAGTAAATCTACTGACATGGAGCTTTCGTTTTTAAGCACACTTAAAAACCATCGGCCTGGGCCGGGTTTGAACCCGCGACCTTGGGATCAGTAGACCAGCATCTAACCAACTGAGCCACCCAGACCGACAAGAAGTTCATGTTTTCATTGTCTCAGTCCATGTGTGTTCCAGGTCATTAAGTTAGTCGTGGGATTAACGTCCATTGTTGACACGTTGAGAAGTCGGAAGAAATTATAGTGGACCTGGAGTGTGTATAACTTCTCATCAGGCTTAAGTTGTAGTATGTCCAAGGCCATGTAGCACACCTCTATATTATGGAACCACCCAGGGCTATTAATGTAGAGGCATGTGTGGTAGTGATTGCCACGGGAGTGGACTTGGACCTGTCTATTTGGTTTGGGGGCTTGCCTAACGACGTCACGGTCCGAGCTGCTGGGAGCTCTTACTGCCGTCTTGGGAGGAAGTGCACTGGTTCCTGTGCTGGTGCCAGGGTTAGCAGTGGGAGCACCCCAGTTGACGGGTGGTACCGGCTTCCTCCCATTAGTTTGGGCCTGTGTCTGTGTGTGTGTGTGTGTGTGTGTGTGTGTGTGTGTGTGTGTGTGTATGTGCGTGCGTGTGCACGTGCGTGTGTGTGCATGTGAGAGAGAGAGAATGATGCACAGTTCACATGTGAATAACATCGGGGTAGTTTACTAGGTTATCCAGATATTGTTGCATGTCAACATCCACAACAGCAACTTCAGTGATTCTGCACCAAGTACTGACCCTCGAGAAAACACTGTGGCTGGTGACAAACATTGCCCGAAACAGCAGGCCCAATCACAAATCGCCACCTGCTCATTGGCCAGGGCAACGCAACCCCCTCCCACCTAACATTGTATATATATGGGGAGCGGAAAGCTAACCATCATTTTTGATTCTGATGAAGGCCATGGAGTCTACAATGGCCGAAAGCTCAATGTTTTTAACCTCTTGAGCGATGGCCATTTAAAACGTCCGCGAGCCAAGAACTGCTAGCATTTAAATTGTTAAATGTGCTAAAAGTGCTTCGTATATATTCAGCTGTATTTTGTGTCAATATTAAGTTATTTTAATGAAACAAAAACTGGTATAAAACGCGTTATATGCAGTATATATGTACGTCATCAGCAAAGTTGTGTTGCATTTACAAAACGTTGAAATGGCACTATTTTGTTTCACTGTGGTGAAAAGTTAACTTTTCTTTGTCGAACGCATCTAATATAAGTTCTCTGAAAGTAACAGTAGTCGACCCATTGTATGTGTGGTTTGTACATCAGCATACTGTGTAATAAAGCACTACTGTATGCGTGGTCTCTTGAGTCATCAGAATAGAGCTGTTTGCAACTTTTGCTTGCGCGTGTTTCGTAACTTAGTAGACTCCGTTTCTTTCTTTGTTGAAATACATATACTTTCCTGCTTGTAGCTGAAGGGAGAAGTGGTATGAAAAGGTATTTTTGTACCAACTGGATATAACCATATACAATTGTTTGATAATTTGGAGAGCTCTAAACCCACCCAGGACAATGACCCACTTCCGACTATCAATAGCTCGCAGCCTAATTGAACAATACCATGTTGGGAGTAGAAAATCCAGAATCCCTGCACCCCTCAGACTTCAAGGAAAACGTTATCCTAAAAGGATACCACTAACAGCAAAGAAGTCCCGCCCATCTCGAAAGTGTTCCGTATGCCGCAAGAAGGGAATTTGCAAATGTGGAGATGTACCCTTGTGTGTTTATCCCTGTTTTGAGGCATATCACTGCAGAAGGAACATATAAAGGTAAGCCAGTAAAGTATATAGACTTTACTTAAATGTTTTGTAAAGGGAAAATTAAAATAAGTTAAGTTAGAAAGGGATAAATAAGAGTTAAATGCACAAACGCACAGGACGTGTATACACGCCCATATCGCTCATCCGTCATTTTAAATGGACGTGATTTCACATCCATATCGCTGAAGAGGTTAAACTTCACACGGCTGATCACCCGTGAAGCCTTAATTAATACTCCTGGTTTGTTTTCCTGTAGGACATCATCTTTTAATTCAGAATTTAATGTGTTTTTACAGAGTACCCATTTTTTGAAGCCAAATAATGTTATGCTGCTTGAACATTTTTTGAAATTTGTAGAATTACTTGAATTTCTTTAATATCTTCTTTTCTTTTTTATTAGGGATGAGTGTGCTAGTTTCATTTTGCTCTTTGGCTCTGTTTATCTTTATGGGAGTGATAGCTCCTGAAACATATCTTCCTGAATAAATAAGCTAAAGTAAGTGATATAGTGTCAAAAAAGCAACTTAATAAAAAAAATTTAAGATTTTGCTACTAAAAGATATAACATTTCTTTACTCATTCTTGAGTTGGTACATTTAGTTTAACAAGTGAATGGGTATGTACTACTTTAATATTCAGTGATGGTGCAGTGAAATATAGCATGTGATTAAGATAACATTGGGAGGTAACAATGGCAGTTTCTTGAAATCCCTGAAGTAAACAGCTGAGCAGCTACTGAGGGGTAAGAGGAGATGTTTCTCCATACACTTACAGAATGTCAGGTGCGAAATGATACTGTATGCATTGTTTATGTCAGAACCCACTCTGGGACTGGTAGAATTATAAGGATGCATAAAGCAATAAGTGGTCTAAAGTGCACTTTATGAATCTTCAGGTGAATGAAGGTGTTCGTGAGAAAGAAAATTCAGATCGTTTGGAATGGCTTCAGAGATGTGTACAATGTGATGGACTTGAAGAGGAATTGGTGTTTAATTCATTGACAAACTCTCTCGGTCCTCGAAAGTTTCTTCACTATGGAGTGCTGCGTAAGGTACGTGAATAATGAACATCCCATCAATGATTGATGGACAGAACAACGTAACTGCCACGTTTTCCAAAATATACTTTCTGACATGAACAGAAAGTCACCTAACTATTGATTTTTGAGCTATAATATTTACAACTATGTTTCATTTTTATATTTCAGGCCAAAAGTGGGAAAGAACTGGTTGGTTTCTTGTTGAACGATTTTCTTCTTCTTGCTCAACCTTCAAAACCAATAGGCAATACATTTTCATTTGAGAAGTATGCAAATGCAACATTTAAACTGTACAAAAAGGTAAGCTCATGTACAAATCCTTTTATTAATCAGCCTTGTTTCTTTCATGTGTTCCTGCAATGGTTCATTATTGTACCCTGTGAGAATATATCTAAAAGATTTTTTTAATTACTTCACTTGTATAGCCTGTTCAACTTTGATGGTCACATCAACACCTTTGACTTGAGAAACAAGTGATAGTGTTATTACTCATTGAACCGTAGGTTCTTTCAAACATTAGTTTCATTCTTTTTTAACTTTAAACACATTCACGTTCACTTCAACAGTCATATTTCCAGTCCCTTCAGATTGTAGAGAACGACTTTGGTTAAAGAAAATTTCACTTAACAGTCTGTTAAGTGAAAGCTATTGCATTTAATGCAAACAATATCAATATGTAGTTTTCAGCAGCCTCATACCATTGCCTACTTGATTACAAGGTTAAGAAGTGTACACCTTTTTTGAGCCAAAAGAATGGGATAACCGGCTTAGTAACTTCCCCACCAAATGTCACGACTTCACACTGTATCAATCAGGTGGTGCTGTCATATTGCCCAAGTTTATTACATGGTTCCAGAGGCAGTTTCAGATGTAGAGAGCCCAAATAAAATGATGAAGTTTATGGGATATATTAGAAAATCCCATTACATATATGACACGTAACACAAAGCATTCATATTTATCAAGAAATACTGACAAGCAGATCTTTACGCATTCAAATGATGACCAACTTAAGTGGCTTGAAGTATTTCTTCCATACATACATGAAACTCAGATGTCTCACTGGACAACAAATTTGAACTTTTTTTCTGTCCTTTAGATGAAACTGCTTGATTCTGTATAAACAAAAGGTGCTTGACTCATATCTGAAAACCAAAATGGTCCATCACGTACCATTTTTGTAAGAGACCCACTTTTGATATTTATACAAATTGATTATAGAGAAATGAAACATGAGGCTTGAGTACAGAAAACACATACACTAAAATGATTTTTTGACCGTTTCCTCTTGTAGGCATCTGTTGAAGTGTCCCTGACAATAGACCAACAATACTCAGTTAGCATACTTCCATTCCATTGTCCACTGAAGCGTTTTTCAAACATAGAAATGTCCTGGTGGAACCTTTCCCCATGCTTGTCACATATTGCGCCAAGGTTTTGAGGAAAGAAGTCCAGATGTGAGTCCAAAAAGTGTAGTTTTAATGACATATTGCAACCTATAGCATGAAAGCATTCTACCATGTCACTGACAAGAACTTCATAGTTTTCAACTTTCTCATTTCCAAGGAAACGTGAGCACACTGATTTAAGTGCCAACCAGGCTGCTTTTTCTCCCTCTGACAGTTTATTTTCAAACTCTTTGTCATGAATGAGTGCTTTAATTTGGTGACCAATGAAAACCCCTTCTTTTACCTTTGCCTCACTTAATTTGTTGAATTTGTTCCTGAGATGTAAGAAAGCCACTCCTTCTCTGTCCAGAGCTTTTACAACAATTTTCATTAAACTGAGTTTAATGTGCAGTGGTGGAAGAAAGACACATTGTGGATTCACAAGTGGTTCATGTGCTATATTTTTGGTGCCAGGAACGACGCTTTGTCTTGGAGGCCACTGTTTACAGGTGTAGTGATTTTTTCGTTCACGGTTATCCCATTCACACAGGAAGTAGCAGAATTTAGTGTAGCCTTGTTGCATGCTTGTTAATATCCCAATGACTTTCAAATCGCCACAAATGTTCCATTTGAATGTAGTGTATTCAATTAAATTCAATATAGTACGCATAACCTCATATGTCTCCTTTGTATTTGTAGAGTATGCTACAGGAACAGACGGACAAACATTGCCCATATGCAGGAGCACTGCTCTAAGACTTAGTTTTGATGAGTCAATGAACAAGCGCCAGTCTGCCTGATTATGTTTATGTCCTAATGCCTGAAATAGGCAATTCACATCACAGCAATATACAATGTCTTCTTTCTCTGCAAAATGACTTTGTCGTCTTCTAAACGAATTTATTTTCACATTCTTATCTAATAAATTCCAACCTTGAAGCCTGTAACCCAGTAGTTCTGAGTCTGTTTGAGAGAGTTTCAAGTCCCGTACAAGATCGTTAAGCTCTTTCTGTGTGATTTCATGATGTGCACAAGTCATAGATGTAGATGGTTGAAAGTCAGGATCTGGATGGTTTGTGTCGTCTTGATGTCTTCCTCTGAATCAACAGCATATGAACCTGGAGCTTTAGGTATAGGAAGATTGTCAGAATGAGGAACTGGTCGAATAGCAGAGGGTAAGTTTGGATACTGAATGCAATGTTTAGACTTTGAAGAGAATCCCTTGGTATCTGTCAAACAAAAGTAACAATCCGTTACGTGATCTCTCATCTCATGCCAAGCCATAGGTATTCCTAATTTCATTGTACTGCGTTTTCCTTGTAACCAGTTTCTCAGATTCCTGGAACATGAATTGTAGCAGATATGTGGAGCCCAGTACTTATCCTGGTCCCCAACTCTACATCCAAAGTACAGTTCATGAGCCCTTTTTACCAATGGCGACAAGCTTCATTGCTGTGCCTTCAATGTAAATTCGCCACACACATAACAAAATACATCCGGCTTATTTTTACTGTGACGAGACATTATAATGCACTAAATGTAATATAATTTTGTCCTTAAAACACTTAAAACTGATCGTCACTAAAATATTCCTGCCAGCAACAGTTCAGAGAGGAAACATCTGAAAATAAACAAAATTTTACAGTTAAAATGCTGACATAGTCGAAAGCTCAAGCTGACAGTGAATGTTTGATATAGATATCCATTGTTTAATATGTGTACATATATACCTGTAGTGTAAATGAATAGAATAAGCAGGTTATTAAAAAAATTGATTTAAATTAACAACGGTGCAAATTTATCGCAAAAATACGTAAAAAACTAGATGTGGATTTTTGGGAAAATGGTGCGTGGTAGACAAAAACTAATTACAGATTCGTTATTTTCAGCCATACTTGTACAAGAAACACATATTTTCATCTAAAGGACATTTTTCATGTTGTACAGTCAAGAATAATTGGATTAGTGCAGAAACTTGTAAAACATTTGTGCTCATTACTATCTCAACCATGAAATGCATCATGTACCTATTATCAGTTGGCTTTCAATACATTCTCAGTTAAAGTTTCAATAGTTATGATATTGAGCTTCTATTTAGTCATCTGTGAAGAAGGGATGGATTTAATGACATGATGAATGTGAGATTCTCTATTTATAGCACAATAACAACCCTGAGTACTGGAATAATAGATCCATCAGATTTTTCGTTTATAAAAAGAGAAACATTCAAGACATCCACAATATAACAGAACAATTGATGCAGCCTGGGTTCGACTCCAGGCAACCGAATGTGGGATTTGTGGTGGACGAAGCGGCACTGGGGCGGGTTTCCCCCAGGTTCTCCAGTTTTCCCTGCCATCTCATTCTACCGGTGCTCAATCTTCATTCCATGTATCAGTGTCACTGCCTGCGGTGCCATATGTAGTAAAAGCAAGCATTAAACACTACAAAAAAAAAAGAACAATTGATGTTATGACTGTAGATATGGCCTGCTAAAAGTGCTTCTTGGGCATATTTACCACTGGTAAAGTTGCAATTCAAACATACTGTATTATATATACTGTATATAATCGTCACTTTTTATGTTTTCTTCATAAAGTAAAAATACACAAGTGTGACAATTATGTGAAGAATAAATAATTTGAGACTGCCTGTGTTAACTTTAGTGTACAGTAACAGAAGTAGGAGTGAGCTACCTTGGGAGCAAAGAGGTAGCGAAAAAGCTGAAAGCGTTTATTTTTCCTAAGTTCGTTGAAACAGGCAAATGTTATAATTTGGAGTCAGACCATCCACTGAAAGATATTAAAAAGTATGAATCAGAGAACTCAGCATTAATCCAGATTCCTTTAGCAAGGTTGACATTTGCAATAATAGCAATTTTCTTGTTCTTTTCTTACTCTAGCTTACTTTCTTCCTTCAAAACCAAGTTGTGCACAGTCAATAAATACAAAGCAGTTTACCATTATGTATAGTTTACAGCTAGTTGTTGATACTTCTAAAGATCATTTCATAAATCATTATGAACTGTAATTCAGTTGGAGCATTTTCTGGCCTTGTAAATCACATAGGTAACACTCATATACAGTCTGGTAATGAACGATAATGTCTGGTAACGTCTGGAATGAATTAGAATACAACAAAGGAAAACAACACATTGTGAAAGTCACAGCAACTAGTATATTCAACTACACAGCCATCACAAATTAAATACAGAAAGCTGAGAAATGGAAACAGATTAAAGAAAACAGTACCCTCTCATCCATAAAGAAAAAGTCATATACAAAAAATTTACATCCCATCCAACAACTTGTGACAAATTCAAGAAAATCTTCAACGAACACAACATAATATTAGCACTGAGGAACAGTTATTCTATTAAAAGCCCGCTAAAACTGCAACTAAAACACCATACCCAAAAAGAAAAATCAGGCATGTATAAAATAAACTGCAATCATTGTGACAAAGTTTATAAAAACAACAAGAAGCTTAGAAAAATGTGTCAAGGAGCCTCTTAGGAAACTAAAATGCAGACAAGAAGAAAAATCAGCTGTAGCAGAACATTTTTGGCAAGAAAATTGTGAAATAAACCCAAAACCAAAACTGTTAAAATATATCACAGACATCAAAAGAATCCAATGTAGGAAAACATTTTGATCCTTAAACATCAACACTACTTAATCATGTTTGAGGTCATTTTGAGTCACTTTTTTACACTCACCTTCACTTAAGATGTAGACAACCCCATGAGAAGATTCCTTGAAACATCACCAGAGAACATCAGCATCTCTATGTTCCTGTCCAGCAGCAGTCTGCATTCAGTTGAAGATGGAAGCAAACACTTCCGAAACATGTCCCATTACAAAGGTATTAAGCAATGTATTGTGTGTCTGATCTGCTCAATTTGTAATCATTGATAAATAATTACATCAGTGTATACATCTTTCAAGCGTAAGAAGGTACCGCTTAGTTGAGTTTCAAAGCCATAAAGCCTATTTTCAAAGTGGGATCTAAGCTAAGTCATATGCTAATCAGTTTGGCCATTCTTGCATGAGTTGAATAAAGAAGAAAGGAAAATAAAGCTCACACACAGTGATACATATATATTTTTTAAATATAATTTTTGACTCTAAGGTGGTTAATCATTCATGTTAGTATCAAATTATTCATCTAAAATTGAAAATAGCCAAAACATGTAGTTACAATTCTGTGACGCACCTATATGCTGATCTATCAACTAGCTGGTATCTACCATCTGCTTAGTAAGAAATAGGAAGAAATAATAGTGCTCTTGCCCAACATAAGCACCCAAAGTGCTATCAAGAAATAACCACAATCTTCTGGAACTCTGTAGAAAATTTCATTGGCTATATAAGCAAGCATTCTTGCTAGTGGGTGCATTTCTGATGCATCAAAAAATACTGTTCTCCAAGTGAGTTTTTGACAACTGTGACATGCAGTGAGTGCTTCATCTGCAAGAGATTAGAAAGGTCTTGTGTTTGACTCCCCAGCAGGTGAACCATATGAAAGAAGAGGCTATGTCATTATGCTGCTACATCGTGAAGAAAGTCAAGTGACAATGACAACTTGAACTAGAGCACATTAGTGAAGTGATGGTGAAAACTGGACAAAATCATTGTTATATTATATTTATGGAATATTGTCATGCCATGTTTGTGTATGGCAATACATTCAATTCATAACAAATAAACTGCTGCAATAAAAGTCCTAATGTTGGCTATTCAAGCTAGAGCTGAAATTGCTGACAAAAAGGGGAAATGAAAATTTTAGTAGTAATGCAAATATTATAGGTAATTGTTTAATGTTTTGTGTTTGTGTTTTAGCCAATGTTCCTAAATGAGTTCACCATTCTACAAGAAGGTGCTAAAGGTGAAGATGGTGGCAGCAGTGGATCTTCAGAATCTCCAGAAATCCAATGTTTGCTCCGCCTACAAGATAATAAAACCAAGAGTTATTTGAATCTTCTTGCTCCTAGTACAAAAGAAAAGAATTTCTGGCTTAAGAGATTATCTCAGGCATGTAGTGAATTCTTAGAAAATGAAAAATGTCATCTTCAACGGCAGCAATCGAGTAAGTTGTTTCTTACATCTGTTCTAACTTATTGTTTAGTTGATAATCTTGCCATTAGGCACATTCTTCATGTTCATAACCTGAGTTTCCTACCATAAATAGGTAGTGAAAAAATATATACATCTCTTCTGTATTTTTACATAGATACACACCTATATAAAAATCCCTGACCATTATCCTATACAATAGATAGAAGATTTTTAAAAATCTATCTTTGGAGCAGAGCAACTAGGATATTTAGCACATCTGATAACCTCAGAAGAATCCAAACCTCTACTTGAAAAGGTTCAAGCAATCTTGGATTACAAGTTGCCTCATACATTACATGAACTCTGTACTTTTCTTGGTGTTCTCAATTATCAGCATTACTGGAAAGGTGCTGCAAAAACTCAGACTATTCTTCATGATTATTCAAAAGCAGCAAAGAAAAAGGACAATAGAGCAAATAATATAGACAACAGCAGTAGAAGATATATTTTAAAAGTGTGAGCAAGATATTGCAAATGCTGCAAGCTTACATTTTCAGATGCTTATTTTCCAATGGCACTTAGTACTGATGCCTTAGATTCTGCAATTGGATCAGTGCTACAGCAATTTGGGAGTGGAACATGGAAACCCATTTCTTTCGTGTAACAAAAGCTCACTAATACTCCAAAATTTTACTGCACATATGACTGAGAATTCTTGTCAATTTATCTTTCAATTAAAAAATGAAAATATCTCCGGGAAGGAAGACAGTTTTTAATCTTTACTAATCATAAACTGATAGTATGTGCACCTTCACAATATTTAAAAATATACTTTGGCCTGGTTATTGTGTCTCATCCTGCAATTCCCCCATTTGCACCTGAATAGCTGAAAAACAACATCGCATATCCTGTGATTTTTTCTGCGGTGTATCAAAGAGTACTTCAGTCAATGAAAATACATCACTGAACACAGTGAACAGAACTACAAATGTAATATTTTGGAGATAGTTTTTCAAACTTATTGCTCCATTAATGAATTCAGGCCTGGAAAGAAAATTTTCTTCTATACCACAAAAAATAAGGGAAAAAAAGGAAAAAACAAAACAAAACAGTGATCAGTTGTTACCTATGACTGGAAATCACCTTGAGAATTCTTGCATTGGTACTCCAACCCACATCACTAGCAATCGGAATTCTTTTCCCAACTAATTTATCCAAAATAGCTGTGTATTTAACTGACTTATGAAAGTATACCTATAAGAAAGGCCTGAAGATTGAAGGAAAATATACAAACATCTTTTACAGATTTTGCACCACTCTGTAACACAAGGTTTAATTTGTGTGCACAACAATATGTGATACATGTTTTGTAAGGCGTCTCTTCATTAGCCTTTGAAGCCCTAAAATTGTGCCAGTCGTGATACAAGTGCCATTGTATCAGTGACCATTCAGTTTTTTCTTTGATATTAAATTCATGGAGAAATTTAAATTTCATATCACATATTTCAGAAGCAGTTCTACTTGTACTGATATTATGGAATCCCAAAATCTGATACTGGGCTGCTCCCTTCTTGTCCATCTACTTCACATTGACTGCCAATTGCAAAACTTCTGTTGTAACATCAGTTCAGTTTTTATTTTAATCATAATTTCTTCATGGATACATTCAATAAAGTCATTCTGAATGCTTTTGGACAGATGTGTAAGGATTTACCCTAGTTCCTCCCAGTGTAAATCATCATCGTACTGCATCATATGAGTAACAACTTCTATATACTTTCCAGGTTCAAAGAGGACTGACTGCTGGTTTCTGCATGCTGAATGTACCACGCATGTGGCAACCTGGCATATAGGACAACCTTTTTCCCTGTTGCTTACTACAGGTGCCACAAACCCCACAAACTTGCAGCTGTGATCATAACCAATAATCTGAGTAAAACAGACCACGTCCTTGATATCTGCCCTTTTTATATCCTTAGGCTCCAGGAAAAAAGAGCTTAAGGAAACATGTCAGTACATAATATGTTGAGAGGATTCAAACTCCATCACACATTTCGTGAACATGGGATCTTCTATGAGTCCCATAGTATAAATGGCTGCGCAGGCTGTTATGACCAGTAAGATAGACAACATCTCTAAACCTCCATGGCCCCAACACCTCACAGAGGGCTAAAGCCTAAAGGCCTACCACCCGACTGCTGCATCCCCCAACTTTGCCCACAAACCTGGATCTAGTTAAACTCAGGAGAAACTTATTTAATTTACCGCCAGGTCCTATAATGAATTCATGGGCTTGCCTGGTAACAATTTGTTGACACTAGATCCTAAGATGAGCCCAAGCTGTAAGCTGGGTTATCTTATATTTGACACTTCTGGGGGATACTCAGAAAAAGGGCTCAGCACCCCTCTTAATCATCTTGTTACCTCTAATACCAGAATACTCAGGCACTCATATAAGGGTAACAGAGCAACTGGTAGAGTGTATCCAACATCTTTTGGCATTGCCATACCAATTTAGAAAGATCATTCGGTTGGAAGTCCAGCAACATTGTTCATAATTTAAGGATGGTAGCATTGTTAGCACTTCTGCTTTAATGTCAAGCTCTGTGAAGCTTGTCTTAATCACAAAGCCATTTCTTTAAACCTTTGCCTGCAAAAAACTGAAAGTAAATGTAAACCATTTCACATTTGATTCAAGTTCATACAAATATGAAGGTAAATTTGGAGAATCCCTTAAAAATAATTGTATACACACCTGAAGCTATTAGCGGTGAAGCAAATATAATCCACCAACATAACAAATAATGTAGAGTTAATTAACCTCTTCAGGGATATGGACGTGAAATCTCGTCCATTTAAAATGACGGACGAGCGATATGGACGTGTATACACGTCCTGTGCGTTTGTGCATTTAACCCTTATTTATCCTCTATCTAACTCAACTTATTTTAATTTTCCCCCGTTATGAAACATTTAATTAAATTCTATATGCTTTACTGGCTTACCTTTATATGTTCCTTCTGCAGTGATATACCTCAAAACAGGGATAAACACACAAGGGCACATCTCCACATTCGCCACAGATCATCCCAGTTTCCTTACAGATTCCCTTCTTGCGGCACACGAAACACCTTCGAGATGGGCGGGACTTCTTTGCTGTTGACGGTATCCTTTTAGGATAATGTTTTCCTTGAAATATGAGGGGTGCAGGGGTTTTGGATTTTCTACCCCCAGTATGAAGAGGCCTCTCAACCTGGTATTGTTCAATTAGGCTGCGAGCTATTGATAGTCGAAAGTCCAGGTAGATCATTGTCTTGTGTGGGTTTAGAGCTCTCCAAATTACCAAACAATTGTATATGGTTATATCCAGCTGGTGCAAAAATACCTTTTTATACCATTTCACTGTTTTTCGTAAAGAGGGATATGCTTGCAATACCTGATCTACTAGATCAACACCGCCCATGTGCATATTGTATTCCTGGATAACGTCAGGCTTGAAAATGCACATTTTGGTATGGGCATCTGTTTTTCCAGTGTCAATCATCAAAATCTTAGAGCTGCAATTGGATAATGCCGTAACTACCCTCCTGTCCTGCCAGGCAAGGTAGGTCAAAGGTGGGAGCTGACGCACCTCCATTTCCCCTCTCCTTAGAGCCTTCGTATTCACATCTTTTGGCAAACCAATACGATTTGAACGTACTGTTCCAATTGGATTAGTCTTTCTTTTGTGTAAGGCCATGAATAATTTAGGAGAGCTGTACCAGTTATCTAAGTACACAGTCCTACCCTGATCAAGCACAGGTTCCATTAGGTGCATTACTATGGAGCCAGATAAGCCCAAATCTTTGTCTCCAGTATTGTCAGTCCCTTGACCAGTGTAAATGCAGCTATTGTAAAGATATCCCGTTTTACTTTCACAAACATCAAAACTCTTTATGCCAAATCTAGCCCTTTTTGTTTTGATGTATTGCTTCCAACCTAAGCGGCCCTTCCAAAGCATTAGGCTTTCATCAACAGTGACCTTTTCACCAGGCACATAATTTTCTTTAAATTTTGAAATAATATAATCGAAAACAGGCCTAATTTTGTGGAGTTTGTCATTTACATTCTCTGTGCAGGTGAAATGAAGGAGTTGTTGTGTTGTTGTTGTTGTTGTAGTAGTGTTTAACGCCCGCTTTTACTACTACGGCACCGCAGGCGGTGACACTGATGATGCATGAAGATGGAGCACCGGTGGAATGAGATGGCGGGGGAAACCGGAGTACCCGGAGAAAACCCGCCCTGACGCCGCTTCGTCCACCACAAATACCACATGCGGGTCCCTGGGATCGAACCCGGGCCACCTAGGTGGTAGGCGAGCGCGCTAACCGCTCGGCCACGGCGCTGCCGTGAAATGAAGGAACCGCAAAATTGACGTAAACCTGTTATTTGACATGCATTTTCCAAAAAAAAAAGGAGTAGCTAGCATGTCATCTGTGGACCAATACATGTATAATGCAGGTTTATGAATAACACCCATAAGTATAATTAGACCAATTAGCCTGTAAATATAGCTGTGTATTTAGGAAGCACTTTTAGCGCATTTAACAATTTAAATGCCCTGCGCTGGATATTGGGTATCCGTTCTCGGCTTGCGGAGCTTTTAAATGGCTGTTGCTCAAGAGGTTAAGGAAAATGAAGCTATTAACACTGACGCAACAAGATTCTAAAGTAAGAACAAATTAGAAAAAAATAAAAACTTCACTTATCTTAGTAATGTTGCAAGTTATTTTTTCAAACACTGACTTGAGTTTTGAGTTGACTCCAACCCATTCTCAAAGCTATACAAACAACTTCGTTACCAAAGCTACATTCTCTGAAAAATGTAGAAACCACAGGCTTCACTTATCTTAAATATGTGGTATAAGTTATTGAAACACATTTGTTATTTTGGTGGATCTTTTAAAAAATTTGTATTTAATATTATTTATCCAGAATATCCATTCTAGTAGATTTTGCAGATTCTGCCACATTATTTGTACCACAGTACACCCACCAGAAATTGAATCCCTTGCATACATTTAAATTTTGTTTTTAAATCTTTAGTTTAAAAATTTCAGTGTGCAAAATGTATTTAGACATGAATATGGATGTGGTGGTTTGCTAACTTAGAATGTGAGATGATAATTGTTTTAATGTCCACAGAGCAAGCCCAATTTGGGGCATATGGGAGAGTTCTGGTTGTTGTGATGGAGGGGGTTGGTCTGAAACCCCGCTCTTCCAGTGGTAAGCCACATTTGAATGGACCAGATAATCCTGGTTGAACAGCTTGCATTGGTTCCTTCAGCTTCTTCTGAATTCTTAGGTCTATAGACAACAGATATTGTTTGAGAGGTAGAATTGGAACTGAAAAATTCAATGCCACAGCTGGGATTTGAACCACAGACCCTCCGCTTACATTGCCCAAATGCGGCTTGTCTGTTTAAAAAAGAACACCAACAGTAGGTTTGTTGGCATAAATAAATAATAACAGATATTGTGTTCATAATTGTTTACCTTAGATCATCAAAAGGACTAATCATTTGTATTTAGATTATCAACTGAAATAACTGCTTGGTAATGTTGCCGAATACGGGTTTCTTGATGCCCAATGTCACTAAACCATGCCAATTTGACATGAAGAAATTCACTGTTGGACAAAGAGATTGGCAACTAATAATCAGAGGGGAACACGGGTAATGGAATGGAAGTGCAATCTAAAACTGAAACACTGGAACAGAAGCAGAAACTAAATACTGGAATAATGTAAATAACAGAGACATAACAGTAGCAAAAAGTTTTAAGAAGTGAAGATTTCCTTTTTCCTTGTTCGCTTTAGATGTTGATTATTAATGGAAATCCAGATTTCATATAACGTTAAAATCACCAGTAATTTGTGACGATTATTTCCAATGAAATCTGATGTTTAAAGCATTCCCTTTGTTAACCACCTGCCACATGTAACTTTTAAAATTCTGTATTTGATTCATAAATGTACATTATGAAATATATTCCAATTTACAACTGTACAGCCTTATGATTTCATTGTTATTTCAGGTTATACAGTATACACCTCTAAGAGCAACCTTGTTTTTATTTTATAAACGTATATCTATGAAATATATTCCCATTGAAGGTTATCTACATACTGCACAAGTGAATGAGCTTATGAATTCATAGTTATTTCAGGTTATACAGTATATGCTTCTAAAAGCAACTTTGTATTCCTTTTATAAATGTGTGTTTACGAAATATATTCCCATTTCAAGTTATATGGTTTATGTCTCTGAAGCGCAACTTTGTATTTCTTTTATGAACATATGTTTACGAAATATTGCCATCTAAGGTTATTTACCTTCTACATAACAGCATGAACTTATGATTCATAATTATTTCAGGTTATTGAATTAATTTGTTCCATTGTAATGTTAAGGGATCTTCATTTATTCTATAATTGTGGTGCTCAGTAACATGTTTGGGAGATCTTTTGGGATGAATTGAGGAGTGTGCCAGAAAATAAAATGCCACTGTCAAATGAAAACTGTCACACAAAGTGCTTCCCCCTTTCTTGATGATCTATGCACATGTATTGCCGAAAGTTACCTTCATTTGATTTTATATGCATTGCCAACGATACAATCCCAATGACGTTTAACTTATGTACTACTACTACTGCTGGTTATTTGATTTCTCATGCGTTGGCACCCTGCGTTACGCGGTTCCTAAGCCCGTATTTGGCAACATTACCTAATTGCTTATCTTTATACTATTAAATGATATTGTAGTGACAAAATTCTTTTCTTTTGTTCAATTGTTTTCCGTAGTTAGCTGTGCAAAAAATTTTCCTACATAAATTGTATCTGAAAAAGCGAAAAAAAAATTATTAGGGAACTAACACTCCCGTCTTATACTTACTACACTTATATTAATACATAATTATTACCACAAGAATCTACAGTATAGTTGTTTATCTTTAGATTATTAAATTGCATTGAAGCTGGAGCTGATAATAGTACTTGTGTTTATGCTGGGCCAGAGTGCCATTTATCTCTGTTTATCTCTCCCAGTACCCGGCACTGACCATGGGTTTCAGGAATGTAATATCTCATAAATTTAGCTTGGACTAGAACTGCAGTGTGTTAAGCATAATTGAGCCATAGTTATCTATTTTTTATCCAACATCTGTATTTCGCAGTGCAACAAGAAGAGTGTTTGCCAAATTTATTTTATACTGTTATAAAACAGTGTTATTAAGAAGATTTGTTTTAAATTTCTGTAATGTCCAATGATTGTATTACTTGTGCTTCAGTTGGCATTCCCATTCAGCTGTTCCATTGTGGCAGTATGAATACTCAATATCTGTTGTCTGGCAAAGACTGAGATAGGTGTTTAGAGATAACATTTACTTTAGTAAATATCAGCTAATGTAGTGCATGTTGCATGTAACTTTTGTAGTACGATGCCGACCACCAAAAGGCTCTCTTCAATTGCTGATTTTTGGAGCATCCAGGCTTAGTATTTCAAAGCAGAGAGGTAACTTTATAGCAAAGCTTTCAAGTACTGTATTGCTTTAGTTGTAGATGCAAGAAGTGTCAGCAAAATTCAGACATTTGTAATTTCTTAAGTAGTAGTTACTTTTGATGCTGAGGTGAAAGTTTATTAAATAAAGGTAGAAATGTACCCTATCACAGACCAACATTAGAAGAAAACTATAGTATATAAAACTCTTAATTTATTACATTTATATGACAGTTTCTACCCACTATTTTTTATTTTTATGTCTCTTCTACAAACTATTCTTACAAAATTGTATTTTTCTATTCCCTTAATGCTAATTATAATAAATATTTGTTGAAATGGTTTCCTTACATATTTCATTGTAGGACACTGAATCGATAATCATACTTTTGAAAATAGGTTACTGTATGCTGCCTTTAAAATTCTATACTTATTGTAGCTAACGAAAAAGACAGGCACAAACTGCAGTGATGTAATTCTCCTCGTCGGATCATGGCCCAATGAAGTAAAACCACAATCGCCTAATATATTCATATTCTAAACAACCAAAAGCAATTGCTAGGTGAGTTCACACAAAAGATACAGTTTCATCATGGTGGTATACAATGTTAGCCATGTATCAGACTATCATTACTATGTAACTCCAGTTCGCACCACAGCTTGCTTTCGTTAGCCCTCTTCTGTCAGTTTTACCTCTCAATTGTATGAAACAGAAAAAAAGTTGTTAGTTGAATGTTTGAGGCTACTATTATATAATTTCTCAAGACTTATCTATATAACTCTTCACCACTACCAGTTATACAAAATTATACATTTGTTCAGAACAAAGGGCACTCCATAGGATACGTGCAGAACAGTGAAACCATACATTTATTATTCAGCAAATGTCTTAAACATATGATATTTTAACCAAAATCATTAAGAACCAGTTTTTGAGACGATAACAAATATAAATAGCTTGGGTTGGGGTGATTTTCTTGTAAATCATTGTGTTGCATCTTTGGTGGATGCTGATCTTGAATACAAAGTTTGCTATTTATCCATATTTATTATTTTCTCTACTGCTTAGCTCTAATCAAAGGTTTAATATCAAAATTTCACCAGAAATATGTATTTTGAGGTCCACTGAATCTAAAAGAAGCACTTCTAGGAAACAGCCTGTGCATGCATGCGTAGGTGCGTGCGTGTGTGCATGCATGCATGCGTGCATGTGTGAACGGCACAATTCAAAAATCAAATCTTGAATAAATAGCAAATTTAAGGATCTTCCAGGGATGGAACAAAAGGTTTTAAATAAATTTTCCCCAACACAAACTACCCTTCACATGGAAAAAATTTCTTTTACTTTCAAAAATGACTTAACAATTCTGCATATATATTTTTTACTTGCATGTCAAATAAAATCCGTTTTCATTTTACATGACTTTTGTGTAATTGGTAAACTGTGAGAGATAAACAAAATCTCATTATACAAAAATGTAGATCTTAAAACTTTATTTTTGCAGTGATCATTTTTGAGATATTGTTAGTTACTGGTTTGAATTTTAAAAAATGTATACTTTTTCAAGTGGTAAGCTGCTATGTTTTCTCCCAGTTATGCAAAGAGCATGGAATTTCAAAGCCACCACATAGTGATTTACTTCTTAAAAATCTATCACTTTAGCGTACTCAAGCCCGAATTTAGGACCTCTGACGCCCCTGGGCAAAAAAAAAAAAAATTGCTCCCCACCCCCAACTTGTAATACATATATTACTTAAATTTTCACAACATAGAGAATGGTTTCACTAATTTGGATACTTAAGTATGAGTGGCAAGCACCATAAGTGAGGTTATTAAAATTTAAGTAGGAACATCTTAATAGAAAGAACTTTCACTAAAGAGGCATTACCCCATATTAGATGTCAAAACATATACTGTTTAAATAACAAGAGGCTTCCTCCTTGCCCTGTCATTTGCAAACAAGTTTATGAGTTCGTCATAGTCCATTTTCACTGGTAAGTCAGATTTAATTGCAAGAATACCAAGATAACTAAGACGGTCCTTCACTTGTGATGTTCTTAAATAATTATTTATGCGCCTTAGAGCAGAAAATGATTTCTCAGTTGAGCAGTTGGTAGCAGGAGTGCTCAAGTATATTTTTTTATTAGGCATGTTGTTCACACTAACGCTCATTGACTTTTATCTAAAATGCTATTTTTGGGGTTTACTAGAACTAAAAACATATTTTCAGTGAAAAATATTGGAGAGCAAGATGATTAATGGCTTCATTGTCAGAAATCTAGCATTAGTTAAGAGTAGAGTTATGTTTAAGTTTGGGAGTGCGACACATTTTCATTCTTTTCTATGTAACTTTTGAAGTGTAAGCATTCAAGTACAAATACTGAATCTTCAAGATCCGAACTGTAGACTTTCTGAAGTCTGGATGATGCTTCCTGAATTTCAAGTGGACTAAGCATCTTCAGATTTGTCAAAAACATAAGTGGTTCACTGAATTCCTTGTAGGAAGCAACTATGTTGTTCAGTTCTTCAATCAATTTATAGAATCAAATGAAACTTGATGTTTCATGTCTATGCTTTTTTTTTTTTTTTTTCTGCAGCTTTCCAGTAATTTTGCCGCCCCCTAAAATGTGCCGCCCTGGGCAGTTGCCCGGTGTGCCCTTACGTAAATACGGCCCTGAGCGTACTGTATTCTTCTTATACCTAGAACAAAATTTGTAATGAAAAGTTTATCTCAGTTAACAAGTAGACAGAAGAATAAACTTTTCTAAGGATAGTTTGTAGAAGAGTGACTAAAGAAGGTCATGCGAATGGAACACTATTTTTTATTAGGCATGTTGTTCACACTAACGCTCATTGACTTTTATCTAAAATGCTATTTTTGGGGTTTACTAGAACTAAAAACATATTTTCAGAGAAATCTCCTAGCCCATCTCTGTGGTGTGTTAGTGTGCTTACCTCACATTCAAGAGGTCCCGAGTTTGAATCTTGATTAGGGTGAGTTATCCGGATAAGGCTTTTTCCAAGAGTAGATGTATGTCAGGCAACTTTAAGCTCTAATGGACCTTGGGTTCATATGAGCATCATTTCAATAATTTCATTCATTTGTCGTCCAATATGACATTACATTGAAGGACATTAATATATAGAAATCGGATGTGTTGCACTCACATGAATTTCTCTACTCTTGTACTAACCGTTCTTAAAAACCCATATTCCTATATCTCTTCGTGTTAGTTGAGATAAACATTTACAGAAATTATCTGATTGTCTTCTTGTAGGTACAAGGAGAATGTGGAAATACAGTATACTTTGAGCAATAGTCAAAACTTTTAAAACTTTCAAATTCTGTTCTCTTTGCATGGTTAACATATTAAAAAAAAAAAAGATTAATGATATTCCATTTGACAGAAGCATAAGTTCTCCTAAACTCACACAAATAACAAGGAATATCTCCAAAATGGTTCACTCTACAAAAAAAGCTATTTAGACGTAAATTGTGTGCTTATACAAGATTTACATTTTTTGTATAGTAAGATTTAGTATATCTCTTACAATGTACCACTTATGCAAAAGTCATCCAGAGAAATAGGACTACATGGGCTAGAGCCAGAAAATTCAAGATGTACATTTCATTTGCCATAAAAATATCTCAAACATATAGCATTTTAATCAAAATCGCTAGAGCCATTTTCAAGAAAATCAACATTTCCGAAAAATTTTCCATGTAAAGGGTAGTTTAGGGTGTAGGAATTTTCTTCAAAGCCTTTGTGTGGCACCCTTGAAAGACTTTGAACATAAATAGCAACTTTGGTTGTTAACCGACTTTTCATTCTTGAGTTATGCTGTCCACAGACAGACATACACACACACGCACACGCACACGCACACGCACACACACACACACACACACACACACACACGCACGCACGCACACACACAAACACACACACATCTAAAAATGCCTTTTTTTTATTCAGGGGGCCTCAAAACAGATATTTCTGGTGAAATCTCGACATTGAATTTTTGGGTGGAATACAATACTTCCTCTACTTATTATATGTAGTAGAGAAAGTAAAAGACAGAAAAAAGAAAGCGAAATCTCAGCATTAAACCTTTGGTTTGAACAGAACACTTACTCTACATACCAAAGGTAAGTGTTAGAGAAAGTGGAAATTGCAGTTTTCTCTATGACAACACCATAACTTTTCTAAAAATGATTCATTACAAGGTGATATTTTTCTTTTAATAATAAATATTTACAAGAAATAGTTTCCATTTGGATGTTACTATGATATACTTGTTTTTGTAGTACTGGGGAGGCTGTGAATATTTGTAATAACAATATATGTTATGTCTATATTTTGCTGGCACATGCCCAATGTAAATTGTATAAAAAAATAGTAGTTTTATTATAAACATAATACAGCATGCATTAGTAGTAGTATTTATTTTCCATAATAATACTGTACAAAACTCTTACAGTTTTCATATACATAACTGAGTTGCTATTTTTTTCCCCCTGTTATCCCACCCTGCATTTTAACACCATGGTTTTTTATGCATGATGGACCTTAACATAATTAATATTGCTTTATTTTACTAAACCATTTGTCTCTTGCTCTCCCCATAAATTCTCCTAGTCTTTTTCAGAACAGAATCAGAACAGAACATACAGCATGTATTAACCATACATTAGTTTTAATGTAGTTAATGTATGGTGTTGTTGAGTGCATTACATTGGTGCTTTAGTGCACAAGCTTATAAACTTAACACTCAAGACTTGATCAGCAGAATGTGGTAAAATGTTCACCAGAACGTTTGGTGCAACAAACTTACCCAATGAATTAACCTTAGCAAGCTGCTGCTCATTACACTATAAAATGCATTTTTACAGTAATAAACATTCTTAGTGCACTCCATACAGTAACCTTTGTTTTCTTCATATATAAAAGTATGATGTGTCATACTCATATGACTTTCCCTACCATTATCATCTATTTGTACATAGCTTCTACAGCTATTCTTATGAATATTTATTTTTCTATCTACTTCAAGATAAACCTTTGCAGAAATAGTTTCATTACACATTTTGTTGTAGGTACAAGGGACAATAAGGAAACTAGATTGATAGCCAGATGTTTTAAACCTAGTAGTTTATGTTGGCCTTTAAATTAGGTACACCTTATTTCCATGAGAGTGCAAGAAATCAGTAAACAGTGACACCTTTAAAAGAAATGACAAAATATTGAAAAATTCAAGCCAGTAACAACAGATATATTGGAATTGGCTGATACCACAGAAAAGTTATTTGAAATTAATTGTATTTTAAAGAGAAATCCATACATTTTTCAGTTAGCACATTGATCTAGGTACCCCTTAACATTTACCAGTCGTACAAAATTGCACAAAATTCTTCCTGAATGAGTAGGACTTCACTCGTTATTCTCAAAAAAATCCAAGATATTCCTTTTATTTATGACGTAAATATCTTAACACACACATGCACATGTACACACTGACATGCACACATGCACAGACATACAGATACACAGAGAGAGAGACGTGCACATCAGTATGAAACTAAATACTATGTATAAAACTTTTCATAGAATGAATACCCTATTTTCAGAAATTATCTGCAAATACAGACTAAAGTAGAGCTTTCACCAGATAGAACAATGATCCCTTTCCCCCACTCATGTGTGAAGAAATTCTTCTTGTTCTTGTTGTTGTTCTTCTTCTTCTTCTTCTTCTTCTTGCTCTTGTTCTTGTTCTTGTTCTTGTTCTTCTTCTTCTTCTTCTTCTTCTTCTTCTTCTTCTTCTTCTTCTTCTTCTTCTTCTTCTTCTTCTTCTTCTTTGCCTAATTACTCTTTCCTTATATAGGACTTATACCCTCTAGGACTTGCAAGCCTGTACCATGGGCCAGACGCCTGTTGGGGAGCAGAGGAAAGAAATTCAATAATGTAAATTGCACTTTGTGTAAATGTAAATACTTAGTAAACTTAAGGTGTTTATTTATAAGTACAAGTAAACTAAATCCTTCTGGTTATTACATAAACGCATAGCTTTCTGACATAAAGCATATTATATTTTTAAAGGCAGTCTTAAAAGATTGGCATTGCTTTCCTCATGGTTTAGATTAGAGCTATGGACCAATGTCATTGCAGATATACTTGCTATATTAGTCCTTTTGTTTCCAGTTCCCTTCCTTAATAATCATTTAGACATATTTATATAATTTAGAGTAAGGTTGAAAAAAATCACGTTCAAATTGGTTTCTAGTATATTTTTATTTTAAAATAACTAATTTTTTGGATTGTTTGGTTGTAGTCACTATAACGAAATCCGTAAACCTTCCTGCTTTTTTAGGGTTTAATGTCCCTTTTGTGTACAGAATGATGAATGAATGGAAGATAATTTAAATGAACCCGGAATACAAACTGCTTAGAGTTACCAAATATTGATCTTTTCAAGATACGGAAAAACTTGAAAGACAGGTATTCGGTCTTAGGCTCTCTTGCAGAACCACTGCCTATTATGCTATGGAGGTATACAGAAGCTTATTACTGCTCCAGAATAACATGTACCCCTTTAGAAATATAGAATGTTCTTATAATCTGCAGGTAAATATTTGGATATAATAATAAAATTACCGAGTAAACATTTTAATTCATCTAATTCTGAAAATTTATGTTTGGCACTTGCATATCTCAACTGATTTAAATGTATTACTTTCATAATGTCAGATCTAAAACGGAAAAGAAACCTATGTGTATACACTGGGTACAGAAAATCAGTGTGCAGAAAATTGAGGTCCAGAAAGACAGTACCAAAATAAGCATTTTGAAGTTAGGAACAAGGGGGCATAGAAGTGTTTACAAACATAATTACAGGATGCACAAACTTTTAATTTACTCAGTTCAGCATTTTTAAGACAGGTTTTAACCTTCTTCAATCATTTGTTGAGACAATATGTACGCTTTTGTCCTGTAACTGGCAAATTAAGATATTTCATCAAGTCAGATTTCAATTATGTTCATGCAGCACTTGTGTTATACTGCATGTGTGACCTCATGCTCTCAAACTCAAAGTGCTTAGTTTGGTACTGCCTTTCTAGTCTGCAATTGTCTGCATATTGTTTTTCTTCATACTGTGTATCGTATTCTGTACGAGTCTATTGACAATAATAATCTACTACTATTACTTTATATAAATGTTGTATACTCTATGCAATTTAAAATACAAGACCAGTGTTTACATGTTCAGAATAATTTTATTAATAATCCAGTATTTATCCTTCTGCAGTTATTTCTTTTCTTTCCTTTCTCTCTTTTCCTTGGATGCTAGGTAGTATGCTAATTATTATTTTACAGAAGAAGCAGTTATCCATTATTTCTTCATAGTTATTGTCTCTTTTATGTTATCATTTGAAGGTAAATGTGGAGTATTTTGTGAGGTTACAATGGGAGTTCAAAAAAACCGCACAAATGTGGTGATGGCTACATCAGAGGCTCAGTGGAATGCAACCATGCAATTCCTGGTGAAAGATTTACAGGAAGATGTTTTATGTCTTACAGTATTCGATCGTGGACATTTTTCTCCCAATGGTAAGTACTCTCCAGGTGACTATTATGAGCGTCAGAATCCTTGGCTATACTGCATAAAATTGCTATAGCTTTTTACCATAGCTGCAGTGACAAATGCTTCTCTTTTAATTATAAACTGTCCTTTTTTTGTATGTTATATTGCCCTTTTTAACTTCATATCAACAGCTCTGACTTGAAAAACTACTCATTGGCTGTAGTTTCTTTAGCATTGATTTTTAATAATTTTTAACATTAAACCCACTCACATTCTCGCATGTGTACTTCCAAACTCTAGGAGGGAAAGAAAGACTCTTAAAGAAAAATTTCTATGTCACAGTCAGGAACTGAAATTGGGACCTCTGTATGAACTGTTCTAACCATTGATGTTCATGGTGCATTTGTAAGAAAGAGGTGTATATTTCTTGTGGCATATAGATAAGAGGAGATTAAAAGCAATATTGATGCACTAAATGCATTTTCTATTTTAGGCTCAGATTATTATTTAGTCTTTCCTGATTAATTTGGTACATAATTTATAAATTTTGGTGAGTTAGAAGCACCTTTTAAATATTTTGATGCATGCTTTATTATAAGTTTTCTTCCATATTTGCTCAGTTAAAAATTAATATTTCCAAAACAACTGTAGAGTGCTGTGTTGGTTGAGCCCACCTCTGTAGCATGATGATAGCGTGTCTGCCTCACATCCAAGAGGTCGCGTGTTTGAATTTCGCTTAGGGTGAGTTATCCGGATAACTTCATGCCTTGAACTTGTTTGTTAACAAAAGTTTCTGTTAGGTACTTGCAGTTGTAGTTTAAATAGCAATTTCTGAAAAAATGCCCCCCTTTTTTTCTTTCTTTTTTTTTCCAAACAAATGACCCATTTTTGAAGAGTGATTTCAGGCTGGGACCTCAACATTTTTTACCCACACTCATGATACTTTTCTTATATTGTGGATGCAGTAATTGAAATAGACCTCATACTAAAGTTGGATATACTTTAAATATGAACAAAAGTGTGAAATAAGTTTAATATGTATTAGTTTAAAAGAGCATCATATTTCAATTGCTATAAGAAATACAGGAGTGGTTTGATAAGTACCCATGTTTCAGAATAGATGTTACTAAGGCAAGTTGGTATTACCATCATGTCCTGCCATTTGTTAGATGATACCAAAACAAGATGGAACTGATTGATAGGCTAGTTTGGTTTTGGTGGGCATTTCAGTTGGTCATTCATTTTTTGCTAAAGTAAGAAAGTGTAGTATTGTTCAGTGAGTTGGTTGTTACCTTTGGATGGGAAACCATGCTAGGAGAAAAATGCAATCTTATATGCTCTTTACGGGGTCTCTTTGACATCATTGACAACAGATATTTATGATTTTAAATGTGGTGAAACATATATTTTTGATGAAGAATGTCTGGTAAGTGTAATTACTGAGGAAATCATTGAAAAAGTTCATGATACGATTCTCATAGATCGTCAAATGAAAGTGTGTAAAGTAGCAGAGGTCATAGGTGTGTTGATGGGAATGCAGTTCATATTTTGCATGATAAGTTAGAGATGAAAAAGCCGTTGGTCCAATGGGTGCTGGGATTGCTGACAATGAACAACAAATGGGTCTAACTTTGAAACAGGAATTTCTCTCCGGGACTAGCAAATATTAAGGTCTAAATACAATTTTTGCATGTAGTAATCTAGGTAACATGGTTTATGTATTTTTAGACTTAAAGTAACATGTTTTATGTATTTATTTTAAGGTGACTTGTCGTTTTGTAAAACCTGGTAAAATATTTAACTATATATTGTAGACCTGGGCAGGCTTGCAGTTACATGATTTTTTCATTCACCCTCGCAAGCAAACTCCAAATGGAGGTTAAAAAGGTCATGGAAAGAATGCTGGTGAAGGGGAGTTTTTGATATTTGAAGACATTTCAGTTGGTGGAGGTCAAAAGGGCTAAGAGAAGAAATATCAGAATTTTCCATTTTAGTGTGGGGTGAGTAAATTTTCGTCAATAAGAATTATACATTTTGTAAACTGCCGGGATCTTTCAGCCAATAAGAAAATAAGTTTGGGGCACAGGAGATTGGTTTGAAATAGGTATATACAAGGGATGTGAGGATCAGTCTTTTCAGTTCTTTGGTCAGTCTTTGTCAGTTTCTCAGTTGCTGTCTAGAGCAGTGCATGATTCTGCATGCCAAAAATGGGAATAGTGTGCAATAGTGCTAATTAATAAGATACTATGACTTCTGAGCATGACCGTATCCGCTCTTGTGAGAATTGTAACAGTTTGTGCTTAGGAGAAAAGATGAAATAAAGTGTATTTGCAAAAGTTTTGTGTGTCTCGTACCTTGTGCCTTGAACACAAATTAAGTCTCATGCAGATATTTAGTTGCTGGAGGCAAGAAGAGAAGAATCGGTGAACCATTTCCAGATAGAGATCTGAGGGGTCCTGCCAGGTACATACAGCACGGAGAAGCTGAGGATAGGCAGCTACTGTTGCAGCTTTCAACTTCAAAGCTGTGGCTGAAGCAATTTAAGCAAAATTCAAAGGACTTTTTCCATTGAGTATAGTCACCATCAATGAGTTCTGGTGAATCTGCTCCAAAGAAGCCGAAGATGATCCCTTTGGCCAGAAAAATTATGGGATACAAAGGGCATCACACTCATTGACTTCTTAGAAAAAGGATTACTAGACAATACTACAGTAAGTTATTGGGCTGCATTATCAAAAAGTTGAAGAAGACACGGCCCCACTTGAAGAAGAAAGTACTGTTTCACCACAGCAACACATCTGCACATTCATCCAGAGTTGTCGCTGCCAAACTTTATGAATTGCGTTATGAATTGCTGCTGCACTTTCCACATTCACCCAACCGACTCCCTATGATTTCCTCTTATTCCCAAACATAAAGAAATGCCTCTCAGTAAAAAAATTTAGACGAAATGAGGTGGTCATCATCAAGGTAGAGGCGTATTTTGCAGAGCTTGACAATTTCTATTTTTTAAGGGGTTAAAAGAATAGTAGGAACTTTGAGTGAAGTATGTATTCCTAAAAGGTGATTATGTTGAGAAATAAATAATTTCTTTTTGAAAAAAATGGTATCTTCATTCCTAATATGTTTATTTATTGAAATGTCCTGATATAATAAAAGTGGATTAGTAGATGAAGTGCTCTGATACGTTAATGAAAGTGGATTAGTAGAAACAACTTGTTTCCAGAGAAAAAAGATCATGAATTTGGGAAATTTAACATTAGGTAGACGAGTCATTAAATGTTCTCTAGAGCAGTGGTATCAAGGTTACATGCAGTACAGGGCACAACTAAAGTACTGGCCTGCACAGAGAATGACGTTACATCAATGCTAGGAGCATTATCGACTGTCATCTGTCTGTATACCTGCAGGTTAGCTGCGTCCACAGGTAAAATCTTTCTTACAGTATGTATATCTTATAAATGTTTTCCTTCAGAATTGCCTAGAGGGATACATAGTACAGATACAGGTTTTATGTACGAAGAGAACAGTGCTTCTTAGTGTGAAATAGAAAACTGTCGTGTGCCAGGGAACTATCTCTGCACTGTACACGGCGCACACACTGCCATTGCCGTTGGCAATTTCCCCTAGAATTAAGCTCACCTTGCATTGCCTGGTGACATTCACAGTGTCTTTGTATGTTGAATTTTTTTAACACAACATATAATTGCATAGTAGGCACTGAGTACCACTGCCAACAAATTTACATAAGAATTCTTTTAGCATTCAGATTCAAAAGATGTACAACAAATATTGTTTATTCACCACTTAGATCATGTTACATGATATGGACTTCGTCAAAAAATCAATTTCTATAAGATTTACAGAACTAATTTTACAATATTACAAATAAAATGTCAAATATTCACTTATTAAATATTTACAGAATAATGATATGTTTACAAGTTACAATGTCAAATATTCACTTACTGAATAAAAGGTATGTTGTAGTAGAAAGGATTTGACTTCTTTGTTAAATTTATTTATATTAGTTATTTCTTTGATATTTGCTGGTAGTGTAAGGTGAGTCCAAGCTGTTCATCCAGCAGTCTGCGACGCAGCCATTGCTCTGGGTGGATTATGCAAAAACCTGCACTGAACTGGTTTCTAACATATGGCCCGCTATGCCCTGCGCATGACAAGTGGCCTGCTGCATGGCATTGCCACTCGGTGCCACAATTGACACCACTGCCCTAAAATACAAATGTATAAAATTTCTTCACATTCTAGCTCCTCCCCAATACTTTCCAGCTAGCTATAAGATTAGACTCATAACCACATCCATGTAAGTGTCAAAATAAGCAAGCATCAGTGGTAGTACACATTTTGAGAGTTGACTCGTGCAAGATATTTTTAGCATTGAGTCAATAATAACCAATTAATAAGAATACAAGAGAAACATGTTTAGAAAATTCTGCCCACTCAGAGCTACTTTGCATGAAAGGATTTTCATAATTTAGTATTTTCTCAGTAATGGTATTAATGATTTTGATTTAATTGTTGATAAGTTTGAGATAATGGCATAACAAGTAAAATTTATATCTCGAATTTTATATCAAAACGTCCTTTTTTAATTTTATATAACTGAGAAACCATAAGAAGTAGGCAAAACCTTACTATAGAAATTATTAAAATATGTTGTTGTTGTTGTTGTTGTTGTTGTTGTTGTTGTTAGCTAATGCTGGATTTCTGACAATGAAGTCATTAATCCTCTTGCTCTCCAATATTTTTCACTGATGATATGAAGAGAGCAATAGCAGTAATAGTAACCACTTTTTAGAGAGCACCATATTTTTATGTTTTGGCGGTCACATCGCTCTCTCACAACCCCCAGAATGTCTGGAGGACCACACCTGTCGTTGGTTTACAGGTCTCACCGACCTGACCGGGAGAGTTATCAAAATAAATTCACCGACCATATCCTCTGATTACCAATCAGAGGACGTATTACATGCTGTGACAGGTCATCATGTTAGGGGTTAAGAGTTTAGAGAGAAATTAGAGAAATGGAGAGGTTGGAAAAATAAAGACTCCCTAGCCCTCAGGAACCCTAATAGCATCGGGGTCGGAAGAGAACAAGAGATGACCAAGGTAAGGTCAGATAGAAAAGTTACAGTGAGGAGCAAAACACCAGTAAGTGGAAGTAATGTTCTGCTCAGCTTGGGTACCTTGTGGTTGCCATTCACATATCCCCTTGACGGAGACCCCTGAGTAAAATATATAATTTATTTCAAAATATTGGGTTTCATAGCTCTGCTCTCTCTTTCTCTCTTTCCATACATCTTATTTTCCCTTCAGCTCCACCACTCTCTTTCTTCACCCCATCCCTTTCCTTCTATCTGTTCAACTTAAATGTTTTGATTATTGGCAATAAGAGCAACCTTCTGTTTGGTGTACCTGTGAACTAGTTGAGATAGATATAGACAGGTTTGCTTTCACTAATTTTTAATGCAAAGAAATTGTAGAAGGAAGAAGAGTAATATATTCTTGTATTTTGGTTTTATATAGGAGTTGGCATATACTGGGTGTTCATTTTTATTTGTTCCTTCAATAGTCGCACATGACGTCACCACTGTCTGGCAAGCCTGTAGTTGCAACAAGTTGAACAAAACAGGTATAACTTGCATAGAGAGTGCCCACGTCGAATGTTTGCAGAGGTCCTTAGCTCGGCTATTAAGACTTATTCTTTTGTTCACAAAGCTTTCCTTAGTTTCTTCAAGTGGTTTATTGAAAGACTTTCTGACAGCAAAATTGAGAAGTAAAGGAAATGTACTACATATTAAGGCAGTGGCTTAATAGTCAATAAAGTTTTAAAAATGTTTAGTTGGTGAAGTCTAGAAAGATTTCAATGAACATGCATTACATAGAAATCTTAATGGATTAGATTTCCTTAGTTAAAACAGAACCGTACATGAAAAAAATATTAAAAACTTCAGCATTGTTTTGAAAGGGGTATTTAATTTAAACATTTGATCTTCTTCCACACTGAGAAATGTTTTGAAAGTAGGGAATGAACTTATTTTTGGTTAGGGATCACGTAGATACAAGGGGCGTCTCAAAAGTAAGTTACACTATATTTTTAAATCTGTGCGGTAGGCGGGAAAAGTCCAAAAGTCCCAATGAACATAGGTATGGGTGTAGCAGCAGCACTGTAAAATTCCTAAGCACCTATGTTTACTGCTTAGACATTAAAATGGAATTAACAATGGAGACTTCACTCGCTCCTACCGCAGATTGCAAAATTCAGGCTGTAATCTGTTTTTTGACAGAAAAAAATAAATGTGTGACTGAAATTCATCGAGTTGTGCAGTGTTTTTGGTAAAGATGTTATGTCAAGACCAATGGTTTCCTGTTGGCGTCAATCATTCATTGAAGGGAGAACAACATTACACGAATATTGTTGATGAAGTTCAAGGAGTCATGGACACTGATCAGCACCTTACATTCGATGCAGTTTTATTGTAACTTCCTCCTTATATTGAAATAAGCCGTGCATCACTTCACAGGATTATTTTTGAGGATCTGTGTCTTATCAAAAGTGTGTGCAAGATGGGTTCCTCGCGTGCTTTCAGAACAAACACAAGGAGCAGAGAGTTGACGCTGCATTTCAATTTTTGCAGTTTTTTGAGGATGAGGGAGATGGTTTTCGGCTATTTACCTAATTCATCTGATATTACACCAAGCGACTACCATCTTTTACCAGAGCTGCAGCAACATCTTGGGGGAATGCTCTTCGTAAATGACAAGGAACTAAAACAAGAAGTGGTAAGATGGCTAGCCAGTTTTGCGGGAGAGTGGTTTGACAGTGGGTTAAAAAAAACTTACCACGACACCAAAAATGTATTGAGGTTCAAGGAAATTTTGTGGAGAAATAGGTACTGAATATAGCTTTCAAAATATACCCTCTTTAAAATATTTAAACATTTTGTTATTTTTTACAAAAATAGTGTAACTTACTTTTGAGACACCCCTCGTACAAAATTACAAAATAAATACTAGATACCAATGTGTTTTACACAGCCATTGCAGTACAAATCTACTGCTTTTAAGAAGATACCTCAATGCTGTTTGGCAGGTTCCAAGTAATAACTTGAATTCTTTGCTGAGTTGGCGCAAAGATGTTTGAGTATGACTAACAATTACATCTCTTAATTCTTCGAGGGTGTCATATTTCAATTTACTTTGCTGTGACATTTGCTGTTCATGTGCTACATATCCACTCAAAAGCAAACTACACACCTATCGGGAGATAAAAAACAACTGAATAGGTATCTGAATAAAATGCACAGTAAAGCACCTAGCAATACTGAATATTTGTGCCATAACTTTATACACCTATGTCATTTCTGTACATCATGTCATAATAAAGTAGCGTAGAATAATTGTGGTTACCATTTAACATTTATTGTAAGAAATCTGTTGAGGTATCTCTTGGAATGCCAGATACCTGTTTAGAAAATCCTTAATGTAGCAGTTCACATCATACTGCTATCCCCCTTCATTCAGTACTCAGGTTTGAAAATAACATTTCAGCACAGTGCTGTATTGTCAGGTGCATATTTCCCTCTACCACTGATGATATGCTGCATCATATTGAAAGCTCTGAGGACTTGTTTCCATATCATGTGGATGGCATTGAAAGACGCTTTCATAGCAGAATCATATAAATGCCACAAACAGTCACTAGGTGGCAACTCAAGTGAAAAATACTCAAAACGGTGCACCTGACACTAACCATCCATTCAACTGCCAATGCTGAAAGAAATACCACAACTACACATTGTTAGATGGTGCAAAGTGGAAGTACATTTCTAGATAACTGTAGACTTGCTTCAAAGAGTGATGTCATGGATTGGAACGTGAGGTTACAAATAAAAATGGATGCTGTGTACAAGGTTGTCTCATAAGTTCATTTGTTTTGCTCGCAAGTTCCATCTATAGTGCCTGAAAACCCTGAATCCTCTGAACACTGAGGTGATATTTTCTGCATGAACCCTCTGAAATATCTGAATGTTAAGTTATAGACGCAGCGGAAAAAGCCCCCTTAAAGTTATAAATTGTTATTGCAGTCGGCAATAATGCATGTGTTCAATTGTCTTCTACAAAAGTCTGGATTGGCGTCGCGTGGGACACGAGAAGTCCGGGTATAAAATTACGATTTAGCGGCATATAGCATCATATTACACAAATATTGTTGTGTAAAAGTGAGTAGAAATAACGCTACAGAAAAGGGACATATAATTTGTTACACGGGTCATAAATTAAAGAAGATAGATAATCTACAAAGGTACGTGGTGCATGATCGCGATGTGTGAACCCCATAATGCATGATATAAAAGACGCCAATCCATTGTATTCAATAGTATGATATCTTTGAGTGAGAATGAAATAATAAACGAGTTTTACAAAGTGAATCTGAACTTTGATTACTCTTACTAGATGTTGACCCGTACTACGCCCTGGATACAAGTATTAGTGAAAAAGAGTCATTCACGCTCTTCGCTGTGCTAGCCTGGCAAAGGAAAATCGTCACGCCCCACACCAAATAGCAGATGGTCCCCCCAGATCCCGGTGAGCGATCAGCAAATAACACCGTTACAACACCCAAGCTCCCTACCCACCCCTACAACTCAGTGGTCAACAACCAGACTCGCTATTAGATACATCAGTGTATGTATATGACTGATGTTGGATGGAACATCATGAACTTGTGTTTACAAACCATGGAAAGCAAACAGGAACATTTTCGACATCTTATGTTGTTTTACTATTGTAAGGGCAAAACCTCCTTACTATGCCAGCAGAAAATTTGCGCTGTCTACAGGGAAGATGTAGTAACAAATGGAGCATGTCAGAAGTGGTTTAGTCAATTCAGAGCTGGGGATTTCTGCCTGAAACAGAAAATTTGGCAACTACTCTGTCATAGCTGTGCTGTGGGTGAGGTGTGTTCCCAGGCATTCTTAGTGATTAAAACAATGAGAAATGAACAAACTTATGAGACAACTTTATACAATATACTGGTTGGAAGGGAAGTCATTACATTAATTTAAGCCAGTGGTAGATCTCTGTATTTGGAACACATTTTGTATCTTATGTTTTTGTCTCTCACCATTTCCTACGGAGATATTTAAGTTTTGTCGAAAACAACCTGCCAACACTGCAAATTGTATGGGTGGCACTTTCCCTGTTGTTGTTAGCTAATGCTGGATTTCTGACAATGAAGTCATTAATCCTCTTGCTCTCCAATATTTTTCACTGATGGATGGGGCACTAGAAGTGACCTGGCATATTTGAAGGTGGTCTCGATCCATTGTGTGAGACCACCCGCATTCCATTGTAGAAGTCTGATGTTAGATCTTCTATTAATATAATGTTTTGGTTCTCAAGAAGTAGTCCCCGCCCGGAGATCTGAATGGCAGATTATTTTAACTCCAGAACATTTTACCCCTTGAGTCATATTTCATAAATATTGAAGAGACTTAGCAGTAAATGTAACCGCTTTTTAGAGAGCCCCATATTTTTATGTTTTGGCGGTCACATCGCTCTCTCACAACCCCCAGAATG
The DNA here is from genome assembly GCA_030765045.1 of Tenodera sinensis. Taxonomy (NCBI): domain Eukaryota; kingdom Metazoa; phylum Arthropoda; class Insecta; order Mantodea; family Mantidae; genus Tenodera; species Tenodera sinensis. The sequence goes on along the minus strand of CM060962.1, from coordinate 286,656,709 downwards.
TCTGGAGGACCACACCTGTTGTTGGTTTACGGGTCTCACTGACCTGACCAGGAGAGTTATCAAAATAAATTCACCGACCATATCCTCTGATTACCAATCAGAGGACGTATTACATGCCATGACAGGTCAGCATGTTAAGGGTTAAGGTTTTATAGAGAAATTAGAGAAATGGAGAGGTTGGAAAAATAAAGACTCCCTAGCCCTCAGGAACCCTAATGGCATCGGGGTCCGAAGAGAACAAGAGATGACCAAGGTAAGGTCAGATAGAAAAGTTACAGTGAGGAGCAAAACACCAGTAAGTGGAAGTAATGTTCTGCTCAGCTTGGGTACCTTGTGGTTGCCATTCACATATCCCCTAGACGGAGACCCCTAGCTCAGCACATAAACAAACAGCGTAACTGTCCATCTTGAAAACAAACTCATACCCTGCCTTGTCATTCCGTGATTACCGCACGAGTGTAGGCCAATCAGAAGCCTTAGCTCCCAAAACATTAGAACAAAAGCGAAAGTGCCCAACCTGTTTATATTCACAAACTAGGTCAATTCCCTGACCAACCTCAATGCAACGTTCTCAACATACTTCACGTTTGAGAGAGCTGCTCATAATTTTCCTTCATGTCTTTTAAGTGACTATTTTGAAACCCTGTGCAATGTCCCATAATTACTACCAAAGCTATGTCAGAAATAAGTCACTCTACACTTCTTACAAGTAACAAACTGTTATCTTCATACATTCTTACACATCCAATTTGGAACAAAAGCCATTTATTTTTTTGAAATCGGCTGATCAAAGAACAAAATGCCATTCAACTTTTTGTTTGTTACGCCTCTATGAAGCACATATTAGAAGGAATGTAATGACTTCCCTTCCACCTAATATATGCATATACTAACTGACCAGTCAACTAATATGTGAGAAACATTGTGCGCATGAAACTTTATAATTCAAATAAATTTTGTCAACAAATATTAATAAATATTTAGTGACTAAACTTCACTTTCTTTGTTAATTGTGAATTGTCCAATTCTAGACATTTCTACTGAGGATGTGATTAGTTGACTTGTGAAACTGGTCTAGAATTACACAATCCAAAGATAAGTAAAGTTTAGTCACTAAATATTTATATAATAGAATAGAGTTTATTGACTGTTGGGCTGTTATGTTATACAACATTGCAATTGGTCTTATCAGGTATATAAAATTTGTCATGTTACAATAGTGCAATACATTTATATCACAGTATTAGGAACTTAATATATACACATTATTGCAATTTAGTTAGTATGAGCTGATGAGGTATTTAACATAGAATTAAATTGATTTAGGTATCTGCTCATCTTCGCAAAAATTGCTGCATTCGTAGAATTCTTCTGCTGAGTAAACCACTTTGTTTTTTAACCATTTATCTAGAGTTGTTTTGAATTTATGAATAAGTAGTGAGGTAGTATAATCTGGAAGTTTATTACACATGTGTAATCCTGGATATCTGTGACTATTATGTATTTTTGATAATCTTGAAAAAGGTAAATCTAAGTCTGAATTATTATTTGTTGATTTATATTCCCTCACTGTCAATAACTTCACTTTTTTCATTATATTAATTAAATGTTGTTTTTGCACCTCACATGTAACCAAGACTGTACTCCTTAATTTGAAACATTTCTGGCAGATATTTTGTCATGATACACATAAAGTGGATAAAAGAACTACCTATTTATAGTGTAGTCAACGTGGTTTACTTTGAATTCATAACATAAGAGAAGCCCATGTGATTGTTACACACAAGATTTCTGAAATCCTCCTGCGCAGGATGAAAATTTAATTCCATTATAAAATTTGTACATTATCATTCTTAAATTTGTTTTGTTTTACAGAGTTTCTGGGCCGAACAGAAGTACGCATTGCAGACATCTTAAGGGCAACACAGAACTGTAATGGACCTATAATTAAAAGATTAAAACTTCATCTTGTAAAAACTGGAGAGATAGTTCTGAAGCTGGATCTCCGATTATTCAACAAAGATACCTGATACAGGTATGCAGCATTGAATTACTTTTCTGTTAATATCCAAATAAGTTATTAGATATTCTTTGGGAAGCAAAAGCCTTTTATTGGGCTTTCTTGTTGCACTGCAATTTGTGTTCAACCTCACTCCACTAACAATTTTGGTTAATATTGCATATTTGCTGATATCCCATTTTCTTCAGAAATACTTATATTAGCGAATGTTGGGTATCTGCATAAATAACCTGAGTATATTCTTGTTGTTTTAAGAACATGATATTCCCTCAAACTACTAGAACTACCTAAAGGATCTTTTTTTGAGCCTGGATAGATACTAGACACACTGCGTTCCCACCATATCCTTTGTTTCATGAAAGTTGTGCACCTTGCATCAATTAAGTGGATATTACAGACACACACATATACAAATACCATATTACAAGTGCCAATTTTTGTCCCTAAAAGCATATTCTTAGTACTAGTGCAATAAATTAGTGCAATATAGTCTTAAATGTGCACCAAAAGTGATGTGAAGTGTTTTAGCAAATACACTATATTAATCACAATTTTCAATCTCTGACAAAAGAATTGCACCATATTTTTGTCATATGACATATGCATAGCATATTGTTATTACTAGATCCTTGCTTTTTACCCTTAAAACTTATTTTAGGCACCTAAACTTATAAAAGATACACTTTTAGATACATAAAAATACAGTTTCCACAAGCTTACCATTTGATTTTGTGTAACTAAAATATGAAGAATCCGAGTCATGCTTGAACCATGAAAGTGGACAGGAGGAATCCAGCAGAGTATGAGGTAAACTGCAGCATTCTTTGAGAGGTAGAATCGGAACTGAAAAATTCAATGCCACAGCTAGGACCTGAACCACAGACCCTCCGCTTACCAGGCAGGTGCTCTAACCAATTTGTATTTCTCCCAGTAAACCACAAAGGTAGTCTCACATCAAAGACAATTACCCCAATGGTGACTTACTATTGTAAGTACTTTATCTCCCAGGATTAAATAACTTTAGATGGCAGAGGGTCTGTGGTTCAGGTCGCAGCTGTGGCATTGAATTTTTCAGTTCCGATTCTACCTCTGAAACAGTGCCCACACACGGCTTGTGTGTTTAAAAAACACCAACAGTAAGTTTGTTGGCATAAACAAATAACAATTACAGCATTCTATTTGCTATACTTTTCCTTCAGTGCTGCACAGACCCATATGTTTGTGGTGAATCTTCAGTATAGGTGAAGGTGTTAGCAATAGAAAATGTGTTTGCAGGTTCTATGTTAGTATGATTGCTCTGTACAATTTGAAGAGTTAGAATGCATGTGCTGTGTGTACATTAAATTATTTAGATCATTAAAATGCTGGCTGAAAAATTTACTCTACATATTTATAAACTATACTTATGTCAAAATAGATTTATGCGAACAGTGTGTAGGCAATTTATCAACAAATTCCCTGGAATTCGTCCTTCAAATAAAGGTATAGTTAGAAATCTTATCAATAGATATTTTAAACAAACAGGTTTGCTGAACTCTAAAACTCATAAGCTATAATGTAGGGTTCTATCAGAAGAAAAGTTGGATGATATTGGTGCATCACTTGAATGTTCTCCTATTAAATGTTTACACCGTGTAGCGCAAAAAGTAGGCATTTCAAAAACTTCAGTTCATAAAGCTACTAAACTTTTAAAGTTGAAACCTTATCCAGTTACTATAGTCCAAGAATTATGGCCATTGGACAGCAAAAGTAAGTGAATTTCTGCAGTTGGATTTTATAAACATCCATGATATTCTGTTGATCCACATTTAGTCATTTTCTTTGATGAAACATGGTTTATTTACATTGATTCTAGAATTATTGACGGTAAGATTTATACTCTTATAAAGAAATCAGTGAGATAGGTAATAATAGCAAGTAATAATTTAAGAAAAACCAACTAAACCCCTAGCTGCTGTGTCCCCCACCTCTGCCCACTACAGGCATCATTGGTGGGGTGCAGTACTGGAGTGTGAGACGTGGTCAGTGCCCCAAGCCCTCCTGGCCAGTTATGCAGCCTTTGCGACCTGGTGCTGCTACTTCTCCATCAAGTAGCTCCTAAATTGGTCCCTTCGGGACCTAACAAGACTGAGTGCACCAAGTACCAGACCTCCCAGCAGGGGAAAAATCCCCATGCTGGTACCGGGGATTGCTACGGAGGCAGTCGAGTAATAATTTGCTTATGTTACAATCAATGCATAATGTGATAAGTAATGTAATGAGTTCCAGTCATTAGCTAGACAATGTAAAATTTTATCATGAGGCCATTAGTGATGCAATTCATGTTTAGGTAAAGACAATTAGTAAGACTTGTGTAGCTAGGTAATTAAGGTTACAATGAAATACAGTCAACCAGAATACCATTAGCTCAAGGTGTACCTTGAAATCAGATGTCCATATGTGGGGAGGTGCAGCTGCTAAGCTCATAGATATAATTCTGAAAATTATAAAGGAAGTGAAAATTCTGAATTTTAGCATGGCAGATAATAACAGTAGCATTTTAGGTGTGAATTAGCAGCTTTAAGATTTGGTAACATTATGTAGGGATGTTGATGGGGAGTGATACTTCAATAGGCAGGACTAGTTGATCAAAGATTGTGTATTTCCAAAATTTGCTTCTTTCCTGTCAAGTGTTATAGTCTTACAGAAGTGCTTACTGTGATCAGCAGCCACAGTGCATTGCCACACTCGCATTGAAGATTTAGCAGTCACAGCTTAGCATTTTTGCAACTCATGGAAACACATACTTCATATTATTATTATTATTATTATTATTATTATTATTATTATTATTATTATTATTATTATTATTATTATTATTATTATTATTATTATTATTATTATTATTATTATTATTATTATTATTATTATTATTATTATTATTATTATTATTATTGTTGTTGTTGTTGTTGTTGTTGTTGTTGTTGTTGTTGTTGTTGTTGTTGTTGTTGGTTGTGGTTGTTGTTGTCGTCGTCGTCGTTGACATCATCACTATTACTACTATTACTATTATTATAAAATTATAGATTTGGATTCAAAATTATCGTACATCATAAAGCAAATGCTACAACACTAAATGTATCAGTATAACACTGATGAAAATGTAATAGTATTGATGTTTATGGTATCCACTTACAAGATTGATGACCTCAATCAGTATTAAAAATTTAGTACTTCTGTTTCTCGCACTATTCATCTGAAAGTTCATCATCTTTCTCAACTGTTGCAGCATTGCACAAATTTGTTGTTGAGATAAACTTCAACATCTCGGTGGCTTGGAGATTTCGGTCCCACCACATTCCTTCATAAGCTGAGACGACCGAATAAGTCCATTTACTGTATCTAGTGCCAATCTGTTTCTAATTTTGGTTTTTATTAAACCTAGTTTGGAAAAGACTCTTTCACAAGAAGTGTTTCTGTGAGGTCATGAAATCACTGATAATGCAACCTCCACCAGTTCTTTAAAATAAGTATTTCCACCAAGGTGACATGTGTTTAACAGCACTCCAGAAACAGTCAGATTCAGGCATGTTCTTTATTTCACATGGAATATCACGTATTCCGAGTTTTCTCCATTGATCATCAATTTTCTGAACACTGCCTTCTTCATTGAGATTACTAGATCTGGCAACATTGCAATAAGAGGATAAAGGGTAGAAGGATTAGTAGGATATGAAATGGTTGCCTTAGAGGGGTGGAGACAGACCATGAGGGCAAAAGTTGTATCGCTATTTGTAATTAATTTCATTTCGCTGGAGTGACAAACCAGTGAAAATGATATTTTGCCGATATCGAAATTATCGTATACCCCCATAATTATCGTACGGATTGACAAACATTCAAATTATCATATGCCCCCTTAATTATCGTACGGGTTGGCAACCCTGATTACTATTAGTATTATTGTTGTGGTTGTTGTGGTTATTACTACAGAAATAGTTATTCTTAAACTGTAAAGTATTCATCCTACAGTAATTAATAGATATGATTCAGTAGTTACAATGTCGAGCGATAAGATTCAGTAAAAGTTTAAATCTTTATGGCAAGTCTGCAACTCACTTCAAATAGATATTATTAGCCTCCATTTACTTTATCATCAACTTAACTTGAAGTGAGACGTGAGGTCAATATTATTGATTGTTCTAACCCTTACACACCAGGTGCAGGCAAACTTTGAAAAGTAAAATCAGAACTGAAAAATTCAATGCCATAGCTGGGATTTGAACCATGGATCTTCCCCTCTGTGCATGGCTGCTCTTAATCACTGAACTACAATGGCAACATGCCGGTACAGCATTAAATTCAACTGATTTGCATTTTTCCAATACACCACAAGGGAATTTCAAATTCAAGACCACATACACCAATGGCAATTGTAAGCACCTAAGTCCTGAGCTTTAAGGTTTTTATTATAGTTTCCATATATAAGGCCAATCAGTGATAATTGCACTAACAGAAACTGTTGCCCACTTTCTCACCTGAAGCATGACTTGCACTCTGTATATTTTCACTTTCTTCTTCTTCTTCTTCTTCTTCTTCTTCTTCTTCTTCTTCTTCTTCTTCTTCTTCTTCTTCTTCTTCTTCTTCTTCTTCTTCTTCTTCTTCTTCCTCTTCCTCTTCTTCTTCTTCCTCTTCCTCTTCCTCTTCCTCCTCTTCCACTTCCTCCTCTTCCTCTTCTTCTTCTTCTTCTGATTACTGTCCCCTTATGTAGGACTACACCCCTAGGACGTACAAGTCAGTGCCTAGGGTCAGACGCCTGTCGGGGAGCACAGGAACCTATGGACCAGACAGAGTGAAGACCTGGAAGCGGGTGGTCAGCCAAGCACCAGGTATGAGAGTGAGGAAGAGGATGATATGAAATGCAGGTAAAATGGATGATTGGAAAGGTGATAGTGGAACAATTGGTGGAATGAGTGGCAGGGGAAACCGGAGCACCCTGAGAAAACCCACCCTGACGCCACTTCGTCCACCTCGAGTACCACATGCGGGTCCCTGGGATCGAACCCAGGCCACCTAAGTGGTAGGTGAGTGCGCTAACCTCTCAGCCATGGCACCGCCATTTTCACTTTCTAAAACGTTTAAAAAAAATTCAATTAATTAGCCAGCATTAACAAATACAGTAAGTTTATAAAAGTATTATTACTGTATTTTAAATTTTGAAATAATGGTTGTCAATACATGACATGAGCTTAGAAATTTGAAAAAGACTTTTCAAAACTTTTTGAATTGATCACAGTAGAAATGTGTCATAAACTATAGCTATATCACTGTCGTCTAAATGCTTTAGAGATGATGCGGAGCCACTCCCTAAAAATGTTGTTTCCAAGATAGCATATATTGTTCAGAAGAGCAATGTAAAGGCAGTGTTTGAAATATATTTGGAGAAAGTAACAATGAAAACATGGAAAAATCTTGCAAACATGTGCATATCATAAGCTAATAAAGAGAATGGCATGTGAGTTAGGAAATAATGAGAAATCCTCTCTTGCTCTCTTGGAAGGAATTTCTGCTATACTGCAATTTGTAGCATCCACTACCAGTTTCTAAACATTCTAAGTGCTCTTCACACACCTGTATTTTTGGTGCTGCATTTTAAGTTAGCATAATACTGTTAGTTACTTACTGGACCTGAGAGAAATGCATGCAGTGGAATTAAATTCCTCAGTGATTTTCTCCCTGGCTGCATATCTCTAAATTCTTTGGTTGTTTTTTTTTTTTTTTTTTTCACTTGATAATTCCTCAATATTCCTTGATACAGTTCTGTAATTAACATCAATTTGAAAGGTGAAACAGTTCCTTTGCACAGACATTTCAGTTGACTTTGTGATTCTAACCTGATACAATGAGTAAAATCACATTCTCTGGTTCTTCATGAATGTACCTAGTTGTCGCTACTAGAACAGATGGTGCTGCAATGTAAAGATGAAAGTGTATTGGAGTACCTTCGAAGCCATGTAGTTCAGTCACCATCTTCTTGAAAGCTCTTGTTTGCAGTTTTCTGTGACAATGTTAAGATGGATAATAATTTCCTGTACAAACTTCTCAGTTTTAACATTATGTTAAACTTTTAGCAGCTTGTTAACATATAAACTGTTGTATTAATATATAGGAAGCCAAAAAAGAGAGAGAAAAATGGTAATCAGTGCCGTGTGACATCTAAGAGAAAGTGATTAAATGAAGTGTGTTCAGGGTTGGAAAGAGGGAGGGAAACAAAAGTATAAGGATAAAGCCAAGTAGGTATTGTAAGTAAAAGTGAAGCGAGGAAAAGAATGTGGAAGTGAAATAGATAAGAAGAAAGTGAACCCATGAGGTGTGAAATTATTAGTAAACGATCATAAAACACAAGAAAAGGGGGGGGGGGGATATTATATTTTAGATTGGAATGGGTTATTTAAAATAATAATGAGCTTAGGTAAAGGAAAGTGTAAGAGAATTTGGTGAAAATAAGTGAATTAAAAGACAAAAGAAAGGTTTGAGTAAGACTAATAAAATGTAGCTGAATAATAAATAGCACACATCAAATGTACAGAACCTCAGAGGGCTGTCCAATGACAGAAGAGCCAGGGAGCTTAAGTTCATTTGCAGCCCAAGATATATATATGCTCTAGTATTCAATAAATTCAATTCAATAAAAATAAAATTTTTTACATTGCTTGGTAAAAGTGGTCCTAAATGTGAAATATGTGAGACAAGTTAATGTCAAATCCTGCATAGATAAAACATACACAGGAGGGAGGTCCCAAAGCAATAATTGTTGTGCAGGATACTGTGTGTGGAATTAAACAAGGGGCACCTAACAAACCTCCAGTTGCTGAATACAGGCTTGGAATAACTGTATTTCTTACGTAACTGTAATACATCCCAAATATCTGAGAATTCAATTAAGAACATATGATAATATATTTTCTTATGAACTTATGTTGAATGAAATATATTTATATGGATTAATAATTTGTTTTTCTTTCCAGTAGTATAAATGAGAGCTCACTTCCTTTAAATTAAGGTAACATGAAAACAAAGATGTGAAACAAATTTGTAAAACTACACTCTGTGATACTAATCATTACTTTAAGAAGTTTTCCCTCCTGTTGCAGCTCTGTTCATCCCAGTTATTCACAAATGAAGGACCTGAAACACAGTGGTGCACAACAGTAATATTCTGAAACACATCACAAATTCATAAGGTGCTACAAAGGGAGAAGAAATAGTTTAAATTGGTTTTTAAAGACTTCTGCAAATTAATTGGCTGTAACAGCATACTGAGATATTTTAATTGTCACAGCAATTACATTGTACAAAGCAAAATATTTCAGAAGCTTTACTGTATATGATCAGTATTTTCATAATTGTTATTTTTAACAATTAATTTTGGAAGAATCCAAAGATTTTTTTTAAGGTACAAAATTGCATTTAACATAACAGCCTTGTTCATTAGTCTAAGCCTGTTAGGTACTGTGATCAGTTACTTGAAATTCAATTAGCATTATTTTTGTTTAATTTTTCATATTTTGTATTTTATCATTTAGTTATGGTTTAGGAGCAAGTTGATCTGGTGTTATAATTAATACCTTTTTAATGTTTTAAATATATCTGATGTTATGTTTAGATGATTTAATGCAGCCTCTCTGTTTTTTTTAACAATACATAACAGTATTCCTTAAAATTGTGTCTTCCTACTGGCAAGGCATTTTATAGATATAAAATGTTGTGTGCTATACATGTAGTGTACCTAGACATTTCTTCCAGTAAAGTGTTCCACAGTTGTTACAAATCTGTGTCCAATTAATTTGTTCTTAGTAATATTTTATTTGCTATATTTACTCAAATCTAAGTGCATCAAACCTAGTATATGCTTGCACTGAGTAAATTTGCTTAAGTGGGCTATAATACTAAGTGTGTAATAATGTTGGAGTCATAATACAGAATCATACATTTTTTATTGCACATATTATAAATAGTGTGTAGATTTTGCATCAAACTGTACCCAAAGATCTGGTAGCATTTCCATCCCCGGTGCAAAGTAAAATTCTAGTTATCTGCGATGGAAGCTGATGTGTTTGCAGTCAGTGATATTGAATCATAATAAACTGTATGTAGTATCTTGGCGCTTCTTTTAAAAATCACCATTGCTGTAACTATTTGCACCTTTAATAAATATGAGAATTACAAACAAAAATCAAACCGAAAACCTGTTGTGAAAAACAAAGAAAATGTGAAAATATAGGTTACAGAAAAAATGAATGCGTATCTATTAAAATGATCGTATATTGTTTTCAAGATAGAAGATACTCGCATAATTTGAAATGTGTATATTTTAGAGAGAGAGAGAGAATTTTCTGTTTCAAAATGTTATCTCTCATGGAGCATCTGTAAAGCCTCTAAAGGAATTCTTTTATTCCTGCATGGGTTCATTACATCTGGCTCACAATGAGTGAACAATTGTATTTTGTTTTTCATATTATGCATGCAACTGATTACTGAATACTAGGAAGACTGGCTAGGAGATGGATTGACAGCATTTATAACTCATCCAAGGAATAAAAGGGGAAATGAATAGGACATTATCCTACACACAAAGAAGAAGAAGAAGAAGAAGAAGAAGAAGCATGCAACTAGGTATATATTGCTTCATTTGAGGTTATTTCTAGTCAAAAATTTAGCTTGACTTACACAACATGAATAGAGGATTCAAATGCTATATGAAAATTACAATTTACAAGGGTCAACACAAAAGTTTTGAGATGAGAGAAAATGAAAGTTGATCCACTTGGATGCAGGATGGGGTAGCCTGATCCTTTGTGAGTAAACTGGTATCAGGTAGTGACTCTACTATTTCAGGAATTCCAGCAGTGCAAGGATGAACAACCTCTGTAGACTCCAGAAGTAGAATGGTAATGTTGGCCGTGTGTGTGGACGTGTTGTCGTTACAGAGAAGGATCCCTCGCAATCCTGTGCCTGGCTGCCATTCTTAAAGCTTAGTGCAAATTATGGTATACCAATTATCAGTAACCGTGCTTTGCTCCTCCAAAGAAATGGTTACCACAACACCACACTTTAGGAAAAATGAGGCCACCATTTTCTTGTGGACTCTTGGTGACACTTCACTTTTATCGATGGATTGTCATCAGAAAAGATGCACACTGCTGATTGCCACTTGGTCTCTGGATCAAACTAATAAATCCGGGTTTCATCATCTGTGGCGATGTCAGAAACCCATCTGGAGTCCCCTCCTTCAGATCTTGTCAGCATTTTGTCGCACCATTCAACATGGGCGTGTTTTTGTTCTTCCATCAAATTGTAAGGCTCCCATCAGGATGTGACCCTCCTCATATGAAAGAATTCATGAATGATTTTCAAAACTGCTGGTGATCCAATCTGCAATGCTGCCTCAATTTCTTTAAATGTTATGCAACTATTTTCGTGAGGCATTTTTCTCAGTTCTGTTATGTTTTCCTGTCACTGCTGATGCTGGACACGTGCTTCTCTCCTCATCTTTCAGAGATGAGGAGACCACCTTTTAAATTCCTGAAACCACCAAAAAAACTGTTGGCATGGGAAGGAGCAATGTCCCCAAAAGCCTGTGACAAATGTTCAAGACTTTGGCCCTGGTTTAACCCACTTTTAAGATCATAGAAAACCATTGAGCAAAAATGCTCTCTTCCAAGCTCCATTGCAGAGACTGACAACATGTGTGCCATAGGTTGTACATCCTTGTGCTGCTGGAATTCCTGATGTAAGAGAGTCACTATCTGATACCAGTTTACTAACAAAGGATGAGGTTATCCCATCCTGCATCCAATTTGAGTGGCTCAACTTTTATTTTCTCGTATCTCAAAACTTTCATAGTGACCCTCGTATAGGCATCACATGAGTCTGTAATAATTAGAGGAAGTTGTGTAACACATCAGATTTTTTGAAGAGTTCTTGTTGTAATCTTTATAAACTATTTTATGTTGTTCAATATTTAAGTTACAGCTATTACGTGATGCAACAAATCTTAAAATTATTAACAGTATCTTCCATTAGCTTCTTTTTCTGAAGCATGCCCTTAAGCGAAGTGCTCAAGTTAAAAATTTTAATCCAAGCCTTTCCAAGTAAATAAATTTCAAGTTATTTCATCATCAGGATAGTGGTTGAAGGGTACATTTTTGTAGGTGATAAAGAAACATAAAAATGTTGGCAGTGAAGTGTTTGACATATTTATTTTTGTTTAAAAAGACGTACATGAAAGAGGGATGCATTACCAAGTTTTTAGCTCAGCTTAACGTAAAGAATCCACAATTATGTATAATCTGACAAGTGTCTTCTCTGGGTCTGAACACCTGAAAACAGATATAACCTGATTGATGCTCCACTATGTACAATACTTCTTTTTAATTATATAGATGAAACACCTTTTATGTAATTATTTTGAGGGAGCTGAGTCTCATGAGGATAGTCTTTTGTATGAAATCAAACATTAGTCTTCACTGCATCTAAAGTTGAAAAGTTTAATAACTTTCTTTTAAGCTGTTGGCACCATATTTAAATATTCCATGGCTACCTCAAAAATCTGATTTAAATCCTTGTACAGCTGCATGATGCATTTTAAAATTTCATATAAAATTGACCAGCATCAGTTTTTTGCAAAATTTTGTATGCATGATACTGAATGTATTGAGTTGCCAATTTTTATAGCCTAACTAGATGAACCGGTGAACTGCGTACCACCTAAAATTGATTTGATTGTAACTCTTCATACGTGATTATCAATCCTGATCAACTTTCCAACTCCAGTTTATTGAGATCAATAATATTAGATGCATTGCATATGGTTTGAGTGTTGTTTGGTTATTAAATGAATCTCATCATATATTTCAGCTCATCCTCTCCTTGGCATTGTAATGAACACTGTAAAAAAACACAGAATTTGAGAGGTGGAACTGGAACTTAAAAATTCAATGCCACAGCTGGGACTTGAACCACAGACCTTCCGCTTACCAGGCGGCTGCTCTAACCATTGAGCTACTGTGACAATCTGCCAGAATGGCATTGAATTCTCAAACCAGCTGTGCCATTGAATCTTTAAGTTCCAGTTCTACCTCTCAAACATTGCCCACAGACGGCTTGTGTGTTTAATAACACCAACAGTAAGTTTGTTGACATAAATAAATAATAATTACCATCTGAAGGTTATTTAATCCTGGAAAATAAAATACAATAGTAAGTCACCATTGGGGTAATTGTCTCTGATGTGAGACTGCCTTTGCGGTTTACCAGGAGAAATACGAACTGGTTTGAGAGTGTTGTAATATTCAATTCAAACCAAAATGGTAAGTTGATTAATAACACTAAACAACACTTACTTATTTACCGGAACATGTTTTGGAGCCTGACTTTCCTCCATTTTTAACCGGACATCGACTGGTTCTCCTTGGTGTGGATGGTGATGTTTCCTCTGAGGTCTCCTCTGGTGCTGGTTCAAGGAACTTGCTGAAGATATCCTTCTCGGGGATGTCAAAATTGAATACTCTGTTTCTATTTTTGAAAATGAAAATTTGTTCCCACGTGGACAGCTCTTGTTTTCCCTGTTATGTGTTTGAGGAGCTTTGCTTTTGGCTTTACGTTGTGGTTTTTTGTCCAAAAGTAAGTGGCAACTGCTGATTGTTCCAACTGTTTGTCTTTTACTTTTCTAAAGTGTTCCTTGGATGTTGTTTCTAGATTTCTTTTGATTTTTCCTATATACACCTCACTATAGTCACTGCTTTCAATTTTGTATATGCCAGAATTTTTATTGGGTGGGATGGCATCTTTGATGTTTGAGTTCAGTAGATTTTTTATGGACTAGTGGTTCACTGGTGCTAGCTGAATGTTCTGTTCTTTGAAAACTTTTTTGAAGTTTTCAAAGGCCCAAGGATGGAATGCAGCCTCCGAAACATGTTCCGGTAAATCATAAGTAAGTGTTGTTTAGTGTTATTAATCGGCTTACCTTTATGGTTTAAATTAAATAAAGACATGTTCAGTATTGCCTACTGCAATAATGGAGATGACACAAGGAACAATGTGCGACTTCAAAATTCTGCTTTTGTCTCAACAAATCTTCAGCCGAGGCCTACACAGTGTTACAGGAGGCCTATGGGGAGAGTGTTCTTCCATACAGCACAGCTCAAAGGTGGTTTAAATTGTTTAAAGAGGGGAGGCAATCAATTTCAAAGGAAGATGGATCTGGCACTCCAGTTACTACTCTTACAGAAGAAAACATCAACACTGCTGCTGTCATTGTGAGAGAGGATCAACAAATAATGAGAACACTCTCTCAAATACTGAACATTTCACTGGGTGCCACCCACGTGTTGGTGACAGAAAGTTTATAAATGAGACATGTTTGTGTGGGATGAGTTCCAAGACTGTTGATTCCCAAACAAAAGGACATTCACGTGCAGGTCTGCATGCAGTTGAAGTTGATGTTAGAGGAAGAAACAGAGTTTCTTTCAAACGTAATTGCTGCTAATGGAACTTGGCTACATCATTTTGATCCTGAGAGCAAACAGCAAAGCTCAGTGTGGAAATCTCCTTCATCACCAACCCCTAAAAAACCAAAAGTGGTTGCTTGCATATATTGAAAGTAATCCGAAGCGGCAATTCCCATACAAAATTACTGATTTTGATTTGTTTGATGTTTTGGCTGTTCCTTTTGGTTTTTCCTAATGTTCTTTTATTCTAAACATCCCAGTATTGAGGCAAACAAAACAAAAAATAATTTATTCAAATTGGCTGAGCCATTTTTGAGTCTTTGCAAGACTAGCACACGGCAATTGATTTATATGTGTCTATATATAGATGTGATTGTTGAATGTGACAGATCTCAAAACAGTTCTCCAAATGAAAGACAACACAACACTTTTTGAATTGAGAAACATTTTTGCTTCTTTTCCCCAGCATGTAGCATAAAACACATTGTTTTATTACATTTTTCCCTTGTCTGTGGATGAAATGTGCAAGTTTTAGCTGGCAGTCTCAATGGTTTATCCCAGCTGAAGATGAAGCTCTAACATTGCATTCCGGCAGTGTTACACTTTGAAGCAGCTGACAAGCAACATTGACTCTACAATCTGTGTAGTTGCTCTTTTTCTTGCCATTTATCTTGTGAAACAAATTGAAACAATTGAATATGCATATATCTAGTTGTGTGTCACACTCTAAGTAACACAGCTATTACCTGATCTTGCAAATCTTCCACTTGCTTCTGGAAATCAATGTCTCACTTTGGTTTCTTTACCTCCTCTCTGAGTGTCTGACCTTTCCTGTTGCTGTAACATCAGAAACTTCATGTTTATCAAAATAAACATCACTGTTATGTCTTCACTTCACACACGCCACATTCTTTGCAGATCATGTTTCATATCTTGCTTATTTCAGTTTATGAGAGGTATCAGGTGGCATATCCTTCCCATTTGCTCTTATGATACATACAGCACTCTGTTTTTCTGTCTATTAATCTTCTAAAGAGTTTGAGATCCTTTGAATTCTACCCAGGAGTTATTAATGAAAATTCATGCAGTTTTAGTTGTCAGTACACATTTGTGAGCTGTCCTTGTCATGCGATTTAAATGCCTTTACAACCTTATGCTAGTACAGCTTGTCATATGACTCAAATGGGTTAAGATAAATATAAATGCAAACATGTTCTTAGCAGACACAAAAATGAATGAATAATGAACTAAGTCTGTAATATATATTTTTAACTTTGCAGCATCAAAATAATTATTAAAACAATAACAGAGCAAACAATGAATGTGCCACAATGGCAAAGTTAGCACAATCACCAATAGTGTGTTTCTGTTGCATTACTGTTTTCACATTGAAATGTAACTTGTATTAAATTGTCAAATGAGTTCATCTCTCTAGTTTCATAGCAGCTGGTTGTCATTCTTATAGAATCAGAGTTCATCTGGTGCATAGATGCACATAATTGATGACAGTCCACATGTGGCTACAGACAAAACCACCACATTAAACATACATTGTTATGTAATATACACCATGATAACTACAGGCAATCAACATATTCATATAATACTTAAAAACTAAAGCAAAACATCCAAAGAAATGTATAATTTAACAAGATAAGTGAATTATTATTTATTTATGCCAACAAACTTACTGTTGGTGTTTTTAAACACACAAGCCATGTGTGGGCAAAGTTTAAGAGGTAGAACTGGAACTTAAAAATTCAATGCCACAACTGGGATTTGAACCACAGACCTTCCGCTGTGGTTCAAATCCCAGTTGTGGCATTGAATTTTTAAGTTCCAGTTCTACCTCTTAAAGATAAGTGAAGTTTATTATATTGTAAGAGATTCACATAATATAATTCCCAGTGTACACCATGACAAATAATGCCATACTGAACTTCAAATGCCACTACCCTCCATAGGCACATGATCTAGACTACCACACCTGGTATATGTTAAAACTGATGGCCACCAGTTGCAGCATTCAATATACATTTGAAAGTCATTATTATCTTCTTAACATCTCAGGCTGAGATACAATGCGGCTGTGCCGTGCTGGTCTTGTGGGTGTTGTATCTCTGGAAAGGAGACATCTGGCTGAGATACAACAAGGCTGAACCCTGCTGGTTGTGTAGGTGTTGTGTCTCTGGAGAGGAGACATCTGGCTGAGATACAAGGCTGAACCCT
The DNA here is from genome assembly GCA_030765045.1 of Tenodera sinensis. Taxonomy (NCBI): domain Eukaryota; kingdom Metazoa; phylum Arthropoda; class Insecta; order Mantodea; family Mantidae; genus Tenodera; species Tenodera sinensis. The sequence goes on along the minus strand of CM060962.1, from coordinate 286,639,969 downwards.
GCTGGTTGTGTAGGTGTTGTATCTCTGGAGAGGAGACATCTGGCTGAGATACAACAAGGCTAAACCCTGCTGGTTGTGTAGGTGTTGTATCTCTGTAGAGGAGACATCTGGCTGAGATACAACAAGGCTGAACCCTGCTGGTCTTGTGGGTGTTGTATCTCTGGAGAAGAGACATCTGGCTCAGGTACAAGATTGAGCCCTGCTGGCCGTGTGGGTATTGTATCTCTGAAGAGGTGACATCTGGCTGATATACAACAAGGCTAAACCCTGCTGGTCGTGTGGGTGTTGTATCTCTGGAGAGGAGACATCTGGCTGAGATACAACAAGGCTGAACCCTGCTGGTTGTGTAGGTGTTGTGTCTCTGGAGAAGAGACATCTGGCTGAGATACAACAAGGCTAAACCCTGCTGGTTGTGTAGGTGTGTCTCTGGAGAGGAGACATCTGGCTGAGATACAAGGCTGAACCCTGCTGGTTGTGTAGGTGTTGTGTCTCTGGAGAAGAGACATCTGGCTGAGATACAACAAGGCTAAACCCTGCTGGTTGTGTAGGTGTTGTGTCTCTGGAGAGGAGACCTCTGGCTGAGATAAAACAAGGCTAAACCCTGCTGGTCTTGTGAGTGTTGTAACTCTGGAGAGGAGACATCTGGCTGAGATACAACAAGGCTAAACCCTGCTGGTCGTGTGGGTGTTGTATCTCTGGAGAAGAGACATCTGGCTGAGATACAACAAGGCTAAACCCTGCTGGTTGTATAGGTGTTGTATCTCTGGAGAAGAGACATCTGGCTGAGATACAACAAGGCTAAACCCTGCTGGTTGTAGGTGTTGTATCTCTGGAGAAGAGACATCTGGCTGAGATACAACAAGGCTAAACCCTGCTGGTCGTGTGGGTGTTGTATCTCTGGAGAAGAGACATCTGGCTGAGATACAACAAGGCTAAACCCTGCTGGTCTTTTGGGTGTTGTAACTCTGGAGAAGAGACATCTGGCTGAGATAGAACAAGGCTAAACCCTGCTGGTTGTGTAGGTGTTGTATCTCTGGAGAGGAGACATCTGGCTGAGATACAACAAGGCAGAACCCTGGTGGTCTTGTGGGTGTTGTATCTCTGGAGAGGAGACATCTGGCTGAGATACAACAAGAATGAGCCCTGCTGGCTGTGTGGGTGTTGTATCTCTGGAGAGGAGACATCTGGCTGAGATACAACAAGCCTGAACCCTGCTGGTCGTGTGGGTGTTGTATCTCTGGAGAGGAAACATCTGGCTGAGATACAACAAGGCTGAACCCTGCTGGTCGTGTGGGTGTTGTATCTCTGGAGAGGAAACATCTGGCTGAGATACAACAAGGCTGAACCCTGCTGGTCGTGTGGGTGTTGTATCTCTGGAGAGGAAACATCTGGCTGAGATACAACAAGGCTGAACCCTGCTGGTTGTGTGGGTGTTGTAACTCTGGAGAGGAAACATCTGGCTGAGATACAACAAGACTGAACCCTGCTGGTCGTGTGGGTGTTGTATCTCTGGAGAGGAAACATCTGGCTGAGATACAACAAGGCTGAACCCTGCTGGTTTTGTGGGTGTTGTATCTCTGGAGAGGAGACATCTGGCTGAGATACAACAAGACTGAACCCTGCTGGTCATGTGGGTGTTGTAACTCTGTAGAGGAGACATCTGGCTGAGATACAACAAGACTGAACCCTGCTGGTCATGTGGGTGTTGTAACTCTGTAGAGGTGACGTCTGGCTGAGATGCAACAAGGCAGAACCCTGCTGGTCGTGTGGATGTTGTACCTCTGGAGAGGAGATATCTGGCTGAGACACAATGAAGCTGAGTAACTAATTTTCTTCCCATGGAAGGTTGAAATTCATTAGATGGGTTTCAACTCTTTTATCTTTTCCCAGATATTTAATTCAAAGTACACTTGTACTGGTTTTATAATTTGAGTTTTTTGTTCAATGTTGTGATCATTCCAAAAATATGCTGCTACTGTGGAGTTGTCTGTTCCTTTTTGTTTTATATTGCAAAATATTATCCTTTAATCTGGTTCCAATATAGAATTTTGTCTTTCTGATGTACACTTTTTTACAATTGAAACAGTTAATTTTGTAGATCCCAGAATAATTTTCTTGTGATATTTTATCATTATGTATATTTTTAATGACTTCTCTGGTGCTGACTCTATTAGTACCAGAGTGATGATAAACTCACTAAAGATTCTTTGAAATTTTTGGGTCACCCAGGGGTGATATGTGAACTTCCTGTGTTTTTGTTGTCCTTAAAAGGTGCTAATGTGGTGACCTTTTTAAGATCCTTCTGTCTTTTGAATATTTTAATTTTATTGTCTAGCAATTATTTGGTGAAGGCATTTTTTGTTGCTGTGCCTATTATTGTGTAGTATTCATTCTTGTATTCCATTCTTTCCCATGGTGCATTTTTGAAACTGCTTAAATATAATTGTGCGTGCTGTTATCTTATTATTTTTAGATTGTGGAAAGTTAGAATGTTATTGGATTCTGTTTCCATGGTGAACTTTATGGTAGGTTCATGTAGGTTTAGCAGTTCTAGGGCACGTGAGCTGTGTTTCTTACTTACTATTGCAAATATGTCATCCACAAATCTGAACCAGGTTTTGAAGATATGTGGGAAGGCTGTAGTAATTTGTGCCTTGAAGTGGCTCATGAATAGATTGGCCAAGAATGACGACAACAGGTTCCCCATCGTTAGTTCATGGGTAATAGTATAGTAAGTATTAATGTAATCTACATGAATGTATTGAATACCAAAGCATATTCATGTTGGGCTGAACATGAGCTTGGGCGCTAGCCCCTCTGTCATGTGACAGCCCTCTGCGATTCTCTACATATAATTTTTGTCCTGTGCTGTTTATTCTTTGACTACACTTAATTAACCTTGTTCAAACCTGTCTTTTTAACTTTCATCTTTTCAATTCTCTTATTTTCACCAAATTCTGTTATACTTTCTTTTCCCTAAGATCATTACTATGTTAGATTACCCATTCCACTCTAAAATTTATTTTCCCCCTCATTTTTCTTGTTTCCTGGTTAATAATTTCCTACACTTCACTTATTCACTTTCTTCTTAGCTCTATATCACTCCCACTTTCTTTCCTCACTTAACTTCTACTTTTTTAAAGTGCTTATTTGACATTAACCCTAAACTCTTATTTCCATACCTTCTACTACCCTTGAACACAGTTCACTTGATCACTTATTCTTCCTTGTCACACAGCTTGAAGCACCATTTTCCTTCCTTTTTTCTTCTGCTTCCTATTTATCAACACATGCTCATTATGTGATGTCCACTTTTTTATTAATATCTTTCCAAATTCAAGCTGGGTAATCTACATAGGACATTTCGATACAAACAACAATGGTGTTTTACATTAATCCAAAACACCAATTTTACATAGTAATTGTACAGTTCCCTTACTTATCACTATATTGATTTGCGGTGATTCCTAGGACTCAAATCCTGTGGTTGTCTAGTGTATCACTATCACTTAAAGCTTATTTCCTCTTTTTTTTTCATTTCTTATTAATTTTTGCTTATTTTTCTCAGCCACTGCCTAAAACATTTCCTGTTACTATTATGCTCATCAATTTTACATTCAGAAGTTTTTTCCCTTGAATTTCTTTTGGTAGATTTGACCATTTTTACCAATTTTCTTCCTGAGAATCTTTGTTTCCTCACATTCCAAAATGACATGCCACATATCTTTTTAATTACATAAAGGACATTTTTTTGAATCACTCTCTAAACTTAAGCTTTTGAGTATTGTTTAAAAATTTGAACATTGTATTGTGTGGAGAATTTTTTATAAAATAACGTACATTTGTGGTTTAAAATACGTAACCCAGGAATGACTTAACATACTACACCAAACTTTGCATCCACTCTTCTTTATAACAGATACAACACTTGTTATAATTTAGAACAACCAGGAAAGCACTTAGGATTTTCGAAAATTCACCCATCACTCCCCTTAAAATACAATACTTAATCTACATACTTTACAGAACATATACTTGAAATCACAAAGTTCACTGAATGCTCACTTACATTGCATGCCTTAGCTATTGGCACCTGACTCTTTTTAAATGCAATGTTCGCACGCGTTTCTTCTGAGACCAACTCTTTTAAAAAAGTGTAAACACTTAAAATAATTGCCTGCACATCTGAATGCAACACTTTCCCTTTTGGTCTACTCGTCTTAAAGCCACTAGGTTTCGATAATGCCATGTTCCTTAACAGCAAAACAAATTACAGTAACTGTAAGACACATATCGCTGTAAATATATATCTTGAATATGACTCGGAAGATTCATAACAATAAACTAAACTCCTTTTCCTTTTCTTCTTGAGAAGAAAATGATTTGAGATGGCTTAATAAACAAGCATGATACAAGGCATGTGGTGTTTGCTATCGCTGAGGGCAGTGTTTATTTAATTACTGATATCTTGGGCTATAGGCCTCCTAAAATGTTTCTTGGGCAGTCAGCTTCAACATTTCCAGCTCTTTTCAATGGAATACTTTATAATGAAGAGCTGTTGCTGGCTTTGTTGGGCACAAAGAGAAAAGTGAAAAGCAAATATTGTGCTAGACAGCACGTTTCCAAACTGGGCAGCGTCACCTCTCTAGGATAGGCTACTTGCTCTCACACACCTTTGTCTAGCTCTGTCTCATGTGCCTTCTTATTCCATATACCCTTTAGTAGTTTCGTACCTTCACTATTTGTAATTTAATCTTTACTCTTTCTTGTAACCATCTCCCTTATTTTCCCATCTGACTCATCTTCAAGATCTATTCGTGGAATTTGATTTTCCCCTACTCTTACATTAAAGTCAACCATTATTATAAAACCTTTGTACGAGTTCCTATTTAGTTGTTCTTCCAAGTTTTGCTGTGTCTTGTTAAATAACTGTGGGTCATAAAATTCAGAAGTACCTGTCAGGTTATACCCTACTGCAACACATACTCTCCTTTTCTCATAGATCACTAAGAACATACTACAAGACTGATCTTTTGCCTAAATCGTTAAACACTTTTACTTTCATTTGTAGCCTTTCTCTGACTAACAGATGTAGCCCTCCTAACCTATGACCTTTATCTCTCCTTTTAACACTACATTTTACATGAAATTCAAAACCACTGAGATCCATCATCGCATCACTTATTACCTGAGTCTCAACCACACCTATCACATCTGTTACATTTAAAATTTATATGATTTTCCCATTCCTCAACTTCTCCCGCAAACCTTCTATGTTCTGTGATATAACTCCCAGTTCCTTTCCCTATTCAGATCCCTTTCTCTTCTTCTTTCCCTGATTACCCCCCCCCCCCTTATTTAGGACTTATAGCCCCTAGGACTTACAAGCCAGTGCCTAGAGCCAGACGCCTGTTGGGGAGCAGAGAGACCTCTGGACCAGACAGAGTGAAGACCTGGAAAAAAGTGGTCAGCCAAGCACCAGGTATAATAGTGAGGAAGAGGATGATATGAAATGCAGGCAAAATGGATGGAAGGGTGATAATGGAGCAATTGGTGGAATTAACGGTGGGGGAAACCAGAGAACCCAGAACCTGCCCAGACACCGCTTTGTCCACCACAAATACCACATGCAGGTCCCGCCTAGGTGGTAGGCAAGCTGTCTAACCACTCAGCCACAGTGCCGCCATTATACTCCCAGAGTCAGGGAAGGATGAGGAATAATCCTGACTGGAGAAAAATTCCTACCCCCTGCCAGGAATCAAACCCGGGACCCCTTGCACAGCAGGCAGAATTGATGCAATTTCGTTTTTCTCCAGTAACCCTGTCAGTTGCTGCATCTCCCACTTGCATGTCAGTCTGGGTGGCTCAGTTGGTTAGACACTGGCCTACTGATCCCAAGGTCGTGGGTTCATATCTGGCCCAGACCAATGGTTTTTAAGTGTGCTTAAAAACGACAGTTCCATGTCAGCAGATTTACTAGCATGTAAAAACTCCTGTGGGACACAATTCCAGCACACCAACGACGCTGATATGATCCTGGCAATTGACATCATTGTTAAACAGCAAAATAATTTAATTTCCCACTTGCATGATGCTCCCTCCAGGTGTTGATAAAATGCTTTAACCAGTTTCCCTTCATACCTCAATTCCAGCTGCTCCCAGACCATTCTATGTGATTCTTCAATCAGCTCTTTCTCCAGCACATGTTTGGATGGTAAGGTATACCTTATTGGTGATGTTTGTCACTCGCCTTCCCTCCTTTTCTCCTCGTCTCTTCCCACTGCACTGCACTGCAAACACTTTGTGTCTTTTCTCTTGTAGCAGATCACTCATTAATCTGCTTCTCCTCTTCTGACACATGCCTTATATTGAGTTGACATGTATCCTGTTTCCTTTCATTAAGACACAAGTCTAAACCCCTGATGAAAGCAGTTTCTCTTCTAGTCCTTGAATCTTCATTTCCCTCAGAAACATGTATATCTCTATATCAGGGATGGGCAACTGGTGCTCAGACAATGCAGCCTGCTCATGGCATTGCACTGATAAGTGTATGTTTAGCAGGTAAAACATTTAGATTGCTCAAAGTATCCCATGATTCGCCCAGGTCTGCTCTATATCTTTCTTTCCATAATCATGTTCTATAAATATTTTTAACCCCTTTAATTTTCTGCTGTGTGAGAGAATTGTCCATTTTATTTTCATTGTGGTAAGTCTAAGAATAACCCAGTCAGGGCTTCTGATCCCTTCGACCCACTCTAAGACGTCCATTATTTCCCATCTGCCTAATTTTATACCAAATTTGTCTTGGAAAATCCCTTCAATTTGGTGCCTTACTCTCTTCTCTCTTGTTCAACTCCAAAAATTGTCACATTCTTTTTCTTCCCTTGTCCTATGCTTTTTCCAAGAAAGAAATTCTCTGATAGCATACCACCATTTCTCTTTTCACTTCTTTCAGTTTTCCCCATATAAAATTCTCTTTCAGTGTTCTCCTTGATTCTCTTCTCCATTCCTTTTAAACTAATGATTTTCTCTGCAGTATGATTTAACATTACCAATTGTTTTGTCTCCAGCCCCAAATTCATCTCTACTCCACCAATGACCAATACAAACATGAACCATGACATCAGTACAAATCCTTTGGAATCGCGACTTTCCATTGTAAATTTAGATCCATTAAGCAGATTAATTCTAGCTGTATACAATTCCAGTTGAGCTCCTATTTTCTGTCTTTTGTATGTGTGTGTGTGGGTAGGTGGGTGAGTGGGTGGGTGTGGGTGTGTGCGTGCGCGCGTGCTCATCCGTATGGAAAATAGCTTGTTGAATGTATATCATAAGAGCACAACAGCATAATTAAATCTGAATGGCTATAAGATTTTTGGTAGATGTTACCCTTTATTGGAACTTAAAAGCAGGGATAGTTCCAAGTTCTCACAATATTCGCACTTGCAGCTGTTACACTGTAATGCAAGGCTCCCTCTATGATCAGAACATCATTTTGTATCTGGTTATAAAAGTACTCAAATGATTACATTAGTGCAAAGTTGGAAGACTTATGTTAGAACTATTTAACTGGACCTCGGGTTATTTTTTTCCTACCTCCAAGTATAACTGTATGCTGCTGCCATCTATTTTTTATATGTTGGGTTTACTGAAACTCTCATTTTCCATTTTTACAATTCTTCTGTAATGTAAAAAAAAATCATGCATACAGCTATTTTTTGTTCATTATATGTTTTGGTATGTATTACATATATGTATTGCAGCAGAAATATCTAAATTCATACAGTTGAATAAGGTATGTACATTTTTTTTACCTCATTCTGTCCATTTATGTATGTTCATGGTTTAATTTTATTAATAGCATAGGCCTACCATCGTTGAATGTAAATTTGTCTTTAAGGGAAATGTTCGAGAGTCCCATTTGATTCCACTGAAGACAGGTTTTATTGTAATTTTAAAATGTTTCAAAGTAGTTCAGCAAGTGAAGCTTGCAGTGTCTCCACTGAGAAAGCTAAAGGTAAATAGATTAGCTTGCATCTGTACTGTAAGAAGTTGTCTCTCAACCTATGTGTCTCCATATTCATCTTTTCTTCCTTCATATCACTTTCATCTTTGTTTTTTCCATCGTATGAACAATTCAGCTGCACAGAAGCACAGACTAAGGAACTTAAATCCAGAAGCTTTAAATGAGTTGAGGTGAAGTTAAAACTGTGTTCATTGAAATTAGATGCAACAATAAGAAATAAGATTAATATTTTCTGATTGCACATGAACATTGCAAATTCTAATGTTCATCTATTTAGAGGCAAAAGCTGACCAAGGAAAGGTGCATTGCATTTGAGTAAATATTGTATTAAATACGTAAGAATCAAAATGCATATGTAAGTTAAAATATTGTAAAGGATATAATTGAAATAAGGTTCCGCTTTTAAACTGGTGAAACTAGACACCATTCTGAACATATGTTAACGTCAATTTCATTAATCTTTAAATAACCAAGCAAGTTTTGGGTCAGTAGTACAGTACTCCATAAGATGATGTGCCATTCCCATGTCAAATGGTGGCAGTCATTCTCACTTTGATGTTTACAAGGGAACAAGTAGATTGTTTGAATTTGCTTATAGCATGCAGGGATGCTGTTTTTAAAACATTTGTGATTACTTATAACATTAGGATTTCAAAAGCTACTGTGAAATCATACTTTGATTTCAAGATACCGAAACACCTAATGTTATTTTCAAAAGTGTTAATGTCTTAAGCTATGTATTCCATTGTGTTCAAGAGTTACCAGATAGCCAAGGTCATTAAAGCATGGACTCTTGAATAGCAGTTGTGTAGCTCAAATCCTACCAAAAGTGTCTTGTCCCCTGAGGTGTTTTCCAGCTTTTCCTCAGTCCTCGTAACTGACAAATGCCACAAATGTTCCTTAAACCTAGGGGAATGTTTCCTTCCTAAATTTTCTTTCCCAATTATTATCATTACATTTCATGTATCACCAGTGTTACCACCTGTGGAATTGTATGTAGTAAGAGTGGGCATAAAAGGATATTCAAGGGTTGATTTATTCTCATTTACAATAATACTCACCAGGTAAAATAATATACTAAGCAGTTTGAATGAATTTATAGAAGTTACAGTTAATTACCTTTTTCTAATATAATTAAAGTGATTAATGCATTTACAATTTTAGAAAATTTGTGCTACACGTATTTGCAGCTGACTAATGTACTGTTGCAGACCATTCAAAACATAAACAAATATCTGTTAGCCATACTCTATAAAAGCAAGTGAATAAGACAGTTTGCTATGAAGGCATTTATATTAGGATTATTTCTTGTCACCAGAGAAAGGAGGAATATTATTTCAGTGAAAGCTCATATTGTGTATGAAATAAGCATGCTAGGATGTTAGTTTGCTGTAAATTAGAATACATATTTTGTAAATCATTTGTGTTTTTAAATAGATATTATATTTTACAGCTATTTTAGACAAAAGTATATTTTTCTAATCGTGTGCTGAATAACATAAAATAATGCACAAGTAAATACGGCAATTAGTTTCCCTTAAGTATAGATAAGGTTTAAAATTTCTGTTTGGTTATAACACAAAAGAAAAAAAGAGCATAGTTAGCTACATATTCCAACTATCTATATTCTTTATAAAAGTGTGTATGTAAGATAACCCTGCTACATAAGAGACTGAATAAGCATGACATTGTAATGGAAAACCCTTCTATGCAAAGCTCTGTACTCTGTGTAACCCTACATATTGAGTCCATATATATACCGTAGAATGGGCTAACTTTGGCTCTTTTTTAAACATTCTTGCCAATTTTGGTATGAAGATGTTGACTAAAATACCTAACTAAATTTGAGACGATTCGCTTATGTCTTTGTACCTTTATTGTAAAGAAAATAAATGTGATGTGCATTATTGTTTATTATAGAAAATATTTAAATGTGACCAAAATATCCTAGAAAATGGGCTAACTTCGGCCATGAAAAAAATATAGTGGAAAAACAGAAATGATTGTTTCATACTGTATTTGCTTTTGAATGAAGGTTGCATTAAAAACATCACAGAAATTAAATACTAAATACTGCATTTTAGTTTCTTTAAAGCTTCATCATACAAGAAAATAATTTTGAGCCAAATTTCTTTTTAAAATAAGCTTATTTACCACTTTGGTCACTTTTTAGGCGTATCTGTGGTTTGCTTTAAAAGATGTCTTAACTGTAATATTTCTGAAAATAAACCTTCCGTGTCTTCTACGAAGGGATGGTTGTAATTTCTTCACAACTGATTCTTCTGTACTTTGTATACAGCCTCATCTGGAAACACAAGGAACAGTTGTTTCCCCCATTGTGTTCTCAAGCTCTTTATTTCATGTGTTCCCAGAATTCAAAATTTCTGCGCATAGTATCTCTGATTCTTAGCAATCAAAAGTGGCACAAGAGCAAAGTCTCCTGCATTGTAAGTCTCATCAGCAACAGGTGAGATATCTCTTAAACTATTTGTGCTGTAGAAGAAAAGGACTCAATTTAGACCAAATCATCTGTTTCTTTGGGTTCCATTTCTCTTGAAATGATGTTTCCTACTGGCACACTCCTTCCAGGTTTTACATTCAACCCCTGTGGCTATTCTATTCTTTTCCTCTCTTGTGCGTGCAGATTTCAGGAGTTCTGTGAATGAGTCGCTCCAAGACACCTGAGAGTTCTTATTTTGCCTTCTTTAGTTAATATTCCCTGTAGTGCAGTAGTAGTGTGCCTGCCTGTGGACTGGGGGACCCGGGTTCGATCCCCAGTACTGACATGGGATGTTTTCCCCGCTAGGAGGTCTGGTCTGGAGTGCACTGAGCCTCATTTGGCCCCTGAGGGGCCAATTGAGGAGCTACTTGAATAAAGAAGTAGCGACCCCAGGTCGTGAAGACTGCATAACCAGCTGGGAGGGTTCGGAGCGCTGACCACGTACCACCCTCCAGCACTGCACCCCACTCATGACGCCTGTGGTGGGCAGAGGTGGGGGATGCAGCAGCTGGGTGGTAGGCCTTGTTCCAGATAGGGATGTTGCGCTGTGGGGTTAGTTTAGTTAATATTCTGTTATTGTGATACTGTGTTGAGTTTGTGTATGTTTATTTATTTAATTTGGTCTAATTTTGTTCCTCTTCAGAGGTGCTGGTGTAAGAAACATATTTAAGGACTATTTCAATCTGATTGGTGCTGTATCCTGGCAAAAGCAGCATCTGGAATTTTTCTTTGGTATTTTGTTAAAGTTTGTTAAAGTTAATCTGAAAATTCATACTGATGAATGCAGAAATAACTTAATGAAACAGTAATTGTTTAATCTGTTTCAATCTTAAATAGCATATATTTAAAGATACCCATCAATTAAGTGAAGCAGAAATTGGCTACATCTTCAAGTTTAAACTGGGTATAAGTTTCTTTTCACTGTTCCAAAATAGCAATACTTATGGGCAGAACAATATCAGCTGCTACTGGTGTCTGCTTTACATGCCAAGATGCATGAAAATACCTTTGCAACTAATGCATTCCATAGTTCCACAACAAACCTTACAAAACAGTTACACTGTTCATCTGCTATGTAGCAGAATAAAAAGTCAAGTTCAATAACCTAATGGCCTAAACTACCCAAGGTGGCCATAGTTAGCCTGCTTTACAGTATGTGTATATCCTTTTTTTTACACATTTTGAAATTATTAGAAGCTGTACAAAATTATAAATGAGTACAGCAAAATAAATTACTTTTTGTCAAGATAGTTAACTATCCCATATTTATATTTTCTTTTGTAATATCTCTTAATAAAGAGCTTTTATTTCTATGTGAACATATTTCATTTTATAATATAAATTGAACCTAGGAAAGAATTTTTTACAATTTAAAACAGAATGAATGAACGAATGAATAAATACATGGTTTATTGTTGACTGCTAGAACAAATACACCACATTTTTAGCTTCTTTAACAATTAGGTAGAGCAAATATTGCATTCTACCCAAAAATGTTATACAGAGATTTCATCAGAAATACACATCATGAGAATTTCTGAAGTGTGTGTGCGTGCATGTGTGCAACCAAGTAGCATCTTCCAAGAATGTGATACAAAGATTTTCCCATACCCAAAACTAATCTTTACAAAGAACTGTTTCATGTTATAGATTTTCTCAAAAAGCTCTAAACAATTTTGATTAAAATACCATATGTGTAAAATAGATAGATAAAATGTATATCTTAATTTTCTATGAATAGTCTGGGAAATCCTCTTCATTCTGAGTGACTTTCGTGTAATTGGTAAACCATAAGAGACAGAGAAAATCTCTACACAAAAAGTATAGATCTTGCTCAAATGCACAAGTTGTATGAAGTATAATTTTTTGAGACATTAACCATTTCTGAGATATTCCTTGGTTATTGGTTCACATTTTCAAATGTTTGTAGTTTTTCAAGTGATGTTTATTCTTGTGGCCATGCAAGGAGCATGGAATTTCGAAGCCATTACATTGCAACTTGCTTTTTAAAAATCTGACCTGTCCTTTACTTATATTATCCTCCTAATATGTACATCAAAATGTGTAATGAAACTTTATCTTGTTAGTAAGAAGTTGATACAAGAATAAGCTCTGTAAGAATGGCTTGTAGAAAAGTGAGTAGTGAAAATCATGTTAATTCAAGACATCAAATCATCTTTTGAACCTCTATGTATATTAGGAATATTGAAAAAACCTTTGTAATAATATTTGTATAATTTTCTTTTTCCTTCACGGAATTGAATAATCAGAATTCAAAACAGATATACAACTTTCTAAATGCTACAATGAAGTAATATTTTGCAGTTGTATACCTGCTCTTTTTTCTTCAGAACGTTTTGTCAGAATGAGGATTTTAATCTAACATTAAAAGTAATTGGATAATTTTAATAATTAATCATTAGACCTCATATTTTAGGTTTTATGCCTATTTTTTCCTGAAGAAATAATCAAAACTCAGGCATATTTGTTCATGTTTCATGCAAAATTACACCATCTGTGGAAGTTTTATTGTACATAAAAGTGCCTGTTTTACTCCAATGTGCCTATTTCATGGTTTTTAAGCCTAAAAATACCTAATTATAACAAACAGAATTATAAAATTGCGATATATTGTCAATTTAAATTTGAGCCAGAGTTTGAAGCACTGTACATCCCTAAATAAGAAATATCTGGACATACTTCAAGAATAAGCCAGTAATATTGACATAATAAGGGTATTTTAAAATTGCCTTTCTAAAAGCTGAGAGTTGGGCCAACAAGTTTCTGACCGCAAGGAAGTGCAGCATTCTTGCACACAATGGGTGAATACAAAACAGGGCTTAAAATGGGATAATGGGCTGACCTTGAGCATCAAGCATGAATGAAATATCTGGGTCAACAGCTTGTGAATTTGTTGTTGTTGTTAGCTAATGCTGAATTTCTGACAATGAAGTCATTAATCCTCCTGCTCTCCAATATTTTTCACTTATGGATGGGGCATTAGAAGTGGCCGGGCATATTTGAAGGTGGTCTCAATCCATTTCCTGCTTGTGAATTATATTATTCATATTAGACTTATATTATTCATATTATTCTTTGACGTATGAAGTAACATTACCACTACCTCTTTAAGCAATTGATTCTTCATGGTATAATGGCATAATTATGAAGATGGAAACAATTTTAAAGCTTCTGATGTGAGGCAGACTTTTGCAAGACATTATGAACTTGCATGTACCCCTTATATCAGAGTCAGCCAACACAATTACTATATGTGATGTATAACACAATGTTATGTCATGGCATGACAGTGTTTTACCAGTTCATTGTTAAGGGACCCAAAGGGAACAGAAGGTCAAACTTTGAAACTTACTATCACATAGATATAAAGTACAAGCTATCCCTTATCCTTCTGGTCCTTTCCTTACAATGACTACCTTTTTTTATTCACATATAGACATCTTACAATGATGTTTCAAGCTTTGTCAATAGCTAATACAGTATACATAACAAGAATTATATAGTATTGTATACAAATCCCAATTCAGTTAAATTACAACACTAGGTACACCGTCACAGTTCATCTATTCTATATATACATCTTTCAATTAAGTACTTTTAATGGTGTTTTGAATTGATTCATTTTTAATTTTTTAACCGTGGGGGGAGTTTATTATACAGTATATTACCAATTATCAAAGGTTCCTTTGTAATTGCTTTCTTTGTCGTAGATATTCTATAGAAGTCATCTAGATTACTTATATTGTAATTGCGTTAGTCACTTTTTGTGGTTATATTGTATCTTTCGCACAAGAACAATAAAATAACCTTATACACATGTAGAGAGATCACCATTAGTATGTTTTGAGTTTTAAAAATGCTTTTACATGATACTTTCCTCCCTTTCTTGCTTGTGAATTTGTATAAACCATAAAATAAGTATTCATAACGAGCTTTAGCTTGAAAAGTCTGATGTGTTGCACTCACATGACTTTCTCTACTCTTGCACTAACCATTCTTACAAACTCTTATTCCTCTATCTTCTTCATGTTAGTTGAGATAAACATTTGTACAAATTATCTTATTGCTTATTTCCTTTGTAGGTGCTAGGGGAATATTAGAATACAGTAGGCTTTGTGCGATAGTCAAATCTTTTAAAGCTTTGAGATTCCATTCTATTTGCACACTTAACATATAAAAAAATGAGCACCGATGTTCCACTTCACGAAAATTTTAAGTTTTCCGAAACACACACATAACAAGGAATATCTCCGAAATGGTTCACCCTACAAGAAAATTTATTTGGACATAAATTGTGTATTTTAGTAAGATCTACATTTTTTGTGTAGTATGATTTGGTCTAACTCTAACGGTTTACCAGTTATGCAAAAGTCATCCAGAGTAAATGCGACTACAGAGGCTATAGCCAGAAAATTCAAAATATACATTTCATTTGTCATAAAAATATCTCAAACATATGACATTTTAATCAAAATCGTTGGAACCATTTTCAAGAATATCAAAATTTTCGAAAATTTTCCATCTAAAGCAGGCAGCCTCAACTCACGTAAATACGGGCAGCGGGCAAAGTCAGCATATCTGTGCGTGCAAGCGGGCATTGTGTTACAGTTGTTTATCTGAGTGCACCAGCAACGGACGTGTGTAACTAGTGTGCAGTGGCGGTTCATGAAGTACAGAAATGGCAACATCTCTAAGTGTGGCTACCTCATCTAATCCTCGCCCATCTTCCCCATATACTTTTTCCTCTGTTTGGGAACAACAGTATCTGTTCATAGACCTAGGGGATGCCGCGAAATGTTTAGTGTGTGGTAAGATTGTTCAAACAATTAAAAAGTATAACCTACAACGACATTACGCTGCTCATAGCAGTGAATACGACGGCTATAATGGAGTGGAACGTGACATGATGATACAGAAACTCAAAGACACTATGGCTACTGACAATGATACGGACCATAAAATAAGTGAATCGGCTGTACGTCTTAGCTATAATAGAATAATTATACAAACTATGGAATCTACATGTTTTCCATTATTTGTCACTCCTTTCGCCGTAGACGTCGAGAACGTTCCTACAGAGTTTCAATTAGAACTTATTGACCTGCAATATGATCGGGAAATGAAGGATTCCTTTGTTCATAAAAGAAACTTGATCGATTGTTATATAAACTTTCCTCAGTCCAGATTTCCACGACTACACAGACAAGCAGCTCACATATTAAGCATATTTGGCTCTACTTACCTCTGTGAACAATTCTTTTCACTAATGAAACACTGTAAACCGAGTCACAGAAGCCATTTATCTGACAGCAACTTGAAATGCAGTCTTCGTCTTTGTACTACAAAGACAATTACACCAAATATTTCACAGATAATAAGGGGGAAAAGGATACAAAAAAACTCGACGTCTGAATCAAAATTGAACTCACTTGGAAGTATTAAATATAATATAAGTGACAGATATAAGCTATGAAATGGTATGTTAAATTTGCTCTATTAAGCATCTAGGTAAATATATGTTTATTTCTCTTTGTATACTCAGTCAACACTCAATAAACGTTCAAAGCTTCCGATGTTGCAAATCTTAGTTATTCCGCCACTGACTGTTTTTCTATCTCCGTTGACCTTCATTTCTGCCCGCTTCCACACGCTCGGGCATCGGGCTATAAGATATGACGTCACAGTGCATCGAGTTGAGGCTGCCTGATCTAAAGGGTAGTTTAGGGTGGGGCTATTTTCTTCAAAATGTTCGTGTCACATCCTTGAAAGACATTAAACTTAAATACCAACTTTGGTTTTTAACCTACTTTTTGTTTTTGAGTTACGCTGTCCACAGACACAGACTGACAGACACAGACAGACACACACAAGGACCTTTCTCTAAAAATGCCTTTTTTGGATTCAGGGGGTTTCAAAACATATATTTTCTGTGAAATCTCAACATCAAATACTTCCCCTACTTACCAGTAGAGAAAGTAAAAATTACCATTTTTCTACCACCAGGCTGCTCTAGACGGACGTTGTGCTAATGACGGTCCCAGTCTTTAGAAACACTGTCTCAGTCAGCCTTCACTGCACGTTTTACTGTGAACTATGGAAGAGATTAGGTAGATTAGCAATTTACTGTGGAATATACCGCTATGTCTTTCTATTTTCTATATTTCAACTTAAAGGAAAATCATAATAAAAGTAGCACTTTGTAATGGAAAAGGACTTTGTAACAACCCTCTTAAGAAATTTTCCTCGCTGTGGACATTCTACACTGCCAATGTACAGTGTTAGCCATCTATGTGTGTATCAATGAGCATGTGTAAAAACTAAAATATAAAGTGTCAAAATGCCTAAAGTGAAATCTCCCAAAAGTACACTGATACAGCAATGGGTCCAGAACATATCAGGACTCACCAGCAATGAGAAAATCGTTTTCGGCAAATCCTGCAATAAACAGATGATCTAATTTTCATACTTAACCAACCTGTAGAAACATCTAACAAAATTATGTTTCAGTATTTGGCACAAAATTCTTGTTTACTATAACTCTAAAACTATCCGCCATTTCTTTTGTGCAGGTTTCACATGAAAAGAAATCTCATATTGACCAGCATATTAATGGTAGTGGCCATAAAGGTAGAGCTTCCCAGACTACACTAAAGAAACAAACTTTGTTGACCAAGCTTCCTCCATCTACAAGTGAAACTAGTTTTGATATGGATCTATGCAAAGATTTGGTAGCTGTTAACATCCCTTGGAATGTAGTACAGAATCCAATTTTCAAAGGATTTTTACAGAAGTACTGCAAGTATTCCATTCCATCTGAATCCGCTTTATGAAAAAACTGTCTAAATTCTACATATGAGACCACTCTACAATCAATTCACGAAAGTATATGGGATTCCTGCATTTGGGTGTATGTAGACAAAACCACTGATATAATGGGGAGGTATATGGGAAATATAATTGTTGGTAAAATGGATCCACATGAACCTTCATCCCAGTATCTGCTCTGTTGAAAACAGCTAGATAGAGTCAACAATGAAACAATTGCATATTTTGTTAATAAGAATCTGCATTTACTTTTTCCAAATGGAATTGATGATTCCAAAGTTCTTCTGTATACCGATGTTGCATCTCACATGGTTGCTGCTTCACCTCTCCTGAAAACCTTTAATTCAGATTTAATTCACATTACCTGTTTAGCCCATGCATTACACAGAGTTGCTGAAACCAAAGTTAAGTCTTGTGTCAAACATGAAAAAGGTCTTCTGTAAATCCCCTTCAAGAGTAGCATTGTTTCGACAAACAATTCCTCCTGTCCCCCTCCCTCCTGAACCTGTAATTACTCGGTGGGGCACCTGGATTGATGCTGTTGTGTATGCTGAACATTTGGAAGAAATAGCCAGTGTTGTAAATGGATTGCCATGCCATTGTGGCATGTATGCGAGTTGTGAAAGAACTATTTTAGGATAGCACACCAAAGAAAGACATTGTGTAAGTCCAATTTTTCTTTCTTGTCTCCTTGCTTTACAAAACTTGAGGCAATGAGAAAGTCCCTTCTCGAGCAAATTGGCACCATTAAAGAAGTAGAAACCAGAGTAAATATGATAGTGGGGAGAGTTTGTGACAAAGAGATAAGTAGAGTGCATTGATGAAAAAGAATGCTGAATTTTCTGTTTTGAAAAATGTGTGCAATGGTGAGGATGTAAGTCTACCAACACAAATTAGCTTGTCAAATTTAACAAAATTTAAATAGGCCCCAATCATTTCAGTTTCTGTGGAACAGTCCTTTTCAGCTTATAAAATGGCTCTATCAGATAAAATATGCAGTTGAACACCAGAAAATTTGAAAAAATCAATAGTGATATATTGTAATGCCAATTATAAATGGGGCACAAAATGCTGTAACCATAAATAATTGAGATTTAAAAAAAAATTAAAAGCTGAAATAAAAAACAGAACATTGTATTTGTATGGCAAATTTCTTTTTTTCCATTGTATTGTTCTGTTATAAATTTATAACATCATTGGACTGTCATTTTATGTGGAATTTCTCTTACAGAGAGAGAAAAGTATTAATGTGCATTTTGCAAATCTATGTTCATTTAAGGATAAACACTTACTGGATGTAGTAATTAAAACTTTTCTGATCGCTATTGCTAATATTTGCTATTTAATTTAACATATATGTGAATTCTGCTGTTATTTGTTAGTTATAAATCTTACAGACTTGGTTACCTTTCCAAGTTCTACAAAATTTAAAGAACCTAAAATTGCAGTTTTAGGACCTGTTTTAAAATTTTTAAAACCTTTTTTAGGTGCCTAACCAATCGTTTTAACAGCCTAAAAATCTGAGGTCTATTAGTCAAACACACTAAAGAATAGAAGGTTCAATGTAGGTGTAGCAGTTAATAATGTTGTTTGGAGCATGTACCCAATTTTTTCAGAAATTTTGGTTTAAAAGTTTTGAAGATAGAAATATCAGTGATCCCTTGCCGTAAATGGAAGCAATCTCTAAACTGCTGCTATAAATAGAAAATTGATAATTTAAAATAAAAAAGCTATAAAAGTACATTTTTTATATTATTTAGTGTCTTACAAATAATATAAATGCTACTGTTTTGCTAAAAAATTGTAGCCTGAAGTACACATTTTGTAGTTGGTGAGGAAAAAGTGCCAAATAGTGTTTAGAGTTCAGAGCTATTTTATGAATAAATGCCTTAAATAATGTAAACATTAATTATTTTTAGAAGTTAAGACAAATTCCAAGCAGTTTGTTTCCAAAGCAGAAAGAAGGGGGTAAACATGTAACCATTTTTATACCATGTAATAATCCATAATGAAATAGTGCAAATATTTAAAATGGAAACAACTGTAAATCCAGAGCTTTACTACTTTAACAGCTTCAAGTTTATAAGCCATAGTCTTCTAAAACTTTATAGTCTATTTTTCCTTTGTTTCTTTGAATTAATATTTGAGCAAATATATGTAGCACAGAGTGTGTCTTTCTATTACTGCCTTCTGTAGGAGTAAAGTTTGACACTACTGTTGGACAGCCCTAACAATGACAGTAATTGTAAGGAACATTAAAACACAGAATTGGACTTTGTCATGTTATTGCTGTGGCTTGATAAAACTTTCTTGGAAAAACAGTTTTTGATAAGGCAAACCAGTTCTGATTATTGTTTAGGGTCATGGAAGGGGATATGTGTGTGTATGTGTGAGAGAGGAACTAAATATAGCAGAAGTCTGGCACAACTGCCTGAGCTCAGCAGTGAAGGGAGATGTGCTCTGTAAAATCAACAGTTTTTCTCTACATGTGAAGAATGTGACAACAGGTGTATAGAAAACTTATTTCTGTCATTCTCTCTGCTGGTAAGTGCATTATTTATATTCAAGAATTGAAAATCAAAATATGAGGTAGATTCATTCCCATTATTTTGTGTTTGCTCCTGGGCTGTAAACCATATTTTGTTTTCATCTCACTAACAGCTGTTCATAGAAATAGGGACTTTCTATAGACATGGTATTGAAGCAGAGAATTCTTCATATGCATTTTAGTGGTACTGACAAAGTAACAAAACACTTTCCTTTACCAGCATTTTAAATTTGAAAACATGTCATTTAACGCAAATCAGCTGCTTATGAAAATAGAAATATACACAGTTCATTTTCTTGGAATATGATTCATTGCTGATCTTCATTGAAAGTGTGATGAAGAGAATGTTATTATTACAGAATGGCAGATTACTAAATATAGAATTTCTGTAGAAAATATAAAAGATGGAAATTTATTATGGCAAAATATAAGGCAGTAAAATAAATATTTTGATATAAACTGTTTCTAACAGAATGTTTACAAACAAAGCTGTAAACATATGACTTTTATGTATAACTAGAATGCTTTAAAATAATAAAACAATAACAAACATATGTATATGTCTTTTAGTGTCAAAATTACCCCAGGATAGCATTAGAAAACCATCTTCCTAATTATAAGGAAAGAAAAAATATACAGTAAATGGCAATGTATAAGCTAAATGCCTACACTGAAAACAAGTTAATATAAAGTACCACTTCTGCGTTGTTAAATGGGCAGGTTGCAATAATTATAGTAATTCATCAGTATTTTCTGGCAGATATTTCATTAGTAAAGTTAAAATATAGAATGAAAAATTAAATTATTGTTGCTTTACATAATGAAATAATTTTGTAAACTCAAATGCTCCATCAAAGAGTGTTCAACCAAATGGAGTGTAGTCACTTCCAAGTGCTTACCACACATATAAGGATTACCCAAATGAAACTAAGAATCGTGTTTCCTAAATGTTTTATTGTTTGGAATGTGTTACACATACAACAATAAGAAGTGATACATGGTAAGGTTGTTCAAAGTTGATTGAGAGCTTATGTTTCAGACTGAATATACATATAAGGAAGTACCAAAGTACATCAGTTTTTCAAAGTATTCCCCCTGAACATTTAGACACTTTTGGAAGTTCCCTGATGCTTTTAGAGCAGAAAGAAGAGGGTTGGTATTGTAACCGCTGTGACAATGTTGTAGAGTTTCTCTGGAAGTGTGTCTAGACCAACTAAATAAACATCACTGGGGGCTAAATCTGGACTGTAAGGATGGTGCAATAGAACCCCCTGTGCAAGTTGGGGAATGTTTGAATCACATGGGCCATATGTGGCCTGGCGTTGTTGTGATGAAGTATTGGACAACATTCTAGTTGTAGCTTTGGTAACGAATTTGTTTATATGGCTTTGAGAATGAGTTGGAGACAACTTGAAACCCAGGGTCAGCAAAAGAATAACAACATTACTAAGACAAGTGAAGTTTTTAGTTTCTAATTTGTTCTTACTTTAGAATCTTGTTGTTTCACTGTTAATAGCTTCAATTTTTCCTTATTCTAGTTTTTTTTTTTCTGAATGACCCTTTGTATAGCACCATAAACCACTGTTGACTAATTATCAATTTACAAAGGAGTAATGATAGTGACTCAACATGAGTGACATGTGCCATAATATTGCTCCTCAAAAACTAGTGTATACAAAGAAACGACACAATTTGACATCACCACACAATGCACACTATTGCTCACCAGTCATACTAAACTCCTTCCAAATGAACTGACCTTCACAGGCCATTCCCAGAAAATTCAAGATCCTCATTTTACTTCCCGTTTAAATGCCTTAAACATATGGTATTTTAATCAAAATTGTTAGAGTATTTTTGAGAAAATAACAAGTTTAGAAAAATATTCCATGTGAAACGCAGTTTAGGGTGGGGGATATTCTTGAAAATATTCAAGTTGTATCATTGGAAGATGCTTCATATAATACCAAATTTGGTAATTTTCAAACATTTCATTCTTGGGTTATGTTGTTCACAGATACATAACAGAATTTTCTCTAAATTTTTTTAATTTATTTAATGGCTATCAAAACATGTATTTTGAGTAAAATCTCAACACTGAATTTTTGTGTGGAATTGATACCTACTAGGTATGTGGTTGAAAAAGGAAAAATTGAATAGCTGCCTGATGGAAACATTTGGATGAATCCATGACACAGCCATACTAATTCTCAATGATTTTGCACCTGCTACAGGGGCACATTAACATTTTTCAAATAGTTTCCTCAGATTGGAAAAAAACTACAATGTTCTGTTGCTTCAAGCATAAGTGTGAGTTTCATTTGGGCAACTCTTATAAAGCATATGTATTAAAATTATTGATTTAATTTTCTCATCAGTTTTTAATTTCTATATTTGACTTAAAGCTGGTATTACAACATTTTACCAAATTGTATTTGCAGACAATGGATTTACACGTAAGAGAGAAACGACTGGCAGTGCTCTATGCAGCTGGAGCATGTCTGTCATTGGTTACAGTGATCTGTACCTCTGTACCATGGAACTACTGGCAGAAGGTACTAGATAGTTGTATAAGTGTGCAATGTGGGTGTATACTCTACGGGACCGACCAATATACAATGTTTAGTGGAGGTGGAAGTTCTCTGTGTTACTTCACAGCCCTAGCATCACTTCCAGCATTTGTTATTGCTATCATTATGGCTTCGTATCATGGATATAGAGTGTTCCACGTCAAAAGAAGAATACATCATCAAGGCGCAAGGCTTTCGCCCAGGTATGTCATATTTTGTAAAGAATAATCACATTTGAAAAAATCTGGTGTCTTGCATTAACATGACCTTCTCTTTTCACTCTTACACAAACTATTCTTCCAAAGCTCAGGTATTTTATCTCCTCCCTATTAATCAAGATTAACCTTCATTATACATTGAACATATATATATATATATATATATACACAGTAGGCTAAAGTAAGTCAGGATTTTAAAAAGAAGGTTACTATATTGAAGGCTTTGAAATTCAATGGTGGTCAGTGGTCCCAAATGAAGGGTGGGACAATGAAAATATTGGCAGCCCCCCCCCCCCTCCCAAATACCTAATCCATAATATATGAGTGACTCAGGAAATAATGGCAAACTAAGTTTCGTGAAGTATATTTTAATTACAGATGCATACAAAGTGTTTTTCAACATAATCACCCTCCTTTTTGATACATTTCTGACACAGTTGCACCAACTTTTTTATTCTGTCAGAATAAAAGATTTTTGAGTAGGCGTAGGCTTTGTTAGAATTTTAAAAGATTTTTGTTTGTGTTTGCAACTGAATATGCACCATTTCTTTAACCTTCTCATTGCTTCAAATGGCCATCTCCTGGTGTATGGGAATATATGATACATAAATGATGATATGACATTTACATACCCATATCATCATTTGCAAATATAATTAGTGTGGCTTTTAATATTGGACTGCATGAATAGGAAAGTGATATGGAACATCACCACAGCTTTAATGAGGTGTGCACATTGTTCTCTTCCACTTTGTTTTAACCACTTCATCAAAATTCCGCATCTGCACTTCGAGGACTACTGTAAGCACTATCAGATGTGTAGTATGTGTATTTGGCAGTATTATAAATAATTTAAGCAGAAGGCTTTTGGCACTGTTGAATGAAAATGTGATGATACACAGATGTCATTGAATTACAAATAATTTCCCTCCTATGGTATTGATATCTTGGTACTTTGTTTTCTCTATTAAAATGTCACTTGAACTAGAATGCAACGTTTTGCATGGAAATGACACAGACCACTGTTTTGTTTATTATTGATTGTTATTCTAAGCCCGTTTTCATGAGGTTCAGAGTGTTTGAGGTCATAGGTGTCCCTTGTTAGTCTGAATCAACGCTTTGGAAAAGTTCCTGCCAGCTTGTTATGCTGATGTTTTAAGTTATATCTGAAAAACAGTAGCAAATAATAAAATTTGGGCTTTGCTGGACAAAACTACAGATGAAACAGGGAGATTCATTGCAAATGTCATTGTGGGAACAGTGTTTTTGATGGACCAGGTGGAAAGTTTTTGTTAATTTCAGAGGTACTTGAAAAAGGAATAATGCAACCATTGTAACACTATTTTAAAATGCTCTGTCTCATTCATGGCCAGATGGAATTAAACTTGAGATTATTCTCCTGCTAGTCTCTGATGGTGCTTCTTTTATGATTAAGGTCATACTAACATCTGTCATATAACGTGTGTTGGTCATTGTCTTCACAGAGTAGCCAAGACAGTAAGAAGTTCATTTCCAGATGTTGACCATTTCATTGCAAATATGAAAAGAATATTTTTAAAGGCACCTATCAGAATAGCCATTTTCAGAGAAATAGTGCTATCAATTCCCTTACCTTCTGAAACCAGTTATAACACATTGGGTATTTAGATGGATGCTGCAAACTGAATTGCAAAATATTGCTAGAAAACAGTAGATGTGTTAACAGCGTTGGACAGTGAAGAAAATTCTGCAGTTGCAATAACCAGAAATTTGTTGTTGTTGTTGTTTTCTAGTGCCTTGCATCTGGCAATGAAGCCATTAGCATTCGTGCTTTCCAATACTTTTGAACTGTAGTTTCTTCTGATCTTAATGCTTCACAGGTCTTCAAGTGTTCTTCATTCATTTCTGCTGGATCGTTACACAGGACACATATCGGTGAGGCTGAGATACCTATTCTGTAGAGATGACTTGCCAAGCAGCCATGATTTGTCAATAGTCGGAAGGCTGCAACAGCTGTTTTCCTTGGTCTCTGGGGGATTATATCTGGATTGGAAAGTAGTGTAATCCATTTTTTATCTTTGGCATTTGTTTCTATTTCTTGTAGGTATGAATGACAAAAATTTTTAATGATCAAGCGTTTTATTGAGGAATATGAGAAATTGAATTTAGACTTTTGTGTTATTGTTGTGGCTTTCTTTGCAAGTGAGTCTGCAGCTTCGTTCCCCATGACTCCACTAACCAGAAATTTAATGTCAGAACAATTGCTATACCATTTACTGTTCATTGAATGCAACTTCAAAGATTTGAGAAAGAGTATCAAGTTGTTGGAAACGATATCTATAGAAATCTCTTGGTCCCTTAAACTGGCAGAAGATTTGTCCACAGTCAAAGGTGAAGCCTTAGAGGTGAAGCCCTAGTACTGAAACAACAATAGAAAACTATTCTTGAGAAGAATTCTGGATATTGTTATATTTCAAAATTTTGATACCAGCTGCAAATGGAACACCAAACAATAACCATGAAAACTTTCAGTATTTTAAGTTTGCCCCTGTAACTTCATGTATCATAGGAAGCTTTTCCTGACTCAAATGGATTATTGGAGATTATTTTACACTTTTGATGGAGATTGATGGAAATTGCAGGATAATTAATTATTTTTGTATTTGTATTACTATATTAATATCTTTTTAATGGCTAAATTGAAATTATTAATATGTTTACAGTGCTATGAATAGATTACCATGTAAAACATAAATTTACATTATTTTAAACTCTATGACTTGGCTTTTTCACCTTACAATATTACAATACTAGTAATTACTAAGCATCTCCAAACTGAAGCATTCTGCATGTTTTAATATTTTCCCTGACATTCCAAGATGTCTGTCGGTCAAAGTTAAATTAAATCTAGAAAAAATCTTTCAGAATCTTCATTAGGGACAGGTAACCACAGTGACTGCAGACACAATTTTGAAAATTCAAGAAATCTTGAATTTTTATGTTTTAGAAGCATTAACGCTTATATAACATCTACATTGCCATTTTGCAATTAGTTTTTCAAAATTTCTATAAGACTTGCATAATTAAAAAGTACATCTTCACAATTACTTAAGAAAGCTATCTGGGAAAGTTACCTTTACTTTGTCAATATTGTTGTATGTCAAAAGAGCAAACCCTGGGTCAAACAAATTTGAAACACAGGAAAAGAGTTTCCCCTCCTGACTTACATTGAACTTATTTACTTTTTCAATAGCTCTTAGACCACATTCTTTGAATTCTAAAACTATCTCTCTATTCATTTTTTCAGGAACAGAATCTAAAATGGAATTTTGATTAAAATGACCTGTCATTAAACTGAATTTTGTTTTCACTACTTCTACCCATCCAATAACTGTGTGCAACTGGATTTTCTTTAGAGTGAAGTTCTAAAATGGGCTCAATTAGGAGTCCACAATTTTTAGCAACTAATTCTGCCTGAATTTTAACCTTCGACAATTTTTCAGAAGAAAATTTTGTCAAAAATACTATCTCTGATCTTGAAAATCTACCTCATGAAATACAACACCTGCGTACAGTTTTCAGACAGAATCAATACACCAACCAGGAAATAAACAGTACTTTTAAGAAAAACGAAACCGTGAACCTAATACAAAGAAAGAACATGCAGGCTTAGCAGTCATCCCTTATTGTGGCGCCCTGTCGGGGAAAATTGGAAGATTGCTAATGAAATATCAAATAAAAACCGTATTCAAACCTCCGACCAAAATAAAACAGTTTTTAGGCTCTGCTAAAGATAATTTAGGTCTTCGTGCACCAGGCATTTATGAAATCCCATGCAGTTGCGGCAAAATTTACATAGGACAAACAGGTAGAACTGTAGAAGATCGCATCAAAGAACATCAACGTTGTATTAGACTAGGATACCCAGAAAAATCCGCAGTGGCTGAGCACACATATAATACAGATCATAAAATCAAATTCGCCTCTACAAAAATTCTTGAAAAGTCCTCTAGGTACTACGATAGGGTGATTAAAGAAGCTCTATACATTAAAGCGAATAAAAACAACTTCAACAGGGATGAAGGCCTTCAAATCAGCAAAGCATGGACACCAGTCATTCAGCATATCTCTCCTCCACAGTGCAGAGAAGCATCGGCAATCACCTGATTGGTTCCGCACGTGCCTCCATCGGCCGGAGCTCGGCCAATGGTAAAAAAGTGGGCAGTTCTTATCGGCCGCACTCTAGGTATAAATATCGCAACATCAGTAGCCTAGATTCAGTTCCCCTGAGGATGGCGGCAGAGTTAGTCGCTGAAAGCTTGGGTAGTTACCCTAATCTGACCTGGCTGTTAGCCCGAGAAACTATCATCAATAATCAACGCCGGGAAAGCTTCAAGTCATTAATTAAAAATACTGTGACTGGATTTGATGGCTTTTCAATGCTTCTTAAAAACTGCAGTACAGAATCTAAATACTCATTTAAATACAAAATAGATTCAAACCAGCTGTATCAGCAAGTCGAAACTGGGATTGGATACAGTTTTGGTTTCAAATCAGAATACTGAGCTTTCAGATATTCAAGATATAGATTTTTAAGTTTTCTTGAATTTCTAAAAACATTCTTAAGCTTAGCAACAACTTCATTCACATCTGGTAAGCATTTTTGATAAAGTTCTCCTTTTAAATTAAATTTATGGGCCCAGCATGTGAATGATAGTAAAAGTTCGCCTATTATTACAGTTAAACACTGTACACACTTTTTCATGTAAGGTGCACTATCTGTGGCAATTGCCAATGCATTTTTGTATTTTATATCAAGTTATTTTAAAGTGTCTATGATGGCCTGGAACATGTTGTGCTATTTGCTGCTGACAGAAATGAACAAGAACCTAAATAAATTTTCTGAACTGAATTACTTTCTAGGGTACCTAACAATACAACAAAAATGCATCTTCCTTTGCAGTCAGTGGTTTCATCACAGAAGATTGCTGTAGGTTTATCTGCTACCTCTTCATTTATACTCAATTCTGCCTCTTCTGAGCACCTTGGCATATACTGCCTGTGAATATGGGAGGATGTCGGAATGTCTGCACCTTCTTTAACATATTTTGCTAACCAATCCTGCTGATTGATCAAGCTTCTCAATGGGGATGTTAGCCTACAAAATAAATAATAAATAAAAGTAACTATCTCATTAAAAGGTAGTTTTCTACTAAATGAGATTAACTATTCATTTTAATTTAATTATTTAAAAATTGCAAATATACTTCAGTTTTGTTACTGTTCTGTAAATTTGAAGTACCTACCAAATTGTTTTTGTCAGATTCTTTTTATTTGCAATTGTAATAAGAATAGCTCACCACTTTAACAAACTGACCAAGCTTAACAGCAGTTATTAAATAAAAAAAAAATACCAATTTTAACTCACCTTAAGCATCATTCTTGTCGTGTCCATCACAAATTCTTCTTTGTCATCTTTGGCTCTTTTTGCAACTTGAAATGATTCTTCCAGAGTCAGCTGCCTCTTCCTTTTGTCACCATAGCATTTTTCTTTTTTTTTTTTTTGTGCATTTCATAATTAACGTGCTTAGAACAGGTGTCACTGTGCTTGTAGTCTATTCTAATGTTGCAAAATTTATAAAATAGTACTCCATCACTACAATAAAATCCTTCATTGCTGTATTGTTCTGCATGCGATTTAGCAGAAACTTGAATGGATGTACGATCCATTTTCACATTTGTACGTCTCAAACAATACAACTGCTCAGATTCATGAAACACATTGTATCATTTTTGGTCGGAAACATCCCTTTCAGGCTGGCCCCGTAGCGCAGTTGGTAGAGCACCTGCCTGCTGTGCAAGGGGTCCTGGGTTCAATTCCCAGCACGGGGTAGCAATTTTTCTGCAGCCAGGATTATTTCTCATCCTTCCCTGAGTCTGGAAGTATAATGGCGGCGCCGTGGCTGAGTGGTTAGACCGCTCGCCTACCACCTAGGCGGGACCCACATGTGGTATTCGTGGTGGGCGAAGCAGTGTCCAGGCAGGTTTTCTCCAGGTTCTCCGGTTTCCCCCGTCATTCATTCCACCAGTTGCTCCATTATCACCCTTCCAATCCTGCATTTCATATCATCCCCTTCCTCACTATCATACCTGGTGCTTGGCTGACCACCTGCTCCTAGGTCTTCAATTTGTCTGGTCCAGAGGTCCCTCTGCTCCCTGACGGGCGTCTGACCCTAGGCTGGCTTGTAAGTCCTAGGGGGTGTAAGTCCTACATAAGGGGAGGGTAATCAGGGAAAGAACATCCCTTTCATCCCCACTCACATAACAAAATGGACCGCAGACAGTTAGCTACCTGGCTGACCTTGACAAAGTTAGCACTGCCAATTCTTGGAATTCTTAGAATTTTCTTGTAAAAATTCAACTAATAAGAAATAAATAATTGACGTTGATTGATTATGATTAGTTATTATTGTATGCTATGAAATTCATTATAAACTAAAAAAATCATGATAATTCGTGATTTTGTTAACATTTCACTATTACGGTCCCAATTCGTGATTTATCATGATTATTTTATTCGTAAATTAGCTTTAGAAACCCCTAATTCCTGGATATTTATAAGAAACAGTAACATATCATACATGTCGTGATTATCGTGATCTCCATAAGTCCTGCCTCTGCTGATATGTCTTATAGTATTAATATAAACATTAGTTCTTCTGTCTATGTTACATTATTTATGATATATTTTTGCCTAGGAATGTTTTTATTAAGAAAAAAGAGCGCACAAGTTATGTAAATTGTATAGAATCAGCATTGAAATATTTGTGTTATTTGCGCTAAAGTACTACATACTTTTTTTTTCATTTATTCATCCTTAGATCAAATACATGTTATTGGATATATCAAAATATACAAAATATTAACATCATTTCTTAAGCATTTTAACAAGTGTAATAAATTACACACCCAGAAGGGGTTCACGGAAAAGTATTTACAAACTCTTCAACTGAGTAAAAACAATGTTGCAATAGCAGATGTTTCACCTTGCGCTTAAATGCAGTTTCTGAGGTGGTAAGTTTAATATTATCAGGTAACTTGTTATATAAGGTAATTCCAGAGTGTCTTACACTTTTGCTGAATAGTGAAGTATTATGTGTAACCGTGCTCAGTTTATGCCTATTCCTAGTGAGATAATTATGTTTTTCAGAGTTTGTATGAAAATAAACCAAGTGTTTTCTAACAAACATTATGACTTCTAGTATATATAGACAAGGAAGTGGCAATATATGGAGTGATTTGAATAAATTGATACAAGAATCCCTTTGTTTCTTTCCCATTATTATTCTGATTACTCGTTTTTGGATTTTAAAAATTATATTTTCTTTCCCAGAGCTACCCCAAAAAATCACTCCAAATTTTAGTAAGCTATTGAAAAGAGCAAAGAATTGATTCTTCAAAGTGTTCAAATTTGTAATATTTTTTATAATTCTGATCATAAAACGAAGCTGGCTTAGCTTAGATGCCAGTTTTTTAACATGTGTGTTCCATTTCAGGTACTCGTCAATCCATATACCCAAGAATTTAGTAGTAGGTTTATAATGCACCAATTCATTATCTAATTTTATTTGTGGCTTATATACATTAGTATTCTGAATATGGCTGAAGGAAATGGCTACAGATTTATTCTTATTTATTATTAACCTGTTTTGTACAAACCATTCCTGCATTCTTTGGTCTAAGCTCAGTATACCAGACTTAACATCATTGTCATTTCCCATTACACCTATGGATGTGTCATCCGCAAACAGTACAACCTTATTTGGATTACTGTGGTAATAGGACAGGTTTCAGCTATGGAAAGGAAAAACAAGAATCGCAAGCTTTCAAGCATGCTCATCAGTGCAAAGTTGTACCTTGAATTATTTAAAAACAGCTAGCTGTATGAAAAAATTTGTTACGAACTGTAGGTTTATGTGAATGAACTCTACACTTTTCCTTTAGTTTGTTTTTGCTGTCTCTTATGATTTGCCAGTTACATGTACAAAATTAGCAGCAAAAGGACTTTGCAGACTATTCACAAAAAATTCAAAATATACACCCTTTTAGTCATGCAAATATCTTAAACATTTTAACCTCTTAACATATGCATCATGGCGGTGCTGTGACCAAGCAGTTAGAGAATTTGCCTCCCACCAAGGCAGCCCAGGTTCAACCCCAGGGACCTGCATGTGGTATTCATGGTGGACGAAGCGGCATCAGGTAGGTTTTCTCTGGGTTCTTCTGTTTCCCCTGCCACTCATTCTACCAGTTACTCCATTATCACCTTTCCAATCATTGATTTTGCCTGAATTTCATATCACCCTCTTCCTCACTCTCATACCTGGTGCTTGGCTGACCACCTGCTTCCAAGTCTTCACTCTGTCCGGTCCATAGGTTCCTGTACTCCCTGACAGATATCTGACCCTAGGCATTGGCTTGAATGACCTAGGGGTGTAAGTTCTACATAAGGGTAGGGTAATCAGGTAAAAAGGAAAAATAAAACATATTGTAACAAATTTACCAAATCTTTTTATTTTCTCAGACTTCAAGTACAGCCATACTACTAGTTTCTGTCTCTTCATCTTCAACAACTCAAAAACTGTCTCTATGGCAACCTCCTTGAAAATCAAAGAGTCTTAATGACATGGAGAAGCCATGTCACACTGCTCCCTCCTCAGAGCTGGTCGTCCCGACCAGCACTATCACTGCGGCATCTCCCTTGCGCCCCGGTGGATTAACCCATCGAACCTCTTCTCCTGGTGGTCCACGAGGGCCTGGTGGTCCTGGTATACCTTGAGGTCCTGGGTTTCCATCTCTTCCAGGCATACCTTTAGTTCCAGGTTCACCATCTTTTCCCGACAATCCTGGAGGTCCAGTCATGCCTTTGTCTCCTGGAGGTCCCTGAGGTCCAGGTAACCCTTGTAGACCAATGAGACCACGGTGTCCTTTTGCACCCTTTGGACCTTCTTCTCCTCTATCACCCTTACCTCCCTCTGGCCCTGGAGGTCCTGGCTTTCCTCTAGCTCCCTGTGGCCCTTCTACACCCTGTGGTCCAGTTTCTCCTCGAAGACCCCGTTCTCCTGCTGGTCCTGGAGGTCCATTTGGACCAGGTGGCCCTGGAAGACCTGGTGCCCCTGGAGTTCCCGGAGGTCCTGAAGGTCCTACAGGTCCCTTATCTCCCGGTCTTCCTGCAATACCAGGTGTTCCTGCTTTACCTGGTGCTCCCTCTGGTCCCTGTTCTCCAATTGGTCCCGGTGGTCCTAGAGGTCCTGCAATACCTTGTGGTCCTGGAGGTCCTTCACTGCCTGGCTTCCCTGGTGGACCTGTCTCACCTTGTGCACCTCTCTGACCTCTGAGGCCAGCAGGTCCTGTTGGGCCGGGTAATCCTGGAAGTCCTCTGTCTCCTGGAGGGCCCTGTGGACCAGGTTGTCCTGGAGCTCCATGTTGTCCTTGAGAGCCTGAGTCACCCTTAGGTCCTTCAGGTCCTGGTGCACCAGCTTGTCCTGGAGGTCCTGGATTGCCCTGTTCACCTTTCATTCCTGGGAATCCACGTTCACCCTTCATTCCAGGCAAGCCTACCAGACCCTGAGGGCCAGGGAATCCTTGTAAACCTTGAGGGCCAGTAGGACCTCGCTCTCCAGGGGGCACGATCCTAGGTATCGCTGTTGGATAGTGTCCCTTGGTCCAGGTAGGACGATGTATGCCATCCTGCTTCGAAATTCTGCAACAGTACCGCCGGTCTTGACGGTCCCTCGTCCAGTTGCCCTTCTTCCTGGTGTGTTGACGGGCCATCCTGCGCACTTTGAAACGGCTCACTGGGTACCATGTCCGCCGACCTCTCTGGCGCACCTTCGCAGCCACCTTGCTTCCGATGGGTCCGGCAACAAACCCCACCACATCCGCGCGAGTCGCGTCCACCGCTGCACTCGTGTTCACTCGTGCTCGGCACGGCCTCTCCTGTATCCTGCCGTCCACGATGATGTCCACCATTCTTCCGTTCACGGCACTATGCGTCAGGTGATTGGATGGCCCCGACGGTCCCCCCATGTCACACGCCAAGTCGGTTCTCGCGTGTTGCTCGTTTGCTTGTGCGCTTCCCTGCTGATCGTCCGAAACGGGCGCAACTGTCGCCTCGGCCACTAGGTGCTCCCTCCCCGGCTCCGCGCTATTCCGTCTGCCCCTGGCATCCAGTACTTTGACGCTCTCGTCAACTCTTACTACCAGGGCGCCAAGACGTTCCCCGTCGTCCTCCACGACGTCCACGTGCTGGCAGAGGTCTTCCACCTTTTCGCCGAGTTGTTCCACGTCTTCCGTCACGCCAATCCGTTCGCCGAGTTGTTCCACGTTTTCCCTCATATCATCCGAAACGGGCGCAACTGTCGCCTCGGCCACTAGGTGCTCCCTCCCCGGCTCCGCGCTATTCCGTCTGCCCCTGGCATCCAGTACTTTGACGCTCTCGTCAACTCTTACTACCAGGGCGCCAAGACGTTCCCCGTCGTCCTCCACGACGTCCACGTGCTGGCAGAGGTCTTCCACCTTTTCGCCGAGTTCTTCCACGCCTTCCGTCACGCCAGCCAGTTGCCCGTCAATTTTCGCCGATAGCTCCGTCTTTATCTTTTTCAGCTCGGCAGCGAGGTTGTCGTTTCTCGTTTCCATTTTGGCAAATAATTCTTTCATCATTGCCATCATCCTGGTTTCCGAATCTCCCTCCATCCCACTTCCTGACACCAAATGTAACAAATTTAACAACTCTTTTTTATTTTCTCAAACTTCAAGTACAGCCATACTACTAGTTTCTGTCTCTTCATCTTCAACAACTCAAAAACTGTCTCTATGGCAACCTCCTTGAAAATCAAAGAGTCTTAATGACATGGAGAAGCCATGTCACACTATGCATCACTTTAAAATGTGATGGTCCTTTTTCACCTATTTTTATTGCCAAAATAAAATATTCACCAAGTATAATAATGATAGTAATATGTTATGGCAGTGAGAAATGGACAATGGGACCAAAGATGAAAATAGGATAACAACTAGTGAAATGAGATTCATGTACTCAACAGCTGGCTATACAAGACTTCAGCAAGGCCTGTGTTATGTTATTGTAATGGTACATGGACAATGAGACAAAAAGATGAAAATAGGATAGCAGCTAATGAAATGAGATTCATGTGCTCAACAGCTGGTTATATGAGATGGTAGACTGGAAGAAACATATACAGCAAAGCTCTTTAATAGGCTTCCCTATGCTGTGGTTAATTACCATTGTAGAGGGAAATGATCTCTGGGCTAGCCTAAGAAAAATGGTTGGGAAATCTAGCTTTGAATCTGTAACAGGTCCTTGGCCTAAAACTTGAATGGAAGAAGACATTGTTTGTGTAGTATGTTTTTCTCTATCTCTCAGGGTATACAAGCTATAAGATTATACATTTAGGGTGGGGTATCCGGATAAGGTTTTTTACGAAGTTTTCCCTTATCTTGAGAAGACAAATGTTGGGTAACTAAGCTCTATGGACCTCAGGCTCATTTGAGTATCATTTCACTAAT
Organism: Tenodera sinensis; assembly: GCA_030765045.1. Taxonomy (NCBI): domain Eukaryota; kingdom Metazoa; phylum Arthropoda; class Insecta; order Mantodea; family Mantidae; genus Tenodera; species Tenodera sinensis. Next base: position 286,605,693 of record CM060962.1, on the reverse strand, counting down.
TTCATTCATTTATCATCCAATATGACATATCACATTGAAGGATGTTAATATACAAAAGTGTGTATATGCTGAAGAGGGCTTTCAAAGGCTGTTCCCAGAAAATTTATGTACATTTTACATGTTATATAAATATTTCAAACATACAGTATTTTAATCAAAATAGAGCTATTTCTGAAAAAAAAATCCAACATTTCAAACTAAAAAATCTTCCATGCAAAGGGTAGTTTGGGGTGGGGCATTTGGTTGAAAATCTTTGTATTGTGTGTGTGGAAGATGCTCAACCTAAATACCAAGTTTGGTATTTAACCAATATTTTGTTTTAGGATTATGTTTTTCTCTCTCTCTCACACACACACCCACCCACCTACCCCCTCCCCCCCCCCCCCCCACACACACACACCTGTATAGACCTTTTTCTAAAATTACTTTTCCAAAGGAAAGTAAAATCCAGTTTCATTATTAGTTTGTAAAATGCAACACATATTATTTATTTATGCCAACAAACTTACTGTTGGTGTTTTTAAACACACAAACCGTGTGTGGGCAAAGTTTGAGAGGTAGAACTGGAACTTAAAAATTCAATGCCACAACTGGGATTTGAACCACAGACCTTCCGCTTACCGGGCGGTTGCTCTACCACTGAGCTATTGTGACAAACTGCCAGAATGGCTTGTGTGTTTAAAAACACCAACAGTAAGTTTGTTGGCATAAATAAATAATAATTACCATCTGAAGGTTATTTAATCCTGGGATATAAAGTACTTACAATAGTAAGTCACCATTGGGGTAATTTGTCTCTGATGTGAGACTGCCTTTGTGGTTTACCAGGAAAAATACGAACTGGTTTGAGAATTTAATGCCATTCTGGCAGTTTGTCACAATAGCTCAGTGCTAGAGCAACCACCCGGTAAGCGGAAGGTCTGTGGTTCAAATCCCAGTTGTGGCATTGAATTTTTAAGTTCCAGTTCTACCTCTGCAACACATATGTTGCACTCAGAAAAGAAAAGTATATTTGCAGACAATAGAATAATGCAAGCAGGGCTGCAGGTTCCTGCAGCTACATGCATAAGAGGAATTAATTAATTCTTTTGTTATCTTTGACAGGACTGGTGAAGTGATTTTGGTCAGTGAACAGTTGAAGGAGAGAGTCAGTGATCCCGGCTGTGTGTGCTGGATGGCCATTAACATCTTAACTGTGGGACTTGGGATTCTTTTGTTTATAAATGCTATCATTCTGATGGATGGCTACTACAGCACGTGCAACCAGTACAGAAAAACTCTCACACGAACCTTGGAGGCATCTGATCAGATGTCAACAGTGATATATCATCGACTCCCATGTGGTGCAATTTATGACTTCATGGATCATCTGGAGCCCACCAAAAGACCTTTCTTACAGAAGGACAATGTTGAATACAATTACTCCCCTGAAAATACAAGCAATAGGGAAAGAGGGCCATTCATTAATACAGGACTTTCCTTGCAAATTGCAGTTATTTCTGCCTGGTTCAATTGCACTGTTTGGGTAGCTTTATTTCTGTGTAACTGTTTATTGCTTCGGTCCTATGGAAGAAATGATTTTTGTAGATATTAACCAAGAATGCACTTTAAGTTAATGTATTAAAGTACATTTTATATTTATGTGTAGCAAGTATTTTATTCATTCATTCAGTCATTCATTCCTAAGTTTAACTTATAATAAAATGTATAACATAATGAAGTTGACTCTAGATTATATTACCTAACATGAGGTTTGGTTGCAGTATTGTTGACCTGCAACATGTCAGCCTAAAAGGCTTATTGTGAAAACCCATTAAAGAGTTGCTTTAACTGTTTCCCACAATATGTTCCCTGAATGATTGCAGTATCTTGATTCTGATATCAGCATTCTTTCTTTGATCTTCCTTGGGTATAGAAAGGGTAAATTTTCTTTTTGTCACAAATGGACAAACAAACAGGATACATGAGGCAGTTTCATTATCCTCTTTGCAAATTCTGCAGATAGATTCATCTTTGTAGAGTCCTAGTTTACGTAGATGTTTCCTGAAGTGACCAGAAAGTGTTCAAGAAATTAATGCAGCTACTTTCTTTATTCCTTTTCTGTCCACTCTCAGGAAAGATATGGAAAGAGAAGCTCACACTAAATTTTACTCTGGTTTCTCATTTATTTGAATATCAGTATGCGTTTATTGAATACCAAAGCATATGCATCTTGGGCTGCCCATGAACTTGGACCCTAGCCCCTCTGTCATAGGACAGCCCTCTGCAATTCTCTACATATAATTTTTTACATATGCTGTTTATTCTTTGACTACAGTTAATTAACCTGATTCAAACCTGTCTTCTTAACTTTCATCTTTTGATTCACTTATTTTTGCCAAATTCTCATGTACTTTCCTTTTTCCAAGATCATTAATATTTTAGTTTATCCATTCCATTCTAAAATTTATTCTCCCCCTTATTTTTCATGTGTTTCATGATCATATGTTTCCTAACTTCATTGATTCACTTTCTTCTTAACTCTATATCTCTTCCACTTCCTTTTCTCACTTAACTTTCACCTTTTTATAATGCCTACTTGAATTTATCCCAAAACTTTTATTTCCATCCCTCCTACCAAACCTGAACACAGTTCACTTGATCACTTGTTCTTCCTTGTCACACAGCATGGAGCACCATTTTCCTCCCTTTTTTCTTCAGCTTCCTATATATTAATAGATGTTCGTTCTCTGAAATCCACTTTGTTGAGTTAATATCTTTCCAAATATGAGCTGGCCTTTGCTGCTCACCCTTCTCCTGTTTCAATCCACCCACATACATAATGCCTGTTTCTCTATCCTCCCATTCTACTTGGTCATACCCTACCTCTTCTTATTTGCCTGGTTTATTTCTACTCAACTTTGAAATTGTCCCTTTGTTGTCTGAGTAATTTGCACCAGCATCTTTGCCACTCACTGCTCCTTGGTTGTCTGCTGGTATCATTTCCAATTCCCCACCACCATCTTCTTTATCCGTCAAATTGTCATCAGTCATAGCTTCTTTCTTCTCCTTCTCTCTCACCTTGTTACTTGCTAATTTCCCCTCTTTTTTCTCTCTCACATCTGTCCTTGAGGTGATGTGTCTTTCCCATCTCAGCAATTCTTTAAAATGCAATGCGGCTGACTTATTAATTGCTAACCTTCTCTGCTCAATTAATTGCTTCATTTGCTGTCTTTGGTCATATAAGTCTTTGTTGATAAAGATGTTTGTTCCTTTCAATTTTTTTGTCTGTTTCAGTATGTTGTAAGTCATATATGTACTTGTAAATTTTGTTAGAATGTTTCTTCTTCCAAAGCAAAATGCTTCACATGTTTCATAGTTACCTACTAGTGGTCATCTGTAGCTTCTTCTTCAAAACTTCCTTTACCTCTTGCCTTGGATCGAAGCCCGTCCTTTCTTCTATTCCAACAAATACCAAGTTATATTCCTACTTCTGTCCTCACGTTTTTTCATTTTTTTTTTTTTTTTTTTTTATGTTTTGCAATTCTTCTTTTATCGTTTTTATATTTTGAAGTACTGTCTTTTATCACATAAGGCCCCCCCTCACATATTTCCCTCACTAAAAATTATTTACCTGTTAAACATGGCATAATTCCCTCTCCTGGTTCATTCTTATTGGAGCGGCCTTCAAATGACTTGATAATGAACAACAATCGACGCAGTGGTGCCTGTCACGGACAATAATAGATGCAGTGCTTGCCACAAAAATACTTGTATTGCTATTGTCACAACATATTGTAAAATTGAAATGTGAAGTTGCAGACGTGTTTCTAAGTCAGTTTGTTACAAGGCGTCATATTGTTAAGAAGAGTTTTAAAAAAAACTGGTATTTCTTGTGTCATTAATGGTTCTGGCGACGTGTTGTGGAATAGTGAAAATGAAGATGTGTTACCTAAGCCAGATATAAATGAAAATAGTGATGATAGTGATGATAGTGACGAAAGTGAGATGGTAGAATAGTCAGAGAAACGAAATAATGAAACAATACATTGTAGGCCCAATGAAACCGTGGTATGTATCCAGTTCATTCACAAATTACTGTATACCTATATATCTTTTACATAATACTACATGGTTTTCCTTCCTTTTTGAATTCCTAGAAGCACCACTCACATAATTCCCTCCCCAGTGTTTTCAAGCAAATTTTTCAAGAAAAAAAAAGGGGGGCAGGGAATTATGTGATAAAATACGACATTTTCTTTTCTTTCTCGACAAGTTCTCTTGTTTTATTACCCTCTGTACTCTTTTCCATTGCTAGCATTTTTCCTATTTCCCCAAGTTCTGCTATTGCTTCATCTGCAGTCCTTATTTATTTAAACTGTTACTACAAAAGCATATGATTTAAGACAAAGATTAATTTCAATGCATTATCTGTTTCTCTTCATACAGTCCCTTTCCAATATTTCTAGATACTTACAAAAATTGTAACTTCTGAAATGTTATGTCCATTATTTTGTTTCTGATCAACCCAGGCTAAGAATATACATTATGAAGTCCAGCACATACATAACTGTTTTTACCTTATGTATCATCTACCTGCAATAGGTAAAGAAAGTATTACATTGAAAACTTCATATTGAGATTTCACTGGAAATACATATTCTGAAGCCTCCTGAATCATCATCACCATCACCATCACCATCATCATCACCATCATCATCATCATCATCATCATCATCATCATCATCATCATTGTCTTCTGTTGACTTTTCAAGTATGGAGAACTTATATTTCCAGGACTTACAAGTCGGTGCCAGGGGTCAGATGCCTGTTAAGGAGCAGACAAACTCTGGATCAGAGAGAGCAGTCTAACCACTCAGCCATATTCTCTTGAATCAGAAAGAAAGAAATGAAATGCACATTTAGAATAAGATCTGGAGAGAAAGAGAGAGAGAGTGAAAGAAAGAAAGAGACTCAAAATGAAAGAGATAAAGGCCTAACCTGATATTTAAGTTGAATATCTGACACAAAGATTATCAAGACTGCCTCCCCAACCGAGCAGGATGGCTCAGGCGGTAATGTCTGTGGCTCACATTCAGGAGGTTGCGGGTTCGATCCCTGTGGCCGTGCACTCTCAAATGTGTTTTTCCGTTGTTTCCCCATATCGCGTAGACGAATGCTGGAGTACATTCATCTGTTCTCCACTTCAGAATTGTGAGCATATCTATTGGACATGCTTCAAAGTTTGCAATGCTTTTTTTTTCCTTTTCTTTCCTTTCTTTTTTCTTTCTATTGCAAGAGCTTGTTACCATGAATAGATATTGGAATGCTGCGTAAAGTGGTTCTTGCTCAACTAAAATCATTTCTAAGGAAAAATGTTTCACTAGTAACTGGAAGTTTTTTGAACAGTAAGATAATCAAGTTAAATGAATAATGTAACAGGGATAGAAGAATTTCTTTTTATATGAATGCTACAGTGCATTCATTATTCATATTATGCTTGCTCTTCTTCTTCTTCTTCTTTTTCTTCTTCTTCTTCTTCTTCTTCTTCTTCTTCTTCTTCTTCTTCTTCTTCTTCTTCTTCTTCTTCTTCTTCCTCTTCTTCTTCTGCTCCTCCTCCTCCTCTTCCTCCTCCTTCACCTCCTTCTCCTTCTTCTGCTCCTTCTTCTTCTTCTTCTTCTTCTTCTGGTCCTTCTCCTCCTACTTCTCCTCCTCTTCCTCCTCCTTCTGCTCCTCCTTCACCTCTTTCTCCTTCTTCTGCTCCTCCTTCTCCTTCCTCTTCTTTCTCTTCTTCTTCTCCCTCTTCTTGTGCTTGTTCTTCTTCTTGCTCTTTACCACTTGTATCAAAATCCGAAATGTCAGGTTTGTAGAAATTCACATTAGGCTTATTTTATCATTACTTGTTTCTCAGATATTTTCAGGTTCCAACAATATATATTTCTTCATGATTTCAGTACCTAGTTCACATTGCACTTCTGAATTTTTGTGTTTTTCATCACCTTCTATTCTGAATTCTGTTTCACTGCTTTTGTCATCACCTTTGTTGTTAGTCTTATTGCAAGAAATACTGTTCTTTCTAGTTTGCTCTTGGATGAAGATAGTGAAGGATCAACTGTCTCACTAGAATTTGATACCTGGAAAGTAGGAATAGTTCCAGGTTTTAATAAAGGCCCTTTGAAATTAACACTGGTATAAACTGCTTTTTTAATAACTGCACCTGTTTGTATTCTTCTTCTTCTTCTTCTTCTTCTTCTTCTTCTTCTTCTTCTTCTTCTTCCTCTTCTTCTTCTTCTTCTTCCTCTTCTTCTTCTTCTTCTTCTTCTTCTTCTTCTTCTTCTTCTTCTTCTTCTTCTTCTTCTTCTTCTCCTTCTCCTCCATCTCCATCTCCACCTCCTTCTCCTCATTATTATTATTATTATTATTATTATTATTATTATTATTATTATTATTATTATTATTATTATTATTATTATTATTATTATTATTATTATTATTATTATTATTATTGTTGTTATTGTTATTGTTATTGTTGTTATTATTATTATTATTATTATTATTATTATTATTATTATTATTATTATTATTATTATTATTATTATTATTATTATTATTATTATTATTATTATTTCCCTGATTACCCTCCCCTTATGTAGGACTTACACCCCCTAGTACTTACAAGCCAGCCTAGGGTCAGACACCTGTTGGGAAGCAGAGGGACCTCTGGACCAGACAGAGTGAAGACCTGGAAGCAGGTGGTCAGCCAAGCACCATGTATGATAGTGAGGAAGAGGATGATATGAGATATAGGCGAAATGGATGATTGGAAGGGTGATAATGGAGCAATTGGTGGAATGAGTGGTGGGGGAAAACGGAGAACCCAGAGAAAATCTGCCCACCACAAATACCACATGCGGATCCCGTCTAGGTGGTAGGCGAGCAGTCTAAACACTCAGCCATGGCACCGCCATTATACTGCCAGACTCAGGGAAGGATGAGAAATAATCCTGGCTGGAGAAAAATTCCTACCCCCCTGCCGGGAATCAAAGTCGGGACCCCTTGCACAGCAGGCAGGTGCTCTTCCAACTGTGATACGGGGCCAACTCTGTTCGTATTCTGTGTCCTTAAAATGGAAGGAACATAAACGACTACTGGACCATGCAAAAAAAATATTTTATTTTGCAAAATTCTACCAATATCCTCTATCCTTTAGAAGGTTTGTCTCTGTAAATGAGTGAAAATGAGTTCTATAGTGAGTTTCACTTCACATTGCAGCCATATGCACAACATTGAGGCATTTTATTTTTCACAATATTACGTTGTTTGTATTATACTAAACTTATTCAGTAACACCATCACCAAAATACCACCATCAAGTAAACTACTTCCGAACTTCAATATCAACAAGAACAATTTATGAAAAAATATTAGAGCACAAGCAGCAGAATTATAAAATTCCACATCCCTGCAGTGCGCAGATGGAGTTGATGAAATATGACACATTTACTATTTCGCTTGCACAGTGATAACGGTATCGCACAGTAAAAAACAATCTTACCACTGCATTTTAAAAGGAAGAACCATACTTTTTGTGTTGCGCGTGCGTGCATGCGTGTGTGTGTAAATAGCCTAGCTCAAAACCGAAAGGTCAAGTAAATACCAAAATTGATATTTCAGTTCAGCACCTTCCAAGGATGCGACAAGAATATTTTCAAGAAAATTGTTCACCCCAGACCAACTTATACATTGAACATTTTCAAGAAAATCGCCCACCCCAGACTATCCCTTTCTCTCACTCGCTCTCTCGCTTCCGCCTCTCTCCCTAACTCTCCCTCCTTAACGCTCTCTCCCTAACTCTCTACCTCTCTCTCCCTCCTTCTAACCTTCATCCCACTCTCCCTCTCCACTATCTCTGTCTATCTCCATTCCTCTGTCTCTCTCCTTCACTTCCAACTTAAATATTTTCTGCCAAATGAAAAAACTGTAGCTAGTTTCCAATGGGGAAAAGAAAAGTTAGTAAAAGCCATCACAGATTGATAATGAAAAATACTTTCAAAAATATTAGTCCCAATCTTCCATTGTCTCCCACACCGTTAGTCATTGTGCATGCACCAGTACTTTGCCAGAAAAATATTTCCTGAGCTGAATGTGAAGTCTGGTGTCAGTACCCAGCGAATTCCCATTGCGCATGCATAATGACTCAACATGTAATAGGTAGAAATGCTTTATTCCAACCAAAACTTTCATACCAAGTTTTCAACGGAAATAAATGTAATTGCAAACCAATAAATTGAATATCAAGGAAATAGTTAACTCTACCAAAAGAAGTGTTTGATATAAAATGTGTACTTTAACGAAACCTACACCTTTTCTGCGGTAATATTTCGTGCATCTCTTACAACTCGCCAATTGTACAAAAGTCATTCAGAATAAAGAGCATTTCGGAGACTATTCACAGAAAATTCAACATATACATTTCACTTGTCCTGAAAATGTCTTAGACTAAAGGTATCACAATTAAAATTGTTAGACATTTTTGAGAAAATGAGCATTTTGGAAGAAGAAAAAAAGAGTTCCATGTAAAGGGTAATCTGAGGCTGGAGATTTTCTTGAAATTCTTCGTGTTGCATTTTGGGAAGATGCAAAACTATATACCAAGTCCGGTATTTAACCGACGTTTTGTTTATGTGTTATACACTTCACCTCGAGACATCGAGCTGTCAACATGGGAAAGAACCACCCTAAGAAGAGGACTACACCAGCTATTCCTGCTACACCCGTAGCTAAGAAGCCGAGAAACAACACCATCAACACCAACGCAGCTGGCTCGCCCAGCCCGGCAGGCTCCAAGGAGAGACTTCCACCCCCGGCACTCTCCGAGGAGAGAGCACCTCCTTCGCCTGTGGTCGCCGCAAGTATAGTCCTCGGTACTTTCAGTGCCATTGTTGTTGGCGTTCCTCGACACCTCACGACGCAGCTTCTCCTGGGCTTCGTCACCAAGCTGTGGCCTTCATTCTCGAAGGCTACACGGATACAGTCCAGGAAGGGGCCTACATCGCTCGTGCGCCTTGTCTTTCGGGACAAGGGCCACTACGACGCTGCCCTCTCCAGCAGTCTGGACCTCCTCGGCGAATCCCTACGGATAGAACCGAGCCGGAACGACTGGACTCCACCCTGCCGACGCTGCTGCCTCTACGGCCACACGGCCGCAAGCTGCACCGCAACACCAAGGTGCCACTATTGTGGTGCCCCCAACGACACCTCCAATTGCCTCCAGCACGACCTCACACGCTTCTTCGCTTCCTGCTGGGGGCATGATCACTACACCGGGCAAGCTTGCTGCCCGCTGAGGAAGCAGTCAACATCAGTTTTGCCGAGGGCCGAGGTGGACGCCAGCCAGCACCAGGTTCGCCTGTCGCAGGGCAGTGAAAACCAGAGCCCGCCTGCTACCCAACAACCAGCCGCCGGACCAGACTACACCTCCGCCATTCTCCAGAAGATCGAGGATGTTCATGCGGAGATGGTTCACATCACAACCAGAATCGCCGCCCTGGAGGAGGAGCTGTCCCAATCCAGGAGCGAGCTAGCCAGCCTCTCTGAGAGGATACAGATTCTCTACCTATCCAAGCTCGATTTCAACCGCACAGAGAAGGCTCTGGAGCGGAAGATGGAAGAGCACCACCTGTCGCTCCGAAGGCTAGTCAAGGAAGAGGTGGCAGCTCACATGGCTATGCTCGAGGGGCGTCCTTCGCTTGAAGAAATGCCCACACACCAAGGGCACGCTACACCGCCTCCGCTGACGCAGCATCGAGGACGAAGGAGGTGATATGCATCACCAAAGAATCCCAATACCTAACAACCTATTTCCTACACTACCACCTTGGCTTCCCAAGGGCGTAATCAGGGCTTCGGTCATGTTTGCGTCCTTGCACCCAATTTCACCTGGCTTAAGCAAGTGGCCGGCCGATATACCTTCACCCTGAATCCGCAGGTGCTTTATGCGGTACTGCTGGATATTCTTCCCTGAATTCTCACCGGTGGAGGTTTTTTTAGTGGAGCAGTACCTTCGGGTGAAGTCCACAGTCCGCCTCTGTGCCATCCCAGCACATGGGACTCCATAAATGGATTTTTCCCCCACTTGAAAAAAAAAGTGTTATATTGTTCACCCCATCCACACACGGACGTTTCTTCTTTTTTTTTTTTCCCTTCTGAAAATACATTTTACCTTCAGAAATTCTCATAACGTGTATTTTCAATGAAATCTCGGTGTCGAAAATTTTAGTTAGAATACTTTCTCTAAAGAGGTATTAGTGAAATTATCTTTGAAACAACCTACACTTACCGGATTTGGGAATGAGTAATTGTTCATTCTGTTTACAAACAGCAGCTAAAGTCGTCTTTAATGATGCTGCGTGATTCTTAAACATTTCAAGTTCTCTTTTATTAAATATAAAAGTCTTCCATTAGAGTAGAGAAAATTCATATCACATTGAAAAGTAGGAACCCAACCTTACCCACAGACAAATAAACTTCCATTCGTTGAATAATAATACTCAACACATAAAAATTACTATTAAACACAAGTGTGATAACTAACATGTGAATTCATAACCATTTAATTGTTTATATACCAGGTGGTTAACTTGTTCCCTATTATTTTTGGAGATATGCAACACTTCATACTCTGAAAGCAAGGTCAGATGATTATGCTTGTGGATCATTTGGTATCCATGCAAATCTAGCCAGCTCTTCATGGGAAAATGGACTTTAGTGAGTGAGTGAGTGAGTGAGTGTGTTGGGTTTAAGGGCCCGTCGACAACTTGGTCATTAGGGCCCAAAATGGACTTTAGACCTTAGCAGCAATCCATTGTAAAAGCCTGCGTTGCTAAGGTATATTTTCCCATGAAGAGCTGGCTAGATTTGCATGGCTACCAAATGGTCGACAAGTATAGTCATTCGACCTTTTTGCTTTCGGAGTATGAAGTGTTGCCCATCTCCAAAAATAATGAGCAACAGGTGAATCACCTGGTATAACATTTTTATTTTAATTGTTGCATTTATGCCAGCCTTTAACTTCAATGGTCATATCGTCTTTCCTTTTGGAACACTGTCTATAGGCAACTGTGTTTACTCGATATTGCAGGTTTGGGTCTTTGGGTTTTTTGTACGTTACACCACACACACACACACACCCTCACACACTCACACCCTCACACACACCCACCCATACACATACCCACCCACACACACCCATGAACACACACACACACACACACATTCACACTGTCATTCATTCTTCCAGGCTGTATTAGAGGATAAGAAATAATCTTGGTTAGAGTAAAAGTCCCACTCCCCAGTCGGGAATTGAACCCGGGACACAACAGGCAGGTGCTCTACCGACTGAGCTGCTGGACAGCCCTTTGATATATTATTCATAGACAATAAGGCAAATTGTTTATAGTAAAGTGAATAAGATAACTTATTTAGCAGAAAGTGGTAGAGAAGCTATTTTTCCAAGCTACAGGAGTAAATTGAACTTAATTGTTAAAAGTATGATAAAGAAAACACACTCCTTATGTGAATAATAACTCAAAAATTGTCAAACATTAGAAATACTTGTCAAAGATAGCATTGCTACACAGTAGAAAATAAAATATACCTATGTGGAAGAAATAATATAACTACATAGCTAAATGTGCACGTGTTTTTTCCCATTTATCTACTTCTCGGAACCCAATTGAAGATTTTAAGCAAATTGAGCGAAGATCATTGTACCTGTATATAAAATTTACTCGTAAGTCGTAACACTGAAAAATTCTCAGGAAAAAATGTTAAAAGCACAAGTGTATCTTCAGTAATGGTTTTATGAAATCTAATTTCTGATCAAAACTAAAATATTACAGGAAAATTTAAACTTTAAACATGATGAAAATAAAGATAAAGGTAAGTTTGGCGAATGTGCTTGTTTTAGTTTACAAAAATCTACAGTGTGTAAGATAAGTTGTTGAAATTTACTCTAGTTATTATAATGTTTATCAGTGTTTCAAAACTTTAGCTCTCATGATTATTTAGATATTAATTTTTACTTTCTCTACTACATATAGTAAGTAGAGGAAGTGTTGTATTCCACCCAAAAATTCAATGTCGACATTTCAGGAGAAATATATGTTTTGAGGTCCCCTGAATCCAAAGGAACATTTTTAGAAAAAGGTCTCTATCTCCATCTCCCCCCTCCTCTCTCTCTCTCTCTCTCTCTCTCTCTCTCTCTCTCTCTCTCTGTGTGTGTGTGTGTGTGTCAGTCTGGGCAGCATATCTCAAAAACGAAAAATCGGCCACAAACCAAAGTTGGCATTTTAGCTTAATATATTGGGGACAATTCCTTCTTCTTTCTTTTCCTGATTACCCTCCCCTTATGCAGGACTTACATCCCCTAGGACTCACAAGCCAGTGCCTAGGGTCAGATGTCTGTCGGGAAGCACAGGAACCTCTGGATCGGACAGAGTGAAGACCTGGAAGCAGGTGGTCAGCCAAGCACCAGGTATGAGAGTGAGGGAGAGGATAATATGAAATGCAGGCGAAATTGATGATTGGAAAGGTGATAATGGGGCAATTGGTGGAATGAATGGGAGAAACCGGAGAACCCGGAGAAAACCCGCCCAGACGCTGCTTCGAATATACCACATGCGGGTCCCGGGGATCGAACCCGGGCGGCCTAGGTGGTAGGCGAGCGGTCTTACCACTCAGTCACGGCACCGCCCCGAGGAAAATTCCTCCATCCTAAACTACCCTTTACATGCAAAAATTGTTCGAAAATCTTGATTTTCTCGAAAACCACTCTAACGATTTTGATTAAAATACCATATGTTTAAGATATTTTTATGACATATGAAATGCATATTTTGAATTTTCTGGCTATAGTCTATGTAGTCTTGTTTACTCTTGATGACTTTTGCATAACTCGCAAATCGTAAGAGAGAGACCAAATATTACTGTACAAAAAATGTAGATCTTGTTAAAATACACAATTTATGTCCAAATGAATTTTTTTGTGGAGTGAACATTTCGGAGATAGATATTCCTTGTTATTTGTGTAAGTTTGGAATACTTAAACTTTCGTCAAATGGAAGATCGTTATTCATTATTTTACGTATAAGTTAGCCGTGCAAAGAGAATGCAATCTCAAAGCTTTAAAACATTTGACTATCACACATGAGCGTCGGCAGACTGTTCTCCAAGGGGAGCCACATGTTGGAAGTTTGTAATCAGATAATATTAATTCATTATTCTGTCAAAATTCATATTTGTTGCAGATAACCGTATTAATTTGTGTCAAATAAAAATTGTTCTTTATACCAACATTAAAATAATAGTTATAGTCAGTAATTGATTGCAAATTAAGTTCACCAACTTATAAGGGGGGGGCCGCGGGCCCCCTTGCCCCCCCTCCGCGACGCCCATGCTATCACTCAAAGCCTATTGTATTCCCATATTCCCCTTGTACCTACAAGGAAATAAGC